>OY282641.1:9234557-9834557 GCA_958299015.1 Tetanocera ferruginea | reverse complement strand
GCATAGAATATTGCGAATTCTTATAAATAGAACTTCACATTCATTCTTATATTATTCAGCAGGTATAACTTATATGCTTCCACGACTTTGTTTTAAAGTCGAGCTATAGCTATCAAGACTACATTATAGTCAGGTAGCGGAACCTTAACGCTGTCATCCATAATTGAGGTTGCCGGGATATCATCTCTATTAGCGGAATTGTGTCAGCATCGACATTCAAGTTTTAAGTATTGTCTCCTTCTCAACATCAATGTACTCTGGTTATCTGTTACTAGATTTTCGTTTACCAGGCATCTTATCTTTTTGGAAAAAGTTTCGATCCTCATTTCTATTGCCATGTTCATCAATTTTCTTCTTTTAAGCTTTTCTGCCACTCGCTTTTTATGTACCCAATAAAAAAAAAAAAAAAACACTGCCATATTGCCATACAATCTGTGCCACACATCTATGTATATATCTATTGTCTATGTTATATCGTTATAATGAAGATAAGTCCTCACTTATATTGATTTAGTTTCACTTTCATTTAATTAGAACTTACATGCCATATCATAAAAAAGTTTCAATTCAGAAAGCATTAAGGTTAAAAACAGCATATGAGGATAACTTTTAAAAGTTCTTTCCTCACAAAAATGAAGTATTTTGTTTAGAAGCTATCATCGTAGGCTCACTTAAGCGAAAAGAAAAATGTTTCTTTGTGATATGCTTTTTTGTGCCTTAAACCTTCAGAAATTATCTCGTACCTATTTAAATTGTATTTCCGCATCAAAACAGGAAATGCTTTTGTAAGTGTTTCTTCCTTTTATTTAAAAAAAAAAACTCAAATTCTTCAGAAGTTGTCTTAAAATAACCACAGCATCTTCTTAACACCAACAATGCACCCTTCTGTGAAAAGGAAACATTAAAAGCGTCACGGCGTTTGGGAAATTCACTTTACTTTGGCACAACGACTTAAACAATTTGCAAACGATAAAGTCACACAAGCCTCCACTTTGCAAACTACTTTTACGCATATTTATGGCGCAGCAGTGGCAATGGTAGGAAATTGTGTACTAATTGGCACCCTACAGCCTGGTGTCATAACGTGCTCACATGGTTGCATGGTTGTGTTCTGTTCACCCAGCAAGATGCACGCCAGCAACAAACAGTAAGTCAGATGGAACAAGATAAAACAAGAGATCGTAACAAGAGCTAGTGAGAAGAGGCTGTAATGCTGTTAAGACTATTGCGCCAATTGAGACAAAGAAATTAAAAATAAATTTTTCGTTCCTAATTCTTACGTAATTCCATGAGAATTTGGTTATTGAGACAGTCTAATTGGAAGTTCACTTAAAGGCAATAAACAATAATGGCTGTAAATGTACTATAATATGACTAGTATTGCAAGTTTGAATTCAAATTTTGAATTTAAATTGAACTGGTATTGCAAGTTGGAACTTTTTAATTGAATAAAGGTAATCTGCAAAATTAAGCAAGGGACATACATATTCATATTCTATATAATGTGCTTCACAATTTTGGCAGATTGCAGCACATATCCAAATAAAAATGTGCTGCAATGTACTCAATAAGTGATATCATGTGTCGCATAAAAATATATAATTCAATGGCATAATTTTTATGAGAGTGTAGTATTATAATGAGGAGTAATCACCGCCTTTTACTATTTTAGGTATAAGGAAAATGTAATATGATGTGTTTTGTATTTTAGTAAATATTCTTAAAATTCTGAGAAAAAAATATAAAATGCGCTCTCACTAATCCGGCTGTAACTTTTGAACCCGTAGGAATTTTTCCATGAAATTTTTTTCAATTAAAAAAAACGGCCAATGTCATGTCCCTCCTTAAAGCAGATTAACATCTGAAGAAGTATTTAAGTGGAGTGCAAAATATTTTATATGAAATAATGCTAAACCAAATATTTTTTAAAAGTCAACATTTTTTCCTAAATTTATTACAAGAACATTAGTCGAAATATAACATTTTATAACTAGTTTATAATACATCTACATTTTCTAGTTTTTATTAATTAAAGTCTACATTTAAATGTGTACTTACATGTTCATCCACCGAGTATGTGAGTTCACCATCATCGTATAGTACAAACCACCTTCGCTGCCATCTCTATAAAATAAAACAAAATAAAAGGAAACATTAACATATATGTTTATTATAAAAAATATTTTTAAAATAACACGAATTCTACAGAAGAGACCAACAATGAAAACATAAAAGCAAAAGACAATTCGCAAAAGTGCCAGCAATTTGAAAAGAAGAACGTACCACTTAAGAAATTAGGCTAAACAAATGATGTGGGAAGCTGCGCTGGGTGTTGGTTGCAACAAAACAATTTAAAAAAAAAATATGCAAATACACTGCAAATGCAAATGCAAAAAAATACAAAACGTATTCTACTTCATTCTTCGTAAGTTCCACTTAAGAACAATTCAGCGAAATCGGGAACATTTTAATTTAAAAAAACAGCCTTTAAAAGACTTCAAGCAAACGATAAAGCACAAAAGCAGCCATATGGTTTGTGTCAGTCACATGACAGCGAATTATGACAATTTTAATTTTTAATAAAGATGTTAAAATTAACATATTACAACGATAAAGACAAACAATAAAAATTATTTATGAGCTCTTAAGTTGATGTTGCTGTTGAAATTAAGCGGGTTAAATATGTGAATTTGACCAAAAAATCTTATGAACTGAGTCATTTCTTTTTAAAATTTATTATAAATATGCAAAATTTTTAAATATTCTTATTAATTACGAATTGAGATTTCAGATTGAAGATGGTTCAAGGATTTTACATATAAGATTCAAGATTCAAGATACAAGATACAATATCACGAATTCCACCAAAAAGTCAACCGCATAGGTGAAAAATAAAATTGTGAAGAGAGAAAAGAAATAATATAGAATATATTCTTTAGAATTTCGACAACATGTTTTAAGTTGAATTGCTCAAGATAACGGTAGTTATCCTTTGTTTTCTTTTACTTTCACGTGTTGAATAAGAAAAGCGTAAATTTTGCAGTTTTATTTTGCTATTTGTCGAGAGTGCGTGCGCTGTTCATTGCAATAAGTTTAATAAAGAATATTTGCTTCAAACTTATTAGTCATTTCCTAATAATCGTGTATATATATATATAAATAATTATGAACGACATACCGTGGTAAGTGCAGTTAAATAAATGATGAAAATATGTAGCATGTGCGTGACAAAATTGATATAAGTTTCAATGCAGACTACGATAAAAGAAATTTTTTCCGGAAAATGGTTTTCTGTGTGAATATTGACATGGCAAAGCCGATTGAAAACAATTTTTTTTACTATATACATTAAAAAAAATTCACGCGTTTCGCACATGTTACACTATATTCTGTATAGCAATATAATTTTTACACACTTTTTTGATTTTGATGATAGAACATGGGTGGAAAAGATCGTATGAAACGTTTTCGTGAGAAAGTACAGCAAAATGAAATAAAATGGAAAGAACATAAAGAGAATAGTCGACAACGAATGAGAAACTACCGAGCTAAATTGAAAAATGTACCAAGACAGGTCATAAAGAAAGCTATATGTAGAGAGCAAAGAAAGAAAAATACTGGAAGAATGCGTCAGTATCACGCTAAAAAAAGTATTTGGCTTATTTGGTTTAAAAATAAATTTTTTCTATCAAGTTTAATAATGCTTAAATCAATTTACAATGTCAAAACTACTTGGTCATTTGTAGCCACATCACACGACAAGGGTGCTGTTGATGGTATTGGAACTATCGTAAAAAGAGGTGTGTGGACACAAATAAAGTCGCGCCAAACAACAATTCATACTGCAGAAGATTTTGCTTATTGGGTAACCGACAAATTAAAAAATATTAAAATATTCTATAAAAATAAGGAATCCATAGCGGTAACTCGCATACAACTTAATCCAATATGGGAGAATTCTCGTTTTCTCGGAATTCAAAACTCGGAAATCGAATACTTGAATTATATAAACACTTGAATACATACTTCAATTGATTGAAAGCGTTTCATTTTTAAGTTCTTTGTATTTATTTTTAACGTTTGTTGCTTGAGTTATTTTTTTTTGTTCCTAATAAAATAGATTTAAAAAAAATTAGAAAATTTTAATCATTTTGTTTTGCATTACAGTTTTTACCAAATATGGTCGATGGTAAGAGGTAAAATGAGCGCACGTAATTGTGCGTGACGCATGTAACATGTCCGTGACGGTGTTTAAAGTTGAAAAAATTGTTTTATAATTTTTTTTTCTCAAATAATTTAAATACTAATATAATCTAGGATATCCTCTTATAGCTGTAAAAAAATATGAAAATTCTATCTCAAGTCGATTCGCAGAAATTTCAGATAGGAACTGACATCAAATTTTTAAAGGGTAAATTGTGTAGCACGTGCGTACGCTGCATTTTGCTTAATTTCACCGAAATTTATTAATGGATTGGTAAAACCTCTACACGTTTTAAGAAGAGAGTTAAATTAATAAATAAAAACTGCAAACCAGTTTTCGCAAAACATTTTTTCTTAACTAAATCAGTTACAATTATTCGCACGCTGTAACAGTGCGTGACATGGAATTCGTGATATACTAGATACAAGCCATAAGATACAAAAAATCTTAAGATGCGCTGATGATGTATCTTGTCAACTTCATTTAGCCTTCTCTTCAACCTTTTCTCTCAATGCTCATTTGATGTTGCATAAGATAACGGTAAGGTATTTTATACGCACTACATTTACATTTACTTTCTGTTACTTTCTATGTTTAATTTTTTATTTAATTAAAATTAGTAAAATTCAATAATTATTAATAATTCAAAATCAATATTTTTAAAACTCTCTAATTAGAAAAATATATAAATGAACTTCAATGTAAATAAGAACCGGTACAGAAAGTTTTGAAAATTTTCAACCTATTTTTATAATTTTTCTAGAAATGAAATAGGCTTTGATTTTAAATTTTTGTATAAAATAATCTTTGTTACTTCTAAAAGCTTTCAGTTGCAAACGTTCAGTTGAGTGAGTTGTGAGAAAATGAACTCGAACGAGGAGCTTCTCAAAAAAGTTTTGGACATTGGACTGAAAATTCCACAGTTACTTATAAAAAACTATCAAAACTATCCGGAGCATCTTAACATACAGCACAAAGAGTTTTTTTTTAGATTTAAAGAACATCTCTCCGTACAAGATAAGCCGCAAAGTGGGCGCCCGAAGAGGTCTGACGACTTAAATCTTGAAACGAAAGTAGTTGCTCTGGTAAAAGCCAATCAATCAATGTCAACCAGATGTGTAGCGAAAAAAGCTAGGACCACTCATGTTCGGGTAATTGGCATTGAGAAACGCAATGGTATTAAGACGTACAAGAAGAAAAAAGTACCAAACCGCAGCAAAAATCAAGCAGCAAAACGCATTTATTTGGCACGAAAAATAAATTTTCTCTGTACGAGAAAAAATTTGCAAACAAAATTTTCTGTATTGTTATGGACGATGAAATGTATGTAAAAATGGATTTAAGCACTTTGGCTGGTCACCAATTTTTACTGCATGGCACCTGAAGAATATATTGCGGATTCTGAAAAAACAATTCTAATAGAGAAATTTGGAAAAAAACAAAAATATGAATTTTGGCAAGCTATTTGCGAATGTGGAAAAAAATTATCTCCATGCTTTACAGTGGGTACAATAAGGTACAGTTATTTATGTAAAAGAATGCCTTCAAAAACGACTTTTGCCTTTCTTAGGGCACCATGTTGGTAAAACATTATTTTGGCAATATTTAGTCGCGGCACATTATGCCAAAGTCGCATATCTAATAAACGTTGATTTTTAAAAAAGAAAAATGCACAATTAAAAAAGTAAATATACTTACAATCATAACATTTATACTGTAATATCCCTTTCTGTTGAAAAACATGTGTTTGTCACTTTTGGGTGCCTTTATTTTCACATGAGTACCATCGACAGCCATTGTGATTCCAGGCATACTACATGTTTGGAAGAACGCTGTCTTCGCGTCACGTTCTTCATCTCTGTCCATATGCAACGATATCCACTAAGAACAAAGGCGTCCTTCTAGAGAGTCTAGAACTTCCAAAAGCATTAATGAAAATGTAGACTGTGCCACATTAACATTAAAATCTTTTCCGATTCCGTGCTGATAAGTGCCTTCCGCTAGAAATCTTAAACAAGCAGCTAGCTTGTCATTAGCGGTGAGTGCACCCACAAAAAACACAGATTCCACAAAAAATAAACCAATAGTGTCCATTTCAAAATTTTAATAAGTTTAGTTTAATTATTTTTGACAATCGACCAAAATGACAACTTAGTGCTGCATATATTCTCGAGTGTAGTATCTAGTACCAAAAGATATCGAGATTATACATCACTACTTGCCTAGAAGTGAGTAAAATAAAAGTAAACATTTTTTATCGGTTAAGAAGTGCCGTTCCGCAGCAAATGTCAAAACCGCCGGTAACACAGTTCTTTCCGCAGGAACCAACAATGGAAATAATTTTGTCGATAGAAAATGTTTTCCGCAGCGGAATTATTTTCGCGCGGAATCAACAATGAGGCCCGTTGTGTCTCTGCCATACAAATCTTGAAAAATAATTATGTCCTTTGTTTCAACTGATGAGATTTCATCAATTTGACAATTTTTTAACTCTACACTCATCTTGGTATGTATCGCCACCACAACAGTTGAATATGGCCAGAAAACCTGAATGAGCAAACCCATTCCCTCTGGATGGGTTGTAAAGTATAAAGTCAGAAAATAAATAACTTCAGCAGCTTCAGGCAGTTTCTTCAGCTTCACTCAGTTTCAATTTCTCTAAACAGTTTCACCAGCTCAAGGCAGCTTAAACAAGCCTTGTGAGCCAAGTAAACAACAAATAATTGCAATTAATTAATTAATAATTAATTTTGTATATTTTAAGGATCGCATTTATGTAATCATCAATTTAATTTTATAAAAAAATAATGTATTTCTGCTGCTCAATAAATACAAAATGATTATATAATCATAACATTTTTGCACGATCGCAGGATCTATAAACATTTTGTTTTTAATCTATGCCCAAATATCACCAATTAATACAATTTTCACACGATCTATTAACATTTTGTTCATAATCTATGCGCAAGGTGTCTTTAGTTGATACCAACTGCACTTTATATAAGAGCTATCCAAGCATATTCTATGTGCAAAGTTTCTTCAACTGATTCATAGTGCAGATAATCCATGATACATCCATGATAATCGATTCATAGTGCAGCAAGTTGATGATACATCTTAAGTTGATGATAATAAGCAGGGCAACATTTTTAATGTGCATAAATAAAGGTCAATTTGAATACTATCTATGATTGACAAAGTTTTTGAAAAGATTATATTTGATCAACACTTACTTTTTTGTCTTGAAAGGAACAATCTTCTGTATGAATTCCAATTTGGATTTAGAAGGGGTTGTACAATCAAGGATAGTGTAAAATGTTGTGTGATTTATATGAAGTATGAAGGGATGAAGTATTTAGTGGAGTGACAGGTTTATTTTTCCATCTCATGACACCATTCGATCTGATCGATCATGACATTTTTTTGCGGAAATTTATCTTTTATGGGGTGCAAGGGTCAGAATTGTTGCTATTTAGAAATTTTTTAAAAAAAAGGAGACAGTTTCGACCACATTCAACTAGTCTCAATCATAGTTTTAACCTTTTTTTTAATAGAAAGTTCGTAGAGTGAGATTTACTCGGTTAAATATTTCCAGCATGTCAATTACATGGCCATGGCATCTTCTTATTAATATAATAACAATTCATTGAAATCACTTCAAAGCTTTTAGAATAAAGTCTAGAAGATTGTGTATGATTTACCGATAATTTTGCCGATATATTTGTTACTCAGAATATACAACCAGCTTATGGTATCCTTATAAATGTGTTCAGAATACTGGACACCACACTATTTCTTTTGCACAAATTCAAGAAAATTTCAACACGAAAAACAAATCGGATCTTAGGGTCCCGATACTACATTGGTGTAATTAAATATAATTTTGATTCAATCATAAAATTTAAATACTAATTTCAAGTGGAATTTCAGTAGTAATTCAGAAATTACTACTAAATTCAGTAGGAATTTCTATGTAATAAAGATGTAACTTTGTAACTGTAATTATAGATTCTTTTAAATTTTTGTTTTATGATAATTTTAATTTTTATATGATAATATAATGATAATGATAATTATGATAAAAATTTAGAAAATAATTCAAACTTTAATTATAAGTTAAACTAGTTCAATATGTATAAATGTACATACTAAGCAACATGTGCTTAATGTAGCACATGAATAATTGTATTATTTGTTAAGTTTTATAATTTGAAAAGATTTGCTTATTATTGTAAAATAGATTGCAAATAAATGTATTACAAAAAAAAAAAAAATGATAAAGATTTGATGAAGTCTCGAATCAAAAGAAAGAACAAAAATCGAAAACTTGAAAGAAATTTTTATTTTTACTTATCATGCTCAAAGTGCCGAGACTTAAACAGAATATCTTAATATTATTTTTTGTTGATGTTTGCACAGCTATTTTAAGTAATTTTATTAAATTATTGCAGCTGTGAAATTCTTCATGTAAATGGGTCATTTATCTCATTATCTTAAAGAAACGAAATGTTACTTCATAACGTCAGACAGAGAACAGCACTCAAAATTGCATAATTTAAACAATAAAAATAAGTATGATATCAACCATATGTATGATAAATAAAGACAGAGTAATTATTGAAATGATGAAACCATGCAGAAAACAAATTTAAGTAAATTAAGAACAACATTTTGACGAATAAGTTCTTAAAGAACAAGTAAGGTTCTTTTAGAAAAATTTGGAATATCGAAGTTCGATTTGCCAAAACTACAACAGACTTTTTCATATCTTTTTCCTAAAAGAATACTAAGTCACTGTCTTCAAATTAAAAATGAGACTGTAACTGAAAGTGAGACAAAAAAATTGCATATCATTAAAAAAAAAAATGCTGCTTCACCAATAATTGTTTGTAGAATGAGTGAAAGAGCATGAAAATACGTGAGAGTTTTGGCAAAGCATATGCTTCATGTGTGCCGACCACTGATCTAAATGGAGCTTTTATAAAATACGGTGCATTAATTAAAAATATTACTATTGATGAGAGCATAATTTCTTTTTGTTTTGTAGATTGATATCATGAATAGACTCAAATTTATGAATGCGACTCATGAAGATTATGTAAAAATTCATAATTTTTGTGTACTTTTTTGCTTCAGATATTAAGAGAAGATTTCAGAGCTATAGTCTCGCTGTTATATCGACGGTCTTGATAAGATGGATTAGTTCTTCAGTAAATCGATATCGAATTAGACATCGTAAGTGGTGATAATGAATATTTGAATAAATCTGAATGACTACACATGCCGTCAACTTTGACTAAAAGTTACTAATTGTGTCAGTTTCTTGCAATTTTGACGCTATTTAGCTACATTCTACTTGGAAACATTTGTAGGGGAAGAGTGGCATGAAAGAGCCAAGTTTTGAAAGAGCCATCTTGATTTACGCGGTAGTTTTCATACGAATGCTTCTTAAATTAAAATTTTTAAGAAGCAATAATCGCCATATGGCACCCTCGAACATTTGACAGTGCACTGATAATAAACGACGATGGTGTATCGTATTTTGGATTTCTTCATCATTAAGTAAGTTTTTCAGAAAGTTTTTTTTTTTTTTTTGACGTCTTCACTTTTAAAACTAACAGTAATATTATTATACTATAATTTTATGGATATATTAGGCCTACCAATAACATATTTATTTTGCCCGAAAAATCTTGATTTCATACTAATTTTTGAGGTTATGTTTCTTTGGACAATATGTTTTGAAAGAGCTGGGTTGCGGTGGTATGAAGAAGCGAAAAGGAAGTTTAAATTATTTTTGTCAAAAATGTTTTTAAGTGTTTTAAACCTCTTATTTCGTTGTTGGAATAGGTCTTATTATTATAGATTTTCTTCAAAGCGATTTAATTTTTTTGCTAAAAATATTTTTAAGTTTTTTAACTATTTTTTGTTTTTAGTTTTGATTTTTTTTATGTATTTAATTTGTTTTTGTAAAAACAATACTCTTTATAATAACAATTAATATTTTTAATAAAATATTCGTTATTTTTCGTGTTAAGTCTTAAAATAAGAAGATGGCTCTTTCAAAACATTGGTTGGCTCTTTCAATGCCCATGTGTTATGAAAGAACCGAATTTCATGTTTTTTTATAAATGGCTACAGGTCCAAGAATATTGTTGATTTTGGAAAATATTTCATGGTATTACGTTCATAAATGAATGAAAAAATACTTTTGATACAAGAATTATAATTTCATTAATTATTTTTATATATTTTGTAACTTTTTTAAAACTGGCTCTTTCATGCCACTCTTCCCCTAATGCCTCTAGAAGAGGAATCGACTAGACAAATATTAATACTATTGTACAATTTGATAGCAGAATCACAGAGTAGAGTACAATAAAACGTATTAGCAGGGACCGAAAATAACTGTTATTTTACAATTTTCGAATGAAAAAGACACAATGAAAAAATTGTCAAAGGACATTTTCAAATATACCATTATGATACAAATGGCCTCAGCTACACGAATATTTAGAGCCTTTTTAAGTTTCAACTGATTCTATAAAAGTTAAAAATTAACTGTTTTTTTTTGCCTCTTATTTTTTCAGACAAAAATAACGGTTACCTTTGAATTTTATTTTATCGGTCAAAAATAACTGTTATTTTGTGACTTTTATATTTTCGGTCAAAAATATCAGGCAATCTGTGTTTTTTTTTAAAGGCCGCTTGTCTGATTTAAAAACTATTGATACCATATGTAAAACGTGATCACCGATTAGACCAAAATAATGGTATCGATAGTTTTTTAGTCAGTAAAATGGCCTTTGAAAAGATACAACTGATATTTTTGACCGAAAAACTGAAAGGCAGAAAATAACTGTTATTTTTGACCGATAAAATAAAAGTCAAAAGTAACTGTTATGTTTGCTCGGAAAAATATAAAGCACAAAATAACTTTTATTTATGTTGGAAAAATTAAAAGTTAAAAAATAACAGTTAATATTTGACTTTTTTGAGAAAAACCATAACCGGTACGATTCCTGAGTATTAGTGATTGGCAAATTATGAGAAGCCAAATTTTATTTATATCAAATACAAAATTCTTACTTCATGCGAAATATTACTTCAAAACCTTGCATTCTACAAAAGCTGACACTAATTTTTTTAGCTGTTTGTGAGGTAAAAAGAACTATTCTTCGACTATGCAATAGTGTGCTTAATTCTATGACCAACACTCTGTGTATATGTTGTTCAACTTTTTTTCTTTTATTTGTGTACTTAAGTTTCTATGTCACAGTTAAGTCTACTTAGATAATAATCTAATTATATGTTTCGATTTTCTGCTGTGTTCTAGAAAACGCAAACGAAACCTTTTCAACAGTGCTTGGAAGTGCAACACTAAAAGTGCGCCCAGATCAACGCATACTACAGCGCATTAGGCACATATAAGTATGCATGTTTAGTTGAGATAAGTTCTAATGGGATATGCTTTTGCAAACATGGCTAAAAATATACGAACAAGCATGACATAGAAAGCAGCCGAGAGGCTCTTAAGTTTAGAAATGCGGCCAAAAAGTGCTTTAAACAAGCTTATTTTATGATAAGCTTTTTATGGTAACATTTTCTTTTTGTCAAAAATGATTTTATCTGAAATTTATATAGATATGTTTTTATTATTTTATTATCTATCTTATTTAAATTCAAATTTTGACATAGATACTTGGTGCTTGTAGCCAAAAAAAAAAAAAATTAAATTATTAAAAAAAAACAATTCAATTATAATCACATGCAAAACTTTCTATTCAATTACAAAATTCAATTGCGGTCATATTACAAATAAATTAAATAAAACTTATAAAAAAACAATCTACAAATCGAATAGAAAAGCCATAAAAATTAAAAAAAAAATTAAACAAATAGTTGTTTGATGGTCTGCTTGGTTGGTTGGTTATTTGGTTGTTTCGAACAATAAACTAAGCACTAACAAACATACAAATAAGCAAACAAACAAACACTCAATATTGCATTTCAGCAAAATTTAAGCCACACAAAAGTGGCTTCGTTTGTATCGTGTTGCATTTGCAGTCGACTGTAACGCACGCTTTTATATGAATTACGAAATTCGCATCAAAATAACTACAAAAACGTCAAGATTTGTAACACATTTCCACACATTAGTAGTAGATAGGTACTTCTAAATTTTTGATTATTATCAGAAATTAATTTCTCATATCAGCAAAAGACAAAGATTAAACATTTTTTATATAAAAACTTTTCGAATGAGAGCTTTTAAAACTAAAATAAAACAATTTGAATTGTTATGAAGACAAAAGGAGTCTCGTTTTTATAGTAGACACTTACCTTACGGTTTAATTCTACTTGCCCCTTGGCGAGTAGTCATGGACTGTCGAAATCAACTCTCAACAGACGCGTTTTCAGGACTAACGTCCATCAAACTTGCCGGTGTGCAGGATCATAGGGCCGATATGTTCATTAGGAGTTGCTTTCAATTCCAATGGGTTTAGGAATACAATTAAATTTATCGACCAGTTTCAGGGCACTCAGCACCCAAGATTTCTACTGAGTAAACCTTCGTTTCAATCATTTCAAGCAGAATTTGATCGCCATTAACGCCATATAAAATTAATTATTTTCCGGGCATGACCAGTGCCCTATGGAAATCAGATTTTCATAACTTATACCGTACTCTGATAAGCCGCCGTCTACCATTTCTCTTATGCCTTTCTGCATTTAATTACACAAAAATTAAAGTTTTCAAGTTTTCTAATTTAATATAAATAAGGCGCTCAGTTTTGGAATAAAATAAGTGTGACAATCAACAGGTTTGACTGAAGCACTTTATGTCTTGGCTTTGTTCTACATTTTCAAGTCATAGCAATTACCCAAACTAGTGTCTAACGGTATAGTATACCGGGACACTAAGATAAGCTTGCTTATCAAGTCATGTGTGGTTATACTATCAATTCATGTCGGTTTTTGTTGGAAGCTATTCTAAGGTGGAAACCCCTTTGCCCGGGGGACTATCGTGGGCTGGCCCTTCGGGGAGTTTCATGCTGGCTGTGGTAAGCTTAATGTCGCAAGCCAGACAACGAGTTGGCGTGGCGATGCGTCTCTGTACAACCAGGCTGGCATATCGTATATGCAAGAGATTTTAGGTCGGTCTCGCTCCTTACCAATGAAGGTGGATTGAATTTAACCTCAAATTAAATATCCACAAATTTGTACTGTGGTTGTCGGATTAGTAATGCTAATCCATCAGAAATGATTATATTAGAAATTTTAGCTTTTAACTTATAAAAAAGATCAAGTAATTAAATGAGCCAATACAAATGAAAACCACGCCTACCTCCCAATCAAAACGGTAGAATCTCTTTAAAATCCACAAAAATTAATCTAATGATTTAAAATTTTACACGTAAGCTTTGATCTGCAATATGCACTATGGTTGTGAAATTTGGAAGAATCTACGGAATCTCTCGTACAAAGTGACGTCATCTACATACAAGGAATACAAGGAAACGACATCGCATAACAAAAATATTCGAATCAAAAATAGTTATAATCAGACGAATTATTCGGGGTACCCTTCATATAAGACGAATTTTAAATATCTCGAATCTATGAAAATAAATACTTTACTTTATTATAATCACACGCAAATATTTTCAGTATTATAGCACTGGTCTTTACCAAAAATCCACTGGGTCAGACCAGTTTTTGGAGTAAAACCATAAAACTAAACCATATGTTTTTGATAATCAGAAAGACTGATATTAAAAATAATTCGCGTCCTAAAACTATGCAGTAAAATTTTTTAAAAGGGTCTGCATTTAAAAAAGTTTTTGATATTAATATTTAATGGAGCTCTATTTTGGATACATAAGTGCGGGTTAGACCAACTTGGAAATAACTCTACTCAATTTTACGCAAGTTTTAAGTGAGCGAATTTTTTTGTACAAAACTTGATTCCATCTCATATACTCTCATTTAAAAAGTTCTCTCTCTCACTCATATACTATATAACACTTTTAATACACTCAGGGAAAAAATGCTGGTATATCAAACAAATCATGGGTTAAAATAACAGATTTCACTGTTAAATACCATCCAACAAATGAAACTTTCAAATCAACAGTCGGTTGACTGTTAGTCTATAGAACACGAAACCCATATGAAAACGTACTTATTGAAATTTTTTCACTTTTTTGAAAGTTCATGTTTAGCTGAGAGTGCTGATGTTTTTAAATATTTTCGTTTTTTTAAATTATACGTACAAATTTTTGAAGATTGTAAGCAAACTTATTTTGCAAGGGTTTTTTGGCCAAATGAAGCAGAATTAGAATTCCAATTATTAAATTACAATTTTTGATACTTACAAAGTTAGGAGTCGAACCCACGTCCCCTACATGATAGTCTAGCATACTTCCACTGAGCTATTGGCAATGATAAGATAAATATAGCAAAACACAATTAAAAACTATTGCTTAGAGAAGACAGATATTCCAACAAAAACACCAAAATATTTTAACCGATGATTTTAACAGCACAAAAATACTTTGAAACGTTCATTCAACAGTGTTTTGATATAACAGCGTCCGACTGTAAATATTGCAGTTGATATTTTTCTGAGTGTAACTTTAAACGTTGAGGGTTGTATTGGAAGTGGTTCTTTTTTTAGAAATGGTTTTTATTTAACAAAATTGAATTTTGAAGTTTAGTCTGATAACACTATTCAACAAAATTAAATTTTATTTTCCAAAAGTATCAGGATTTCGACAACGGATTCTGATAAAAATCACCAAAAAACTATACTTTTATATGCGTTTTGAAAGTTTACGTCTGAGTTTTATATTAAGGCATTTTAATTTTCACCGTTTTTGCAAATTCTTATAGTGTATAGTAGTGTATAGAATGTGAATCGAATCTTACATTTTAGCCATAGGATGTGTTGTGAAGATTTATGTAAAAATCAACGAGTAATTTTTTGTTGAACTTTTTGACCCTCTAAGCCTATCAGTGTATGGGTATTTTCTACGTTTTTGTGAAAAAAAGCTCAAAAAAGACCCACAAACCAGGGCTACATAGGGTTTTAAGTGATCACAAAAATATTTGTCATAAAATTCTACTATAAGTCTCTGAATACATGGTTAGTAAACTTAGATCGACCACAAATCATTTTAAAACTATGTGCATAAAGTAGGTTTTAAAAATATTATATAAATTTTTTTCCGCCTTGAAAAATTGTGTCTTTTTCAATATTTTTAGTCTTCTCATCTAGTAAAATTCTTATATCAAGACAAAATCCAATCCAAAAAGAGTTTTTTTTTTCAAAACGCACAAAAAAACTAGCAAAAGTTTTGGTACAAGCAATACTTTATAGTAGGACATGAAATTAAAATTGTATGTATAAATTTTACAGTAACTACTATTTCTGTCATATTAATTTTATACATTATTTGAATACTTTTTATGTCAGAATTTACGTTAATGTTAATTCAAGAAAATAAAATATTTGAAAAAATTTTGTAAAAAATCATAATTCTTCTTTTGCCTCAATACTGCAATGTTTGTTAGGTTTCCAGCGTTTTTGGTGCCTTTTTGCTGTTTGGCTTGAAACTCATTTAAGGTGCGTTGGAGCACACCATGACCGTTTTTCACCGTTTTAGCAAATTCTTATAGTGGATCATGGTTACGATCGTAAGGGGAAACCATGTGAATCGAATCTTACATTTTAGCCATAGGATGTGTTTTGAACATTTATGTAAAAATCAACGAGTAATTTTTTGTTGAACTTTTTGACCCTCTAAGCCTATCAGTGTATGGGTATTTTCTACTTTTTTGTGAAAAAAAGCTCAAAAAAGACCCACAAACCAGGGCTACAGAGGGTTTTAAGTAATCACAAAAATATTTGTCATAAAATTCTACTATAAGTCTCTGAATACATGGTTAGTAAACTTAGATCGACCACAAATCATTTTAAAACTATGTGCATAAAGTAGGTTTTAAAAATATTATATAAATTTTTTTCCGCCTTGAAAAATTGTGTCTTTTTCAATATTTTTAGTCTTCTCATCTAGTAAAATTCTTAAATCAAGACAAAATTTAATCCAAAATGAGTTTTTTTTTTCAAAACACACAAAAAAACTGGCAAAAGTTTTGGTACAAGCAATTTATAGTAAGACATGAAATTAAAATTGTATGTATAAATTTTACTGTAACTACTATTTCTGTCATATTTATTTTACACATTATTTGAATACTTTTTATGTCAGAATTTACGTTAATGTTAATTCAAGGAAATAAAATATTTGAAAAACTTTTGTAAAAAATCATAATTCTTCTTTTGCCTCAATACTGCAATGTTTGTTAGGTTTCCAGCGTTTTTTTGGTGCCTTTTTGCTGTTTGGCTTGAAAATCATTTAAGGTGCGTTGGAGCACACCATGACGTGTGTAAATAATGAATGCTTTGCATACAAATTCTACATCATTCATTTTTATTATTTAAACGCGCGTCGCGCTCGACTCTGAATAAATTCATGTTAAAATTGCAATTTTTTTTGCGCTTTAGTTGTCTTCTTTTGGTTTTTTTATTGTTTTTTCTTGGTAGATTTTGTTGGCAGTACATTTTTCATTGGTATTGTAAGGCAGGTCATGGTAAATGATGCGTTTCACTTGTGGGACGTCTTACCACATATTATGCGATGGCTTGATCACTATTTATGGTAAATAGATCAATTGTCATTCGTTCAACGTAGATACGTAATTGTAATTTACGATGCGTTGCTGCAGAATGTCACAAAAAAATTAAAAAGAAAAAAAAAATCAAATAAAATATAGAATTGTAGCTGGAAGATCACTCAGAGCAACGTAAGAAGTTTTTAGAATTTTTTATGAAGTTTTTGCTCAACATTTATAAATTTGGCAATTAAATAAAATGTGTTTTAGGCAAACATTGTTCTAAAACAAAATGATAAGTATGCTAAAAATATAATAATATTTTAATTTTTTAATTATATACATATACAAAAAAAAATTTTAATATTAAATAAATAGTGCCTAGCTTTGCCATAAATTGCACAATTTATGTGTTTTAATCCAACACATTCATTTTTGTATTGAAGCCGATGTTTTTTTTTTCAGTGTAGCATCGGCTGAAATGCGCAACATTACAGTGAAAACTATTATTATTAGCATTAAAATTTCATATGCGTCTTAAAAATGATTTCTATACGCAGAGCCAACGTTTGGACAGACAAAATGCAAGATGAAAAACACGAGACAAACAGTGTGTCAGACAGCCAGAGCTCTATGCTGTCGGATGGCATGTTATGTTTATTTTCATAATTTGTTGTTGTATTGAGGCAGCATTTGAGGTTATGTTGCTAAGTATTGTCATGATTTTGAATGCATCTCTGCTGCACACTCCCTGACTTTGGAGTGTCACTCACACACAAACGCACACACACTGCGTTTTGTTTGTTGTCATTGCTAAAATTACAACCAACGCCCTGTTTACAATAATAAAAAATAAGAAAAAAAACAAATAAAATCAGAATTTATAACAAATGTCATTGAAGAGACACACATGCGCCAAAACAGCATGCCAGTGGTGGCGCAGGCTGCATTTTAAGAAGGGTGTCACTTTTAATTAGTTTTTTTTTTTTAATTGTATAATAAAGTAATTCAATAATTTAATTTAAATAAGTAATTCCACAACAAAACATATTGATAAACTTTTATCTAAAAAACAAAAAAAAAATATTAAAGAGTTTAATTTAAAATTTTTAAAATAACATTTAAGTTAGTATTTTACCAAAATTAAGTGCCAGAAAACTTATAAAAATATGGGGTTTACACAGTTATTGTGTTCACAGACCTAAAACAAAGTTGCGTGGGGAATACTTTAGAAGAATATGCTAACCCTTGAGCACCCTTTTTATCGGAGTTTTTTTGAACGTTTTCAAAATTGCTTTGCTCATGTTAAAATATCCCCACTGCCGATTCATACAAATAATATAATGAAAGTTGTATACTTTTTTGATTATTTATGTAAAGGAATGGAAAGTAGGCGTGTAAGTGGGTGGATCGATATCGATATTTCAATCAAAAGTAAAAGTTTTATGTATTCAACACATAAATATATATCGTGTATAGATAGATGTATGTGGTAGTTATATACGCTAGAGCGTATAAATTTTTTCTAATTCTACGTTCAGTTCAAAACGAAAAAGTCCAGTTCACCATAAGCGTACGATAAACTTAAATGAAAAATTTTTTCATTGAATGATGTTTTTGAATAAACTACAACAAAACTTACAATATATTACAATAAAAGAGCGTTACTCATTCAAACAATCACTTTTAAATTTCTAATGATGCTGAAATGATTCTACTGCAGTTATTTACTTCCATTTTCACTTCACCTGAGAACATCATCAGAACATCAGCACATCAGAACGCCATGATGTCTTTTGTTTTGGCAAGATTTTGTAACCCAAAACATATTTATTTCAATAAAATTACTTGTATATATTTTATTTATATAAACAAAACTAATTTATTTCAATAAAATAACTTATATAAATCTTTTATTTTATAAAAATTTTGTTTACTTAATAAAATTTATTTACTAATTATTTTTTTATGTAAAAAAATATGCGTTTTCTCAATACAAATAAAAAAATAGCAACATTATTTTACTCATAAAATAGTTAAAAAATGACGAAAAACGCATTGCAGTATAATAAACATTACAAATTGGTAAAATATATGTGCCTCTTGCATTAAAATGCTCCCAATATCTTTTTGCGGTGAAAAGAGAACCAATACTGTAAATAAGATAGTTTGTACGAATCAAAAACAACACAAGTAAAAACAATGAAAGCAGTTAATGATTGATTCTTTCTTATGAAATTGTAAATTTTTCTTCTTAGATTTTTTCATTTTGTGACATTAATAAAATAGTGACAAAATCCAAAATAAGATATTCGTTAAGCTCACCATATTTCTGCTGATTTAGCAAATATATTATCTTTGCACGATGAGTATTAAAGGCTGTAGGCATACCTTAAAGTATTACCCAAAAACGTTGCATGTGCTTGAAAAAATTTGTAAAAAAGCCCCCTTATTAACCGCGCTGTAAGACGTAATTCTACGTCAAAATTGTATTTAAGATAATTTTTTCCATACTTTTTTCTTTTTTTCCATACAAATAAATTCGTTCTAATATATGCACTTTACCCATCATTAAACGGTTGTAAATAATTTTATATAATGAGTACAGTTCCGATAAAATGATGTACAGCATACATATTTGTGATGAGTAACTCATCTGCGATCTTTTTTTCAAGTAAAATATTTTATGGTTACCTTTATATAAAATTTAAAAATTTTAAGTTTTTCTCGCTTTTTACAAATATAAAACAGTGACCTTATTTTCTTGACCTCCGGAATACCTTATTTTTTTTCCTGACCTTATTTTTGAACGAATTTCTTTGAACGATAGCTTATTTTCGCTATTAAATTTTAAAAATCTAAAATTTGAAAGACATTTTTGAGTTCCATTTTTATGTAAAAAATTATTTTTTCAAAATATTTCTTTTTAAATGTGCAAAAACTATTAACTGAAATGAAAAATTTTTTGAACAAACATATAGAGAATTTTATTGGGCTTAGTTTGATGTAATATGTAGTATGCAAGATATATTTTAATATATATAAAGAAAAACAAATTGGCCATTTCAGCCCTTGAAATGACCTTAACCGATTTTCTAATGATCAATTGTATTGTGTGTGTAATAAAATGTTTGTACACAATTGACCGAAAATTGAACCTACATGTTTTATGCCGACTCCAAACGGCTAAAGTTCATGTTCTCAAGAAGCTTTACATGGCATTATTTACTCTCTGAGGTTTGTCTGAGAAAAATTTTTTATTGAAAAAAACCTTTTGCCGCGACTGGGAATCGAACTCGGACTCCGAGCATGCTAAGCCACATACTTAACTTGCATGCCACGGTCACCACCACAAAGTTTCAGCAAAACTATAGCTTAATCTTGAGAGCGTTCTTGTGAGTTTGGTATCGATCTATCAAGGGAGCGTGACAGCTTGCATACAAGCCAATTTTACAATTTACGAACAACTTTTGTATTATCGGTAGCACAGTCTTGGAATTTTGTGTTTGATCTCAATTTAAACGTGTAGTTCCAGTTGTAAAATTTTATGGGCGCTCAAAGAGCAGGCAAAGTATTCGGTATAACTTTCGAACTATTATGGCACATCAATGAAACTCTCGGTACCAGCTTACTTTTTAGTCGTGTACATCGACTAGTAAAATTAAACGACCTTTAGACAAGGAGGCGTGGCACTATCCATGCATTTAAACTGTTTGATATCAAAGAGCTTTAGAACTAAATGTCACATAACAATGAAACTCATTATCAGTCTAGAGCTGCAAATAAGACAAGTCATTCTACTGAAAAACTGGCTTACAAAAGCCAAATGTTCTATATAGAATTGCTATGGAAGTTAGTGTCACAGAACATTGAAATTCAGAATGGAGTTGTCATTTGGTGTTGTCCTTCTACTAGAAAGTGAGACGGGCATTGAACCTTTGTTCAGTAGCTCCGACCATACAAATTAAATTTCTCATATTGAATATCTTTCAAAATTGCTTATAATAGCCAAAATTCAACTGTGAACTGTGTTATTAAGGTTCTATTATTTTGATAACATATTTTTAATGTTTTCATTTAATTTTTTCATGTTTCAACTGTAGAAAACCCTTTACATATCAAAGTAATTGTGTGCAATATGTGTATACAGGAATTTTTAAAGAATTTATGAAGGTTTTGATTTATTGATGGGGTCACATTCTATGGGAGGTAGGGGAAGTGTTAATTCGGCTTTGTCGAATCTCAAACCCAGCGCAGATATTGCTAATTAAAGCTGATGTGATAAATTGCTATTGATAAAAGGCTTTTTAAAAATTTTCAAGATAATTTCCGCTTTGTATCGAAGGTAGGTATCATTCCCATTCGATTTTTAGAAATTTCAAACTCACTGTGCGTATTTCAGATCAAAGCGTATGTGAATAATTTCAAGTTTAATTCTTGCTGAAGTTAAAAGGTTTTTCCATTTTGAAAAAGTCACTTTGTATGGGTTTAAATCGTTTTCGCGTCATTTTCAAACGATTTGGCGCATTTTCGACCATGACCTTCAGTTTTTAGATGGAAGCTGCACTATCGAACCTCATAACTATAGCTTCAAAATCGTATACAGTAACTTATTGACATAAGAATTGCATTCCTTCTTAAAATATCTATTCACCCATGGATATTTCATTAACCTTTTTATCGCCGCTGTACTCAACTGAGTACGTCAAAACAATTACAACGGCATTTCGACTAACAGATTTTTTTGTTTTTAACATTAGTTTAGAAAATAAAAATTTTCATTTGGTGGTTAATGGGTTAATGATAATATGAATTGTACCTAGGATGCCCATTTTGACGAAGAATTGCACTACATATTTTTAATAAAATAATTAACTTTAAAAGTTTACCTTGGGGGACTATAACACTCATGTCCCCCTTTTATTAGCGTCAGCATATTAATGGTAATTTCTTTGACTCAAAACACATTAAGCTAAATTTGAAGATGGCGTAGTTGTTTGTTGAAGGTGTTGCAGACGTTGTTGTTGTTGTTGTTGTTGTTGTTGGTGGCTTACGTAAATTTATCTGTTGTATTGCGTAGTATTTAAACTGAAGTTATTTACAATTAAGTTTTGCGTATTACCAGCTGTTGCGGCACCTCTTTCTGCCAGCTTCAATATATTAAAATCATAACTTATGTAAATGTTTTATGTTTTATGCCTCCGAAAACAAGAATATCAAATATTTATAATATTTATTTAATATATTAAAAGGATATTTAAATGCACTCTATAACTGGCAAAGAGTGCGGTTTATTTGTTTATTGATTTTAGTTTTTCAGTATGGTTGTATATAACGTGGTGACCGTGGCATGCAGGTTAAGTATGTGGCTTAGCATGCTCGGATCCCGAGTTCGATTCCCAGTCACAGCAATAGTTTTTCAATACAAAATTTTTCTGATCGGTCACCACCTCTCTGCAGAAAATGGCAAACCTTAGAGAACTTTAGCCGTTCGGAGTCGGCATAAAACATTTAGGTCCAGCTTCCCAAAGTCTTTTCAAGGGCTGATATGGCCAATTCGTTTTTTTTATATAACGAACACTAACTAGTCTGCCAAATTAAAAAATTTTTTTTTTTAACAAATATTAACATTAATTTTTTAACAAACACATTCTTAACGCAATTTTTCAAAAAATTTCATTAAAATTTCACATACCTAATATTACTAAAAAGTTTTTATAAACTGTAAAGTAAAAAGTTCATCATCTAAAGACGAACAGTTCCTAAAACTAATGTTAAAAAAACAAGAGCTCTATAAGGTCGTTATTACAAATTTTTTTAAGGCCATGAAACTTTTTTGGCCAATACTTTAGGGTATACCTGCAGCCTTTAATACTCATCGTTCAAAGATAATATATATACTAAAATATCATATATATTCTGCTCTGATTAAATATCTAATTTTGGATTTTGTCACTTTTATATTTAAGTCACAAAATTGTAAAATATAAGAAGAAAAATGCATGTGTTTTCATAAGACAAGTAAAGAAAGTCTAAATTCGGTATAGGCCGACTATGAAATACCCTACGCCCACATTTCATAAACAAAAAATTTTTATTGCAAATGGGGGTCTTCGTGGGCGGATGAAGCCTATATTTCATATGCATTAAAATATTGATGAAAAATTTACAAATACCAAGTTTTATTCCTATAGCTCACAGTCAATGCATTTATTGTGCTTTCGCTATGGAAGGTGGGTGTGTTCATGGCCGGATTACTCCCAATTTTTGAACACACCTTAGTTTTGGTATAAAATACATACATACCAAATTTCATTTCTCTATGACAAACATAATCTTATTTATTGAGTTTTAAATTTTTTGGCTTGTATGGGAGGTAGGCGTGTCCGTAGTCGGATGACGTCCATTTTTCAAAACCATCTTTGTCTTGTCATAAAAAACATAAATGCCAAATTTTAGCTCTGTGAGTAAAGCAGAGGCTTATTTATTGCGTTTTCAATTTTTGGGTTATATGGGAGGTAGGCGTGTCCGTGAGGTGAGCGAATGACGTCCATTTTGCGAAGACATCTTTATGTTTGGATAAAACACAAACAAATCAAATTTTATTATTGTAGGCTAATTATGAGCTGAGCTATGCAGTTTTAAATTTTCGCATGCATGGGAGATAGGCGTGTCCGTGGGCGGATGATGTCCATTTTTCAAAACCATCTTTGTTTTGTTATAAAAAACATATTATTTATTGCGTTTTAAATTTTTGTGTTGTATGGGAGGTGGGCGTGTCCGTGAGCTGATGACGTCCATTTTTCAAATACATCTTTCTGTTGATATAAAACACATTCATACCAAATTTTATTGTTGTAGGCTTATTATGAGGTGAGTTACGCAGTTTTAAATTTTTCCATTGTATGGGAGGTAGGCGTGTCCGTGGGCGGATTCCAAAAATATTCAATAGTGCATCCAATTATCTTTACTCCTTCTTCTTATAGAATAGCTCGACTCACGAGGTGACGCTGATCAAGAATATATATACTTTTCTATACCGGACTCGCTTCGTTCTATGCGTTACAAACGTTTGCACAAAGTTAATATACCCTAACCTTTCAGGTTTAGGGTAAAAAAAAATATTTTCCACTACAATCTAGTGGACTAGTTAATATAGAGAAATCTTATACAACTTGATGTCTTATAAAATCTTACAAGAAACATTTAATTTTTTTTTTTTTTTCTAAAATATATATATATTAAGGTGCCTCGACTTGTATGAAGAAAAAAAAAGTTCCATTTGTACCCATTTTAAAATGAACCTTGATGTATTCTATGATCATTCCCAAAATATTTTGGCTATACCAAAATCCGTCAGTGAGCTAAACCATTTTGCAAAAACCTCCATAAATCATGTTTTCCGTATATATTCTGGCTAGTGTAATAGATGTAAGTAAATAAACTGTCTCAAATTATAGGCCTGAAAAAGTTCTTTCAATCTGCATCAAAAATTTGTATAAACTTGCAATTGGATTAAAGATAATTATGTTTTTCATGATTTTTTTCTTAGTTTTTTAGATGATTTTCAAAAATTCTACATTAGAACAAACGCTTGAAATAAAAAGAAATACAGTATTTTGGATTTTGAAAATTTTATTTTCAGGTGAACTGCACACAAATGGAGAAATAAAATAAGAGCCACACTTTATTAAACAAAGAAAAATGTCCAAAATATACGACAGCCGTGCATACCTTTCCAATGATGTCTTTATAACGGCGATCGCATAAGAAATAATAAAATTATTTGAATTTTTGTGAAAATAATCTAAAAAAAATGCATGAAAACATCATTATACTTAACCCAATTGCAAATATTTTAAAATTTTTGATGCAGATTGAACGAACTTTTTCAGGCCTATAATTTGAGACAGTTTATTTGTTTACAACTATTTAACTAGTTAATATATATACGGAAAACATGATTTTTGGAGGTTTTTGCAAAATGGTTTAGCTCACTGAGGGATTTCGGTACCGCCAAAATATCTTGGGAATCATCATAAAATACGTCAAGGTTCATTTTAGGATGGGTACAAATGGAACTTTTTTTTTCAAGGCACCTTAATATATATATATAAGTCAAATATTTTTTATTTAAAAAAAAACTTTTTTTTTATTTAACAAACTTGCCATTTATGATTCTCAATAAATTATCTTTAAATTATTGCACGCCCGTTGGTTTTTTCCAGTATTCCGTTGGCTCAACCAACATCATTTTACCCACATCCAATATCCAAATATCACCATTCTTGCCATTCTCCATGACCGTCACTATATTTTCTCCACACACATCAGCTGACTGATCAGGAAAACCTTTGGCTAATATAGCTATTTGTGTACCCAAATTAAGAAATGCTGTTGGTTTAGTATTCAAAAATGGTGTTTTTGTTAGGCCCGGACATGTGACTATAAAGGATACATTGCTTTGCGCATATATAACATCATTCTGAAAACACTTTTGTTATCAGCAAATACAGTTATTTAAAGCTATTTTTCTTACCGATAATGATCTGGTTAAACTGATCATGGCTGCTTTAGTAGCACTATATATTGGAACAGAAGGAAATGGATCTAGACCTGCCACTGAGGCTATGCTAAGAATCATGCCACCACGTCCACCGTTACGTTTATCCATTTGCGGCAATACTACAGCAATGGAATTAATGAAGCCGGCCAAATTCACTTGCAAGGCCAACTCGTACAGCTCTTCGTTACATACACCAGCTCCATATATAAATATATCAATATTTTGAACAACTTCCAATACCTCATCGAATACTTTCTGCATGCCAGATTTATCCATTGTAGCATCGAATTTATAAAAACGTACCACACAAGCGGATGCCAAATCCTTGAGTTCTTCCAAAGCTTGAGTATTTTCGTCTTTATCTAATATAATCAGTTGCTAAATATGTGACAGCAGTTTTAATTTTAGTTTCGGCCAAAATTGAACTTATTTAAAGTTTACTTTTATATTCTTTTTAAGTAGATGTTTTGATGTTGCCTGTCCAATGCCACCCAAGCCTCCAACGAATGCCACTGTCTTGCCACTTAACTCCATTTTGCGATCTTATATTTAAAGATGTATTTAAAAGCAGTTGAAAAAAAGCAGTCTGTACCTCAATAACTTGCCGGCAGAACTAAATATTTTACCTAAACTTGATTGTTACGCGTTTGCCTTATTTTATGTTTTAATCAAATTTTTTAGCAAAGTTAATGATTAGCAACATTTTTTATCTTATCATAAAAAATGTGAGAAAATCTTTAAAAATTTGAACGAAATTCGATAACCTGATATTATTTTTTTTATAACTTCAAATACACTATTAAAAACAACACCTGTGAATATGGTGACGAACAAAAAAAAATAAAGTCTTCTTTAATTTTAAAATTAAGTTCTATAGAACATAATTAAAAAAACATTACTACTTATTAATGTTTCATGATGTTTCATGGATTTCGGTATGTAAATACTCAAATGGAGTTCTTGAGGACAATGGCCATTGAATAGAACAAATTAGTCAGCTCAAGGCAAAAACACCGATATTTCATGGGACAAGTTCCGTCTCTAAATGCCGAAGTTATCAAAAAAAATTTAAAAATGGCAACCATACGTTCGACAAGAAACATTAAAAATAGTTCCACTTAACTAACTGAAATATTTCCTGAGGTTAAGTTATATGACTTTTTGGGTATAAATATTCTGGCATTAAACTGGTACATTAGAATGGTAGATACTGAGATCTGGTGGGCTTATACTTGAGGTCAATACATTTTTAAGCATCAAAATAAATATTAAATAATTAATATTATATAAATTATTATATTCTTGAGAAAGAAGCATCAATTTATCATAATTTAAGATCGAATGGTAAATGTCACAGATATAGAGAAACATGAAAATGGGCGACTAAAAACTGACCAAAAAAAAAAAGCACAATAATTATAAATTTAATGCAGTTACTAAAAACATGAGTCACATGAACTATTCCCGATATTAATGTACAAAATATACAAAAGCATAAAAAACTGGAACATGCTTATTTCATAAACTTAGTGTTTAAAGTTCAGAAAGTGTGTGTTCAAGATAGATATGGGCGCGTGTCACGTGTCACGTTGTGATTGTGAGCGAACCAATAAAAATCACGAAAATTTCATGATCGTACGTGATTGAATTTTCCTCGTGCATGCGTATGTGACTTAAATTTATTCGTGTCACGACTTGTGTACTAATTTAAGACTTTCTTTGCTTTTCAAAAAGTACTAATTATTGATTTAAATAAAGTATTCTGAAAAGTATTCAAATGTTTAAAAAGTTGTACCCCTTCATTTTGTATCACTGAGAAGCACACTAATCTAAAAAATTTGATTATGTTCGTTCCAAATTTATTGATGTATTCAAGATAGATAGATATAAGATACGAATTGAATTTACGTTTCTTATTTTAAAAGCACTAAATACACTTTTATTAAAAACCCATGTGTATTCTTCTTCCTATAAAACTTATTCGTGAGAACTCGTGAGTAAAATATGCAAACGTGATTGTGCGTGATCGTGAGCAAAAAATTATTTATAATCGTTAGCGTGCGTGATAAGAAGAAGCGTGCGTCATCGTGAGTCAAAATCACTCACGAGCCAATCTTTAGTTCAAGACACATAAACCAATGAAAATTTCGTAAGTTTGATGAAAAAATTGAGTTTTTAATTTTGAGGTTATATGGGAGATGGGCGTGTTCATAGATGGATGACGCGCATTTTTCTAACACGCCTTAATTTTGATATAAAATGAATGAATATCTAATTTTATTTTTTTTAGTTTAAACAGAAGCCTTTTTATAAAGTTTTCAATTTTGAGATTGTATGGGAGGTAGGCATGTTCGTTGGTGAATGACGCCCATTTTTCGAACACGACTTTGATTTAATATAAAATGAATAAATAGCTAATTTTATTTATGTAAATTCGACAGAAGACTCTTTATATAGTTTTCAATTTGTGGGTTATATTGGAGGTAGACGTGTTAGTGGGTGGATGACACCCATTTTTCTAAGATATCTAAGTTTTCACATATAAAACGCAAATACCGAATTTAAGTTTTATAGCTTAAATATTTGCCTCTCTATAGAGAGTTTTCATTATTGAAGTTGTATGGGAGGTAGATGTGGTTTTCATCTGATTCAGCCCATTCTTGAACTTGATCTTTGTTATTTAGAAAAAAGGTCAAATATCAAATGTCAGTACGATAGCTTCAGAATTACGGCTGTAATCGTCCACGGACGGAGAGACAGACAGACGGACATGGCTAAATCAACCCAAGTAGTGATGGTGATCAAGAATATATATATTCTTTTTATTACCTAGCAAACCTCGTTATGGGCGTTACACAAGTCGTAACAAAATTAATATACCCTGACTCAGTACGCGTGGGGCTATAAATATCAGGGGAAACATGAATCATTCTTAATTTAAGTGAAAAAAAATTCATATTTGAGTAGAGAGTTCAATAATTCATGAGATAAATGACAAAAATACATGAATCTTATGTGCATATACAGGGGAAATGTGAACTCAATTATGAGTTTAGCGAGCGAAATTCACATAATCCAAGAACGAATACAAGTGCAGCGAGAATAGTTCATAAGCTAAGAGTACAAATGCATGAAACTTATGTACTTGAAGTGACCACAATTCATACATTCTAAATACATTAGGACGGGTCTGTCTTTATACAAAAAAAAAAAAAACTGATAAATTGGTTTAAAATTTTTATGGCTCATTTGAATACCTCCACTTAAAAAATTTCATGATGAATTAACTTGCTAACATATGAGCGAACTGAGATCATGTACAGTTTCATGAAGATGATCGTGTTTTGTACAAAGACTCTTATATGAGAACACTCAGCTCATGAACATAAACACAAAACCAGTTTTAGGTACTCATTACAACAACTTCGATTTTATTGATGGTTGTAATCGCCGAATTTTTGTTTTTAACTTAACTTATTTCGAAAAGCTTCATTGTTTCGTTGCAAGATGCAATGTGTGCTTTGTTGTAGAGGACTTCGTACTTCGTCTGAGCTTCCTCGTACTTCTTCGTAGTTCCTCTAATCAATGAGCTTTAGAGCATAAAAATGTATCTTTTTGAGACAAAAACATTGATATAACATATGATCGGATGGCTAATGCCAATAATAAAAATAGGAAGAAAATTTCAAATGAAACTTAATCCTCCTTGCCATACAAAATGAAGTCTTCAAAATATCAATTCGACAAAAATTTATTTGGTATTTAACACACTAGCATTAATATTCTATTCTGTAGACAAGATAACGTCGTCAACTAATAAAATCTCTATGGAGGTATTTTATTTTCAGCCAAGACGTAAATAATTCCTTACGAGAATAAAAACGATTCGTTTTAAGAGCGTTAGTAAATTATGTAAGTCGAGCGAAGGATTTGCTGTTATCGTACTTTTCACGCCGAAAAGATTCTTCAATGTTTTCAAAAACATAATTTTAGTTCACTGGGAAATGAAATAAAATGTCAATTTATGTTTTGGAGTATTTTTTAAGCAAGTTTTTTTTAAGATTTTTGCGCTAATGATATGATATGATAAGATTACACTCATAAAAATAAACACTTATGTCACTTAAATAAAAAAAAAAACATGCACTACTAAATATGATTAAAAATGAGTTGGCCTAAACTTAAGTTTTGGTAAAATATTTAGTTCTGCAGACAGGTTGCTCAAGTAGAGATAGTGTTTTTTGTGTGTCTTTGACAGGCAATTATTAAAATTAAAACCACAAAATGGAGTTAAGTAACAAGACAGTGGTATTTGTTGGTGGTTTTGGTGGAATAGGACTGGAAACGTCAAAACAACTGCTCAAAAAGAATTTAAAGGTGAAGCTCAAAATCATTACAATATTGATTGAAAGCAATAGTATAACTTATAACTTCTGATATACCTCTTTAGCACCTGATTATATTGGATAAGGATGATAATGTCACAGCTATGGCAGAACTCAAGAGCTTGGCCTCAGATTGTGCTGTACGCTTTTATAAATTCGATGCAACAATGGACAAGTTAGGCATGCAGAAAGTTGTTGATGAGATATTAAAAGTTGTTGAATATATAGATATATTTATATATGGAGCTGGCATATGTAACGATCAATTATGCGAGCTGACATTACAAGTGAACTTGGGCGGCTTTATTAATGCAATATCTGTAATAATACCACACATGGACAAACGTAATGGTGGACGTGGTGGCATGATAGTTAGTATAGCCTCAGTTGCAGGTCTTGATCCACTTTCTTCAATTCCAATTTATAGCGCAACAAAAGCAGCCGTGATCAGCATAACCAAATCTCTATCGGTAGGAAATGCTTAATTAAAGTCATGCAATTTTTTGCTTTCTAATATAAAAATTATTTCAGCATGATGTAATACATGCTCAAACCAATGTCTCCTTTATAGTTATCTGTCCGGGTATAACAAAAACAACTATTTTGGATGATATGCCATCGTTTCTCAATTTGAAACCACACATAAGTGCAATGATAAAAGATTTTCCTGCTCAGTCAGCTGCTGTGTGTGGTCAAAATTTTGTAGCCGCCATGGAGAATGGCAAAAATGGTGCTATTTGGTTGTTGGATTTGGGTGAAATGCAGTTGGTGGTGCCAACGGAGCACTGGAAGAAGCCAAAGGATTTGCAATAATTTGTAGAAAAACATGATGATTAAAATAGTGTCATCATTGGGTGCAAGTTTAATCAAATAAAAAACTAATGAAAGAATTCGCTTTTGTATATATCAATATCGTCTCAGAGACCTGCAATGAGCGATTAAGATTCGAGTATACTCGCCAGTATATTCATGATTTGCTTGTACGTGCACTCACTCATACTCATCAAAATACCAACCATATTCATACGCATTTAACTCTTTTTATATAAATTAGAGATCCCAGTCGGCAATGACAGCACTACTTCGAAGCTACTTCGAAGCGCTACTAGCAGGCCTTCATATGGATTTCGAAGTGCTTCCACCCTCATATACCCTCGTATACGTTCTTTTTTATATTAAATGGGAAAATTTCGCAGGCCTACCGCGCCGATAGCTCAAAAGAGGCCTGATAGAAGCACTTCTTTAGAATGGCTAAAAGTAGGGGTAAACAAAAAGTGTTGAAAAAATATTTTTTTCCTTTACACCTTTTTCTATTTATTTATATATTCTATGATTTTATCTTCTCTCCTTTGTTTTTTTAAAGTTAGATTAATAGCCGTTCGAAGTCGGCATAAAACAAGTAAGACGGTCAATTGTGTGCAAACATTTAATAACACACACAACACAATTGATCGTAAGAAGCTCGGTCAAAGTCTTTTCAAGAACTGAAATGGCCAATTTGTTTTTGTTTTGTTTATTATCAATGAATTCTAGTAGATTAGATATAAAATTTCAAAAATATTACCGTTTTAAATGTTCAGTTCTATAAAATACCATTAATCATAAATAGTTTTTAAAATAACGCAAAATTAAGTAACTTCTAGCTTTTAACAAAAATAGAGTTTATGAACTTTTTAGTGAATAAAGGGTGATTTTTTAAGAGCTTGATAACTTTTTTTTTAAAAAAAACGCATAAAATTTGCAAAATCTCATCGGTTCTTTATTTGAAACGTTAGATTGGTCCATGATATTTACTTTTTGAAGATAATTTCATTTAAATGTTGACCGCGGCTGCGTCTTAGGTGGTCCATTCGGAAAGTCCAATTTTGGGCAACTTTTTCGAGCATTTCGGCCGGAATAGCCCGAATTTCTTCGGAAATGTTGTCTTCCAAAGCTGGAATAGTTGCTGGCTTATTTCTGTAGACTTTAGACTTGACGTAGCCCCACAAAAAATAGTCTAAAGGCGTCAAATCGCATGATCTTGGCGGCCAACTTACCGGTCCATTTCTTGAGATTAATTGTTCTCCGAAGTTTTCCCTCAAAATGGCCATAGAATCGCGAGCTGTGCGGCATGTAGCGCCATCTTGTTGAAACCACATGTCAACCAAGTTCAGTTCTTCCATTTTTGGCAACAAAAAGTTTGTTAGCATCGAACGATAGCGATCGCCATATTCACAGGCCAATGTTGAAATTTCATAAGTTTCTTATATTGTTGTTACACTAAAAATAAACGCATTTCATTTATCCAAAATCTTTGTTGTTTTTGCACAAACAATGCATTTGCATAAAACAAATAGATAAAATTAAAAACATAAATTATTAATTAATATATTATCAGAATTGAAAAATTATAGTAGTTTTAATCCGGCATACATGTCTTTATACCCTAAACCTGAAAGGTCAGGGTATATTAACTTTGTGCAAACGTTTGTAACGCATAGAACGAAGCGAGTCCGGTATAGAAAAGTATATATATTCTTGATCAGCGTCACCACGTGAGTCGAGCTATCCATGTCCGTCCGTCCGTCCGTCCGTCCGTCTGTCCGTCTGTGTGTTGTCCGTATACACAGGATAAGAAGAAGGAGTTGATATAATTGGATGAAACTTAGTACACATGGTCACATGAACCCAAGGATTTGCACTATTGAATATTTTTGGAATCCGCCCACTGACACGCCTACCTCCCATACAACGCAAAAATTGAAAACTGCATAACTCAGCTCATAGTTAGCCTACACCTATAAAATTTGGTGTGTATGTGTTTTGTATCAACACAAAGAAGTCTTCGAAAAATGGGTGTCACCCGCTCACGGACACGCCCACCTCCCATACAACCCAAAAATTGAAAACACAATAAATAAGCCTCTGTTTAACCTACAGAGATAAAATTTAGCACATATGTTTTTTATGACAAGACAAAGATGGTTTTGAAAAATGGACATCATACGCCCACGGACACGCCTACCTCCCATACAACACAAAAATTGAAAACTGCATAACTCAGCTCGTAGTTAACCTACACCTATAAAATTTGGTGTGTATGTGTTTTGTATCAACACAAAGATGTCTTCGAAAAATGGGTGTCACATGCTCACGGACACGCCCACCTCCCATACAACCCAAAAATTTAAAACACAATAAATAAGCCTCTGTTTAACCTACAGAGATAATATTTGGCACATATGTTTTTTATGACAAAAAATAGATGGTTTTGAAAAATGGACGTCATCCGCCCACGGACACGCCTACCTCCCATACAACCCAAAAAGGTTAAAACTGAATAAATAAGATTATGTTTGCCATAGAGAGATCAAATTTGGTATGTATGTATTTTATACCAAAACTAAGGTGTGTTCAAAAATTGTGAGTAATCCGTCATTGAACACGCCCAACTCCCATAGCGAAAGCATAATAAAGGCATTAACTGTGAGCTACAGGAATAAAACTTGGTATGTATAAATTTTTCATCAAAATTGAAATGCATATTAAGTATGGGCTTCATCCACCCATTTTCAAGAATATTATCGTATATTGAAAAAGTAGGTTTAGGGTATTTCATAGTCGGCCTAGACCGACTTTAGACTTTCTTTACTTGTTTTTTATTAGAAACAACTGAACAGAAACTGAAGAATATTTACACGATTTTTAAGCAATCTTAAAAGATTCGATTAATTGCTAGTCAAGATAAGATAATAAAAGTATTTTTTTTATTTAACAGCGTGTCAGGCTCGTTATCAAATCAAATAGCATGACGTGAAAGAAATTTCGTCACATTCTTTATTCTTAAGCATAGTACTCTGTTCGGCTTCACGTGAAATTCCACTCAAATCTCCATACAAAAAATGACAGCTGTGAAACAAGCGTGAATATTTCACAACTTTTTCATCAAAGCTGTACTATGCTTCGCTGCGGAAAATCTATTACAATGTTCAGCAACATGCATCTAGCAATATTATTTTCACGGCAATTTAATTGAACCGACCATTTATTTTGCCGTGAAAAGTGGCAGTTGTCATTTAATTTAAGAAACAGTGCAAGCAAAAGAATAGTTTGTATTTGAAATTATATTTTTTGTACTATTTCTAAAGTTATTCAATTAATAATTGCAGTTGTTGGAAATTGTAAATACGAATGCACCTTCCCGCGGTGTTGGCGGTCGCAAAACTTCGCAGTTTGCAGACTGCCATAAACAAATGACTTGTTCTGCTCCACAACAAAGGACATGCATACTTGTATAAATATTTATATTGTATTTATATTGTATTTATATAATCACAAATATGAAAATTAAAGAACTTAAATGATTTTCTGCATTTCCTCTAATAAATTGTGGCTGTTAATTTACATTTTGTCGAAGCTGATCATCAGCTGTTCGTTCGCAACAAAAAATCTGTCAAAATTTTCACTCAACATATAAATGGCTGTTGCCGGTGAAATTTCACGCAATCGAGCATAGTACTAGGCTTTAAACTGAATTTAACACTATTTTAGGTTCGTGCTTATCAAGTGCACAGAAATGGGATTATTTTAATAAGTAAATACTTAATCTGTTAAACTAATGTTTTAATTTTGATCAGCATTTTTTGTGACAGAGCAAGAGGAAGTTATATTTAAAAATTTTGCTGAACTAAGTTATACTTCTAAGCAGAGTGTGAAAAAACTTGCTCATGAATGATTAAAAAATTCAGTTTTATCATGATAATTAATTTTACGATTGTATTTTATCATGATAAATACTTAAGATATGCTTAAGTTAGCGGAAATATAACCATGATGCTCTCTCATGAGAGACTAAATGCAATGATTGTTTGCTCCCGAGTATATTGTGTGAAAAATTTAAGTCGTTTACCAAAATATTGACGCAAAAACAAAGTTCGAAATTCCGATTCGGGATTGACCGCACTCAAAATTGTCTGAGTTCGGTATACCTACAAAGTTGATAAAATAATATTATGACTTATAAAAATTTGGCAAAAGAACTTTTTGTCACATAATTTTTGATTTTTTTAATATAAAGAACTCACCTCAATGACTACGGTTTTATATTTGAATATCAAAAGGGTGCGTGCAAAAGTGAATGAAAGTATTTTTTACCATCACCAGGACTTCGTTTTTATTGAAACAAACTTTAACTTTATATTAAATTTTGTTCAATATTAACGCTCACACTAAAACCCAAGTCAATTCCATATTTAATTTTTCATTGATTAGGGGTGCAATTTCCAAACAAACTATATCAAAATTTTCATGATATTAAGATGGAGTACAAAAGTAAAAACATTTTTTTATATTCCATTAAGTTTTATAAAAAAGCACTTTTTTACATCTTATATTCAGGTTAAGAAGTGTTCAAACTTGCTAGACATTTCTAAAACCATTAAGTTTCGAAAACCTGCATGATTTTAAGAGTATGATGAATGCAGGCCTTAGTTGTTTTGTAAGCAATACATTTCTCCATAACTTTTCAGAAAAACATGTTCATGTCATAAACGTCAAAAATAAAAATATACTTTATGATTTTGTGATTAATAAATTCTGAGACTATATATCATGAAACAAACCTCATTTACAGCTTTTAACCTGCTAGAACATAATTTTGAATAGTAATATGTTTTGGGTATACTGTTACATATAACTACTAGTTTAATAACACAGTTCGCGACACGAAAAAATAACTTAAAATATCTCAATGGTCTCTAGTAGTACATGGTCTATATATTATGCCCTCATACTCAGTTTTATCGGATTAGGTCAAATAAGAGAGAAATTCAAGGTCAAATTTCAACTTTAGGTCACAAATATTTTCTTATAACTCTTGAACTAAATTCAAATCCTATGTAGTAACTGCATCTAAATATTTGCAATGGATGGTTCTTTACATTTTGAGACAATTTTTTGCTCAAAGAGTTACGTAAGCGGGTTAATTATTTCTTCGAAAACAGGGCTTTTTTAATAAAAAACAAAATTTTTAATAGTTCAGTTACTTTGTATTTGTCTTCAAAGACAATCAGATTTTGCTGAATTTTTCCACATACCTTAAAATCGATCTAATGGGGCTTACTATATGAATTTGACCTCAGAAGTAAAAATGTTCTACAAAGACATTGTAGTGCTCGTAAAGCCCTTTTTAATGACATATAATTTTTTTAAGATCTGACATGTAATGCTTAAGATATGCAAAAAAGACCATTTTGGCTGTTTTTCCGGTGGTCCAAAAAAAAATTTTTTTTTGTTTTCGGAATCCTCTCGAGGTCAACTTTAAAATAGGGGGTGGTTTTTTCAAACTTTTTTTTTCGACCCACTCTAATGAACACACTTTCATTAAATTTTAACACATTTTTTCCTCAGTGTGCTACAAAGAAATTGATAAAAATTATGAAAAATGTTTATAAATGAAGTTAAATATTTTATATTAATATTTCATTAAAATTTTATGTAGAACATGGGGGTTGATTTCGAAAAAAATATTTATATTAATAGTTATTCAGGATCACTAGGGAAAATTTGTCAACGTTATGCTTCCAGGCCCTATTTTTTTTCAATTCTGCAAAATTTTTCAATGTTTTCTATATTAAACTAACTTAAGTTTTTATATTAAAACTGATATTGTGTGGTTTACTGATAGTTAATTTTTGTCTCACAACTTATAAGCCCGGTAGACAAAAAAATTGGAACAATTCAGAGAAAATTCTTCAAGTTTCTGAAAATTTTAGATTCTTACTTCTTTTATCATGGATAGCATAGTTTTGTTTATTTTTTTAATCTCTTCTAAAATATGTCATTTTTGTAGAGGTTGATTCGAAAATATGTAGTAAGATTCATCGACTTATTTTATAAAAAAAATCTTCTAAAGGGGTGCACAATTTAGTTTCCGCCCCGGGTGCGACCAACCCTAGCTACGATTTAAGATTGTAAGTAAATTAAGTCCAGCGAAGGATTTGCCTGAATTAGCCTGATTTGCGTAATCTTCTAGCCAAAAAGATGTATCAATGTTTTCAAAAAATAAATTTTGGTTTGCTGGGAAATATAGTTTTGCAATAAAATAAGATGGTAATTCTAGTTTTTTTTTTTTTTTTTTTAACTTTTCGCTCTTATGGTATGATAAGGCTACACTCATAAAAAAAAAAACAATTATAATTTCACATTAAAAACAAAAACATGCACGAATAAAAAAAAGTCATTAAAATATGATTTAAAATTAGTTGGCTTAAACTTAAGTTTTGATAAAACATTTAGTTTTGTAGACAAGTTGTTAAAGTAAAGATACTGTTTTTTGTTTGAACTTTGATAGGCAAACAATATCATATAAGATCACAAAATGGAGTTAAGTGACAAGACAGTGGTATTTGTTAGTGGTTTTGGTGGAATAGGTTTTGAAACGTCAAAACAACTGCTCAAAAAGAATTTAAAGGTGAAGCTCAAAATCATTACAATATTGATTGAAAACAATATTATAACTAATAACTTCTGATATACCTCTTTAGCACCTCATCATATTGGATAAGGATGATAATGTCACAGCTTTGGCAGAACTCAAGAGTGTGGCCTCAGATTGTGCTGTATACTTTTATAAATTCGATGCAACAATGGACAAGTTAGGCATGCAGAAAGTTGTTGATGAGATATTAAAAGTTGTTGAATATATAGATATATTTATATATGGAGCTGGCATATGTAACGATCAACTATGCGAGCTGACATTACAAGTGAACTTGGGCGGTTTAATTAATGCCATATCTGTAATAATGCCACATATGGACAAACGTAATGGTGGACGTGGTGGCATGATAGTTAGTATAGCCTCAATTGCAGGTCTTGATCCACTTTCTTCAATTCCAATTTATAGCGCAACAAAAGCAGCCGTAATCAGCATAACCAAATCTCTATCGGTAGGAAATGCTTAATTAAAGTCATGCAATTTTTTGTTTTCTAATATTAAAATTATTTCAGCGTGATGTTATACATGCTCAAACCAATGTCTCCTTTATAGTTATCTGTCCGGGTATAACAAAAACAACTATTTTGGATGATATGCCATCATTTCTCAATTTGAAACCACACATAAGTGCAATGATGAAAGATTTTCCTGCTCAGTCAGCTGCTGTGTGTGGTCAAAATTTTGTAGCCGCCATGGAGAATGGCAAAAATGGTGCTATTTGGTTGTTGGATTTGGGTGAAATGCAGTTGGTGGTGCCAACGGAGCACTGGAAAAAGCCAAAGGGTTCGCAATAATTTGTAGAATTTGTAGAATTGGGTGCAAGTTATATAAAATACAAAAAAGGAATGAAAGAAAATCGCTTTTGTATATCAATATCGTCGCTCTGTGATCTTTTACACTGAAAGAAAATATCGAGCTTGTTTAAAAATAATAAACTTATATCAATAAATTCTGGTAAAAGAGACACAAAATGTCAAGAATATTGGCGTTATTAATGCTTAAGTCTGAATTAGATTCTTCAGACGGATTTTAAATAAACTCAAAATTTAACAATTTACTAAAATAAAGTATCTCACAGACATCTAAAGTAAAATTTCATGAGTTATATTAATAGTAAGAAATATATTGAATCCACTACCGTACATTTTTATGGGTTTCTGTGCTCTATTAAAAAACTATAAAAATTCTTGTCAAATTTGATTATGAGTCAATTTTGAAAAGATGATGTGTCTTAAGCGTATTTTATATCGTAAAAATTACACTTATTAACTATCAGAATTGAAAAAAAAAAACTAAACAGTCATACATATCCTTCGTACTATAAACAACTGAACTTTGCGGTATATTTCATATTTCAGTGAACAAAATATTTTATTTTTTTAAACAATCTTATAAGACTAGATTTGTTGTTAATTACCTTAAGATAAGATAGTAAAAGTTTTATATTTATAAAGAAGCGTGTCAGGCTCGTTATCAAATCAAACAGTATGACGTGAAGAAAATTTCGTCACATTCTTACTTAATATTTATACCGAAGTTAATAGTTTTATGTCAGGGTTTATCAACCACACAGAAATGGGATTACTAGGGCATTCAAGATGCTGCCAGCCTAACAAAGAATACACACGATTGTTATCAAAATTGCTTTTTATACTGCCACATAGTTGCTTTTCAGCTCGATACAAAAAAAAAAAAAAAACAAATTGGCCATTTCAGCCCTTGAAAGGACTTTGACCGATCTTCTAATGATCAATTGTGTTGTGTGTGTTATTAAATGTTTGCACACAATTGACCGAGAACTGGACCTACATGTTTTATGCCGACTCCGAACGGCTAAAGTTCATGTTCTCAAGAAGCTTTACGTGGCATTATTTACTCTCTGAGGTTTGCCATTGTCTGCAGAGAATGACCGATCAGAAGAATTTTTTATTGAAAAAAAACTTTTCGCCGCGGCTGGGGATCGAACCCGGGCTTCGAGCATGCTAAGCCACACACTTAACCTGCATGCCACGGTTACCACATTCAGCTCGATACAGTTATTACAAAGATTTTCTTATATTGCGATGTTCTTTGAATAGTGCGATTTCTCAAGATCCTTCGAACTGCAATTCTGTTTCCAATTTGACCTGCACATTCGTTGCAAATATCCTACCCTGGAAGCATCTTTTTAATTTTGGAAACAGACAATAGTCGCTCGTAGCCAAATCTGGGGAATGAGAAAGTAGTTGCAAGAGTATCTCGTGAAATTTGGCAGTGATTTCGATCGATTTGTGTTTCTTCAATAAATGTGGCTGTTTGTTTGCGAATTCGTTCTTCAAACGATGCAAAATTTTACAGTAATAGTCGCTTTGGATTGTTGTTCTTTTTCTCAAATAGTCAATGAACAAAATGCCATGAAAACAGACCTTTCCAGTCTTTTTTTTTTGTTGATTCTTCGCTCGCTTTGTAACACTTTCACTGGGAACTACTCACTATTTTGCTAATTTCTTCATTACTTGTGGTGGTTCCATGTTTCTTACATGGTCACCACTATTTTGCGCAAAAAATCAGTTGGATTTTATTTAAACATGTCCAAACATTGGTGGGAAGTGCGAAAACGTTCAAGTTTTTAATTGATTGTTAACAAAACAAACACGGCACCCATCTTGCCGTCAACTTTCTCATGCCTAATGTAATGGAGTACCATGGAAAATATAAATCACTGACCCATTTCATATGCCTACGGCTGTAGATATATCAAACACCTGTACAAACGCATCGTTCATTTTGAAATCGTGATTTTTCCATTTTATTGGTCTGAAGTGGTCACTGTATTTAGTGCTTCCCTGGCGTTTTCATCTCTTATGCTGATTCGAACTCTTTTGAACTCTGCAATGCAATTTTTTACGGTCGAATACGACGGAGCAGTTTCGCCATAATATTTTTATCGAGCTTTTCTGTTGTTCTTTTCAAAATTTTATTAAGCAAAAAATGCAAGGCACGAAATTCTACGTTATCCATTTTTATAACAATACCAAACATTGTTTAAATTAGTATACAACAACGCTACAGTTCATTGACAGATTATTCTGACATTTATGGTATGCTGATGTTTATGTTGCCATCCGTCAAAAATTTCATCTGGAACGCCCTAGTATGCAGTGAAGCGCTAAAAAAACCCAAAGCTTTGATATTTATGTTTTCCGAGGATATAATTTATAAATGAACGTTATGCAGTCGATATAGAACGGAATTGAAAAACTGCAATTTTTTTGCCCATTTAAGTCTAGTACTCGGTTCAGTTACATGTGAAATTTCATTTAAATTTCCATACAAACAACAATAGCTGTGAAATATGCTTGAAAATGTTCACAACATGTTCGTCAAAGTTCATGAGCTCTGTTCCGCTGTGAAAAATACTCGCAACATTTCTCTTGCAACATTTTTTCACGACCATGTAATTGAACTGTCTATTTAATTTTAAGTGAAAAGTGACAGTTGTCGTAAAATTTTTGTTTTTATATATTTATATTTCACTATTTTGAAAATTAAACCATGACTTTCTTAAATTTTTCAATTTCTGCGCAACAAACTATTTGTCAGAATTTTCACGCAACAAAAAAATTAATGTTGCGAGTGAAATTTTACGCATACGAGCAGAGTACTAGGCTTAAGCTTTTCAGTTTTATGTGAAATTTCATTCAAATTTCCATACAAACAACAATAGCTGTGAAATATGCTTGACAATGTTCACAACATGTTCGTTAAAATACATGTGTGCTCTTTTCCGCTGTGAAAAGTGCTCGCAACATTTCTCTTGCAACATTTTTTCACGACCATGTAATTAAACTGTCTATTTAATTTGAAGTGAAAAGTGACAGTTGTCGTACAATTTATTTATATTTCTTTATTTTGAAAATTAAAGCATGACTTTCCCAAAGTTTTCAATTTCTTCGCAACAAACTATTTGTCAGAATTTTCATGCAACAAAAAAAAAAGAATGTTGCTAGCGAAATTTCACGAAAACGAGCAGAGTACAAGACTTAAAAAAAAATTGATCATATGAATCGAACAGAAATTGATTTGACCAGCTTATCTATTCTTCGACAATATTCTAGTGTTCGTATTTTTTTGTAGGGTACCTCCGTAAGTAAGATAAATAATGGTTGGGTTAATTTAGGATCTATGTTGGGAAATGAAAATTTATAGGAGCTGGTGATACATTTGATTCAGATAGTGATCACTTCGAAACAGTTACAAAGATTGATTTAAACAGAAAAAATCGAATTTGTAGTTGGATACTCAGAAGGTATGCCGATAAGGGCTAGGTATGTTCCGGAGATATGTGGGCCTTATAGATATATTGGGCCTTGATTGGGCTATGAATTATTTCAGAAAATTTTTGCCTTTTTCAAAATTGGTGGCCGATGCGGGAAGGGTAATGCCACTTTGATGGAGACCCACACTTTTCTTGGTTTTTTTTTTTTTTTTTTGATAAGTTCACAAAATTGAACCTGGCAAGCTATAAATATTTTTGTATCCATTTTTGGAATTTATTTCAAGTATAATTTTGACATAAATGGATGTTTGTCCATGGTTAATCGGATGCAAAGGGATAATTTGAGGCAATAGGCGGGTAATTGAAACTTTTATGAATTCCAAAGATTGTTTTTCTATCAACCAATTCCATCAAATTAAGGTCATATTTGATTATGGAAAAATAAATATGTATTTGGTTAATGAAAATACATAAGAAATTTGTGGAACATATTCCACTGTAAATACTTAAACCACAAATACTTAATGTTAAGATGCTATACGTAGCTTTATGGTAGCTGAATTTGTGAAAAAACATGCTGTGGAAAATTTCGTATGGCAGGTGGGCGTGGCAGAAAATATTTATTTTATTCTACACATGTATTTAAGTCTTTTAACAAAATAGTTATATTGGCAACATTGGCCATTGTGACGGGTGTTACATAGTCACGGTTTTAATTACACTGTTCTACAATATTTTTTTTTTCTTATAATCTACGAGAGCTCTCACTTATATTTTACAATTTGCCAATTCATACGATGCACAGTGTGTCCGCTATACTGAGAGAGTGATAAAAAGTAAAAAATGCAAAAACATAACAGATCATTGGTTTGTGGCTTATTCTCAACTACAATAATGAGGCTACAAAGTACCGTTATTATTTTGCTTCTAACTTACTTCATCTCCCTGTACTGAGTTAGATATTAACGCGATCGCGAAGTGTGCGCTCCAAAAAGTCTCATTAAGAGCAAACTTGCAGTGTTGTTAAACAGCTTTAAAATAAAAACTACTGTGAATATTTAAAAAAACTAAAATGTAGGATCAAGCATCAGGTATGTACTTAATAAATTCGAAAAGATTGTATTAAAAAAAAAATAAGGGACTAATTTTTAAAAGTCGCGTAAAATACATGCTTAAAAAACAAAAAAAAAAAATTGCATTTCTGAAAAAGTAAGCTTATAGTTTGTATTCAACTGAGATAAAACAAATATTTGTATGAAGTTCCATTCAGCAAACATTCACATTTAATAATTCTGAAAAACTTGTTGCCACATTTTGCCCCTTTTGCATACTTTAAACTTTTAATAAGTTTGTAAAACTCGCCGAAATAATTTTTTTTTCATTGAAATAACATTTTTTTGCAGGTTCTTGTTCAAACAATATTTTCTTAACAAGAGTGGCTTTTTTCAAATATTGAAAGAAAATACTTCTCAAAGCTGCGGAGAAAAATTAAAGGTTATAAAAGAACATGTAATAAACAGCACAAGAAGCCCTAATGGTAAAGAAAAAAAATCTGATAAAAACGATAAGACAATTTATACCGCAATTCAAAAAGAAGTAGAAAGCAAGTAATAGATTTGAAGAGAGATTCATTAACAATAATAAATACTGGCTTCACGCCTCCATTTGTTTTGAAAACTTTAACGCTTAGGGAAAAAGCAAGGGTCGTCCAAAAAAAATATTAATAATAATAATAATAAAAATAATAATAATAATAATTATAATAACAATAATAATAATAATAATAATAATAGTAATAAGAATAATAATAATAATAATAATAATAATAATAATAATAATAATAAAAATAATAATAATAATAATAATAATAATAATAATAATGATAATAATAATAATAATAATAATGATAATAATAATAATAATAATAATAATAATAATAATGATAATAATAATAATAATAATAATAATAATAGTAATAATAATAATAATAATAATAATAATAATAATAATAATAATAATAATAATAATAATAATAATAATAAAAATAATAATAATAATAATAATAATAATAATAATAATAATAATAATAATAAAAATAATTATAAAAATATTAATAATAATAATAAAAATAATTATAAAAATATTAATAATAATAATACTAATTATAATAAAAATAAAAATAATAATAATACTAATAGTAATAATAATAATAATACTAATAATAAAAATAATAATAATAATAATAATAATAATAATAATAATAATAATAATAATAATAATAATAATAATAATAATAATAAAAATAATAATAATAATAATAATAATAATAATAATAATAATAATAATAATAATAATAATAATAATATTAATAATAATAATAATAATAATAATAAAAATAATAATAATAATAGAAATGATAATAATGATAATAATTATAATAATAAAAAATATAAAATAATAAATATTTATTAACATCCCATGTTTTCTTAATAAAAGCTAAACTAAAATTACATACCTTCACATTTTGATTTTGAATTTACTTTAGTTTTATTATATATTCGGTCAAAGTCAATACAAAGCTTAAAAGCAACTATGGTCGTTAAAGGGTTAATTTTTAAAATCAAAAATAAATCATGATTCTATAATGCTATCCTCAATAAATCAAGCTTGTATATACACAATAAAAAGGCTTAAACACTAAATTAATAATACCATTGCAATATGTTATATTTTTGAAAATACGCATCGCCGCATTGGGTCCGCCATTTTGAATTTTATACTTTTTTTTAAAAATTTTAAATAAGCTGCCTCACAAGTTCCTCCGTACCAAATTTGGCTTAAATCCAATGAAGGGTTTATTTAATAGCAGTTTTTCGCGATTTGGACACACTGTGCGATGGTTTCTACGTTTTCGGCATGCTTTCATCATATAAATTTTTAAAGTGAAACTTCTTATTCGTGACGCTAGGCTAACATTTTCAATTCAAATGAAAATTTAAAAAATGATAGCCGCTAGCGAAAATTGAACCCTGACCATCGTGGCTCAAGAGTCGGAATCTGTACCTTTGGTTATAGCATATGTCCTTTCCTCTCGTCTCTGTCTGATATTTAGTTTCATAGCTACACTTTCTGTTCGATGTTTAGTTTGCAAACTATACTCGCTAGTGCTAGTGGGATGTGGAATCCAAATTAATTTGCATTAAAAACAAAAATTAAAATTGTACGCCATCTATTGGGTAAAAGCATAAAAAGAAATATGATCCAACTCGTTTTTTTCATAAGGGTTAAATCTAACCGATCACAGACTCATTTCGTTAAATTAGACAGATTGTGTTCATTGACTGAGTTGAAAAGAGGTTCATGAACTCTGGTTTCAAAATAGTATACTAGCACAGTAGTTCATACATAAACCCAATGCGAACTAATGCTTACAATGCTGCCAAAGCGAACCAATCAGTTCGTGCAAAACCAAAGCATACAAGCATTAACAACGAAAGAAAAACAAAGAAAGCAGTAGGCACATAAGCAGCTGATGATTGATTTTCTTATATAAAAACATGCATTTTTCTTCTTATATTTTATTAGTTTGTGACTTTAATGTAATAGTGACACAGTCCAAAGTTAGATATTCATTCAGCGCAGGATATATCTGATATTTAAGTATATATATTATCTTTTAAAAAGAAGAGTATTTAAGGCTGTAGGTAAACCCTAAAGTATTCGCCAAAAACGTTGCCTAATGACCTTGAAAAAATCTGTTAAAACGACCCCACACAAACCGCGCTGTAAGACGTAATTCTACGTCAAAAGCGTCAAAAAGTATGAAGCCACAAAGCATAAGTACAACATGAAGCAATAGCTCAATACTGTCTATCCAAACGAGATAGAAGAAATAAGTATCAAAAAGCCTCAAAAGTGATGTGACCTTTGCACTAGGAACACTTTGCGCTTTTGCCATATGATTATGTATACAAAAAGCGTTTTCAGCAACTGTTAAAGTTACAGATTCAGCGTCTACTATGAACGCGGCCTAATAAGAGTTCACATGACTTTGTCACTTATAGCACTTAAAAAAAGTCACAATAAAATAAAAACAAAAACTTTTGATGCAATTTTGGCTTTGTTCTTATTAATGGACATTATCTTCATAAGTGAAAGTTTTTTTTTCTTTTTTTCATGTGAGCATTTATTTAATGACTTAAGTTATTATCAGCGTAAAAAATTTAACCTACAATTCATAAATAATTGAGGTATATAAAGCTATCTCAAGATATTGTTGTTATCAGAGTTAATGAAGTTAGTTAGCAGAGGTTTAGTGTATTTAACTCAGTCAAGCGTGCAAGTTTCAAGAGTACAGAACATATTTTTTTTACTATTTAAAAAAAAAAAAAAATACAACACAATAAAAATGCAACTGCAGGAAAAAACAGTGTTGTTTATTGCAGGCCTTGGAGGCATAGGTTTCGAAGCATCCAAAATTCTTATGACTAAGAATTTAAAGGTAACAAAACCAACAAAAAAGAAATGGTGCTTCTTGTGAAATAAAATAAATGTTCATTCTAAGTTTTTCTGCACTCCAAAATAAATGCAGTTTACAAGCAGCAAACGGGTCGAAAAGGGACGCCATCTCAAAAAAAAAAAAAAAAAATAAATTGTATCCACGCTTTTGCTCGCATTATATTAATAAAATACAAACTATTACAAACAAAAAAAAAAATCACGTGTAGCAACGTACACGTGCCGTTCTCGTGAAACTTCTTAAAAAGTAAAGAATAAGAGAGCATTAAGTGTAAAATAGAGAGAGAAAGTAATTGAAAAGAAATGCAATAATGTTCTGTTTATTTAAAATTTAAATCGTTATAGGTTGGTGCTTCAATTTTTGATACTGATATGAATGGTTTGTGATAACTTAAATATGAAATATATGTCCGTGATTTAATATTTTCAAGATATCAAAAAAAAACATTGCGTTGAAAATATGTATCTGTCACCCTGTTGCTTTTTCTCCACACAAAAATTTCGAGTCTAAAAGTAAATACCTTAATATGTTCCTACCAAGCTTAAAGAAATAAATTTTCCGTGCATACTTTTAGGATGAAAATTAAATGCTTGAAAGACATGGTTTGTGTTTGTGCTATATTAGATATGGAGCAAAACGCGTTCAATATTAATTACATTTTGTTTGCCTGTTTATCATGTGCCCAGACTCAGAAAAAATCACATATCTTTCTCCGATAAAAAATTTCGCTATTTTCGATAATAGCAATTTTATTTTTTTCAAATAAAATTTTCTTCAATAAAATAAATTTTTACATTTTCGAAGAAATATTCCTTCACTTCTGGAAAATGGAAATATTTCAATGTCTCTTATAATAAGTTTTTTAATCGCAGAAAAAATTTCTCATTTATAGAGAAAAATTTATTGAAAATGAAAAGTTTTGCCAATATTTTAATAAAAAATTCACTAAAAGAAGTATAAAAGAAGTAAAGAAGTATTCTTCAATAAAACACATATATTTTCTCAAAAATAAAAAGTATTTTGCTCTAAAAACGATATATTTTTATGTATTTCTCTTTTTCATAGAAGCGTTTTATTATTTTTAATGAATTTTTAGGCTCACATTTAGAGAAAAGTATTCTCTGCAGCAAACTCTACACCATTTTTCTTTAAATATGATGCCTTTTTTATCATATTCCGAGAAACTTTTTTCTGAGTGTATGTGGCATAATGGTAGAGTTTCCGACTCTAATTCGATGCTCAGTTGCGACATCCGGGGTTCAATTCGCGCTTGCAGCAATAATTTTTATGTGGAAATTTTCATATAAATATTTGCTTTAGACATAAGTTATAAGCTTCACGAATAGAGCGACCTTAAAAATTTTCATATAAATTGAAAACGTTATCCAAACGTCACTCGCCGCCAAAGAAGTTTCACTTCAATAAAAAATAAAAATATATCATAAAACACTTTAAAACGTCGTGCTTCAGAGCGAAAATCTACAGAAAGTTTTTGAATTTATAAAAACAAAATAAAACAATGTTATAAATTTATATTAAGATAATATTTAAACGAATAAATTAAAAACTAACTTTAATTTTTTTTTTTTAAATATCACGAATGTACTGTATCGTAAATAGCCCTTAACAAAAGATTATAATACAAACATTCTCATTATTTTATTATATTTTTCTTATATTTTCAATGTTAATTTGCAATTTCGGTTTTAAAATTGTTTGTTAAAAAAAAATGAAAATGCAAAATTTCTCTTCATGTGATACATTAAATTTTCTAAAAGTGCAATATTTTTCAAAAAAGGGCAACTTGATGCAAACATTTTATGTAATAGACTAGAGTACACATTAGTACCTTTTGTTATTTGCGCAATTAAGGCAAGTGTCTGCTGATTTTACGAAATTCTAATCTAATGAAAAATTTTAAAATTTTTATTTAATTAAGTAAGTTCCAAAGTGCACACTTCACTACGAGTGTCACGATTATTGAGCCCTAATTGAATTTGTAGAACCATAAAATTGTACTGCGGATAGTTCATGTCGATTGCTGTTAACATGTACACAACAAAAGATATCAAAATACATACCCAGCAGAAAATCTAATGACTGAGCAGGCTGTAATTCAGGGTAGATATTTTAAGTACAAATATCTGCCCCTGCAGACATGATGTTCGGTATTCCTTTTTAAAATCTTTACCTTAGGTTTCTCGTCTGCATATCATGTTTCCGCTCGAAATTCTTTGCTGAATTCTCATCTAAAAAAAGGAAGTCTGATTTTTTGTTTAGCTTCAGGTTAAAATTCACGGCTGTGTTGGGAAAATCTAAATAGTATGGGAATAGACGTCCTTAAGTCACATTTTTAAAATGGAGCTAAAACTATTTTTGTTTTAATTTCAAACAGAGTTTTTGGCAAGGTAAGAGAGGTTTGAGTGAACTTTCTAAACATTTTGCAAAGTCGGGAAAAATAACCGCTTGTCAAGTTTTTGATAACTAGCAACGTTATGATAATATGCTCTTTCAAATTAAGCCTTAAGCTAGGATTCGATATTCAACAAAATAAAAAAAATATGCAGAATGTGTTTCAAATAAAATTATAAGTTTATTAATGTTATTAAAGCATTCATTACAGTTGTTATATTTCAGCAATGAAAGTTTGTATCTGTCAGTTTCCAAGCTTAAAGAAAAAAATTTCCGTGCATACTTGTAGGATGAAAATCTAATGGTACGGGCCAAAACGGGTTCTGGTTTGTGTCTGTGGTATACAAAACACGAATCACAACCTGTTCAATATTAATTTAATTTTGTTTGCCTGTTTATCATGTGTCTATGTGGCATAGTGGTAGCGCTTCCGGCTCTTATGGGATACTAAGCAGAAAGTCCGGGTTGAATTCTCGCTGGTGTCAATAGTTTTTTGAACATTTTCTTATGAATTGAAATTGTAAGCCAAGCGTCACAAATACTTCACCTTGAAGTTGAAATTTCACTTCAATAAAAAAATTTACTCACGAAATCATTGCTTATATGTATCTAAAATCATTCATGTTCTCTTTCATCTTTCCTCTTCCAGCATCTGATAATATTGGATTTAGACGAACGAACCGATCTGTTAGAAGAACTGCGTTCATTATCAACAGACACTCAGCTGCATTTTTATCAATTCGACGTTACAGCGGATAAATTGGAATTGCAAAAAATATTGGATGACATTTTGAGAAAAGTTGAAACCATCGATGTTCTAATCTATGGAGCTGGCATATGTAATGACAAGCTCTGCGATTTGACTGTGCAAATAAACTTTACCGGTTTGGTCAATGCTGTGACTGTCATTTTGCCGCATATGGATAAACGTAATGGTGGACGCGGTGGCATGGTTATGAGCATAGCTTCAATGTCTGGTTTGGATCCGATTTCTTTTCTACCCGTCTATAGTGCTACAAAGGCAGCTGTTATCAGTTTTACCAGAGCTTTAGCGGTACTTCATTTTTTTTTCTCTCTTACTATTGCTTGACGATTTAGTAATGTTTGTTTATTTCTTAGAATCCAAAAATGTTTGAACAAACTAATGTTGCATTTATTACTGTTTGCCCGGGTGGTACGGAAACATCACTTAGAAAAACTGTGCGACCGTTTTGTGAATTGAGAATATTGAAGAAAAACTCTGATAAAGAGAGTAAAGTTAAGGATCACGTTCAGGGACCTGATGTATGTGCAAGAAATTTAATTGCCGCCATTGAAAAGGAACAAAATGGCGCCGTTTGGATGTTAGATAGGGGTAATATGGAGTTGATGGTGCCCCAGCATTACTGGCATGTTGAGGAGTCATTGAAAGATTATATGGGCTAGTTTAAGCACTTAGTTAGGCACATTTTTTACTAAAATAGAAAAAAAAAATAAAAATAATGGTCAATTTTAATATATATTTTGGAAAAACTTATTGCTCACTTAAAGATTATTAATATAGCTTCATTAAGTTTTGGTGCGCAGAGAGGATATTAATATATCCTTAAAGTTAACGAGAAAAATATTAAGTCATAATCAGATTATAAATAAGAAATGGTTTTAAACGAAAACATTTAAATATAAAACTAAGCTAAGGACATTTGTTAAAATAGTCTAAGTAGTTATAACGTTGGTTTTATAATAAAAGTCAAGAAGTATGCAATAGATTTTTTAATTAACAGAAAAATTATGTATAATATATAAATTAAGGTTTGAAGAAAAACTTACAAAGTAAAGAGCTTTTTTGCGAATTGTCTATGTTTAAAAATGTTTGTACATACCTGAAAAAGAAAAGAAAAATTACAATTATTATTCTTTTTTTGTGATTTTATAAATCAAATTTTTAGTTATTAAAGAGTCTCTATCCTTTGTAATATATATCGCACACTAAATACAAAACAGTCACAACTCAAAATTTTTTATACCGAATTTTTGTTATAAATCAATTTATAAAACACATATCTGACTATAGTTTTCGTTATTTTCTTCATTAACTGGAAGAATGAAGTTTTTGTGTTAAATGAAAATTGTTTTTCTTCTGCAGTTTTAACCAAAGAGTTTTATTTTTCGCTTTTCCTGAAAAGTCATGTTTTTTGAGTTGTGACTGTTTTGTATTTAGTGTGCGATATATCAAATACTTGTATACCTATAAAAAGGCCAAATTGGAGGTTTATTTTTATTCAAAAATACAAATACATTTTCTGTAAAAATCTTCAAAACCTGAGATATATTCACTAACTGATATGCAAAGAAGGCATTCTTTTAGCAAATTTATATATACGACAAGCTACAGCTTTGTTTGTGCTTCTAAAGAGCTTGTGAGCAGAAGTTTACTTGTAAACAAAGATATAGATATATAGTAGAAGTGGAATTCAGAAATTTTATAAAAGCCAAAAATTTTATATATGGGCATCTCCCAGTGGCACGGACGCGACATTCGCACGGTTTTAATTACTCGGAAATCAAGAAAGAAACAAAATGAGCCAATATGTATTTTAAGTGTTCTAACGCGATGAAAGAGTGCTACATTTTATAAAAATATTGGCGAGATTTAGTACAAATTAGTACAAAGTAATAATATTATTCAATGGAACGGACGGGATAAAAAATAGATATTTTTTTAAGCTCGTATAGAAATATGCAAAATTAAGCTAATTTTTAGAACTTTTATTTATATATAATAAACATGCTAATGGAGGTCAAAGGATAACTATTCTTCGTAGACTTATAAAATATAAGAATTATCTCTTCCGTTTTTTTAAATAGATATAGCACGAATATGGACGCGACAAATTTTTTCCAACAGTAGTAAAATACAGCAAAGATGTTCATTATAAATTTTAATAAAAATACATCATAATAAGTTCAATTCAAGTTACATAGCAGTAATACTTATCAAAATAAAAAAAAAAATAAATTTAAAAGCTGTTAAAGAGTGCTTTATTTTAATGTTTTTCTTCACTTTTGATGGACCTTTTTTGGGAGATACACATATATCAATGGGGAAGTGTCAATAAGGCCAGATATCGGCTCTTCTCATATTTGGAAAAAGAAATGTTAATAAAATAGAGTAAATTTAGAGTCGATTTGATTACAAACGGAGCAACTCTACTCTTAGGGTAATTTATGGTTAAAATAAATTGTGAAAGAAAAATTGCCTTTTTGATATGAGGAAGTTAGTTAGCTTTCCGGTTCCGTAGCCCGAGAGCGATTTCCACTCGTGGTAAATCTTTTTTCTATAAGAAAATTTTCTGTTCGGTCACCCATCTCTCTGCAGACAATGGCAGGCCTCAGAAAGTAAATAATGTCATGTTAAGCTTCTTGAGAACATGCATTTTAGTCGTTCGGAGGATGTGGAGAATTAATGTCATGTGCATTATTGCCATAAGCAAGTGGGCATTATTGCTATAGTGTTTCTAATTTTTGGAATACGACTTATTGCCATCAAAATGTGCATTATTGCCAGCAAATTGGGTATGGCAATAATGCACAAGACACAAGGAATTAACACCATGTGAATTACTGCCATAAAATTCTTTATGGCAATAATACATACAGCTGTGTGAATTATTGCCTTCATATTTAGAAAAAACTAGCAAACCCGGCGAACTCCGTTTCGCCACCAGATGGCTTGGTTTAATGTAACATTTCTTTTGGTGATTAAAAGATGAAGAAAAATTTTTTTTTTGCTTTATATTTGAAAAGGAAAAATTTTATTTCATTTCACAACAGTAATGAATTCATTTCGATTACAAAAAAGGAAGTGTTATTTAGTTGAACTTCTCTAAGTAAATGAAAGTGAATCCAAAGTAAATACTGAATCGAAGCGTTATACGTGTCCGCAAATTATCCGTTTCATTGAAGTGCTCTTTGGTAAACCACATTTTTTGTTTTTTGGTCTGATGTTAACACAAACAAAGCGGATGGTTTCCCAACTCGTGAACACGCAACGTATAACTGCCCATGTGAAAAACAATGATTTTCTAAATTTATCCCGCAAACACTAAGCGATTGGCCTTGCGACTTGTTAATTGTCATTGCGAACGCAAGGCGAACTGGAAATTGCAATCGTTTGAAGTCAAACGGAAGATCAGTCGAAATCATTGGTATTCGAGGAATACATACATTTTCACCTGCGTACTTTCCGTTAATAATGGTTGCCTCAATCAAATTCGGCATAAGTCTTTTTACCGAAAGTCGAGTACAGTTGCAAAGTCGCGGTGGATTCAAATTACGCAATATCATAATAACTGTACCAACTTTGAGTTGCAAGTTATGTGGTGGGAATCCTGGTAACTCCAGAGAGTTCAAAAACTCCGTTGCATAATTTACTACATCATCGGGATTTGTTATGGAATCAACGGATTTGTATGTCACCAAATCGCCAACAATTTTTGATTGAATGGTGAAATTCATTGCGTGTACATCATTATTCTTTGCGGCAAGAATTGCTCGTTGACTTAACCAAGCACAATTCTGATAATTCTCACTAATGTTTGGGAAAACATTTTCAATAAGAGCTAATTGAGAGTCTACAAATCGGCAAAAGTCGTTGGTAAGAGTAATTAATCCAGATGTCGCATTAACTGGGACTTTTCCATTTCCAACAGCTAAAAATTGTTTGGAAAATTGTGCAGCACTTTGATCATTTTGAAGTTGAACTCTCATATTAGTTGTTAGCGATAATGTTTTTACGTTATTCCATAAAGCTGATGCCTTCAGGCAAGCATTTAATTCATCTGTAGGCGTTCCACGGAAAACTACTGGCAACGTCTGCCTGAATTCGCCTGCCAACAATATCATCAAGCCGCCAAAGATGTTGGTATTTCTCCGAAGATCCTTCAGTGTGAAGTTAAGTGCTTCAAGTGATTTCTTATGTGCCATTGTGCACTCATCCCAAACAATGAGCTTGCATTGCATCAACAATTTTCCCATTGCACTGGATCGGGAAATATTGCATGTTGGAGTATCAATTTTGTTTAAATTGTGTGGCAACTTAAGCGCAGAATGTGCAGTACGACCGCCATCTAGAAGAGTCGCCGCAATTCCAGATGATGATAACGCCAAAGCTATGTCACATCTTGATCGAATAGTGGCCAAAATCAATGAAATGACAAATTTTTTCCCTGTTCCTCCAGGTGCGTCCAGAAAGAATAGACCACCAGTATTATTGTCCACCGCTTGCATTAATGTTTCGTATACTTTTTTTTGCTGTTCATTCAGCAGCGGCACATTATTTCGAACGAATTCCTGCATTGTATCAACATTGTATTGCAGCTCTCGATTTATTTCACAGTGAACACAATACCGGCTTGCCACATGAAATTAACTGAGCAGAGAACTATGAGTAGCTGTCAAACAATGTATCACGCACCGGCGCCATCAACTTAAAATATTGGTTTGTAGTACATGCTATGTATCAGAGATAGCGCTGTATGTGAAAAAAGATTTTTCCGCTTTTCTGTTGAAATTTTCCCTGAACTTTTCTTTGCTATAAACCTCACGGAGCCCGAGACCTTTCCAACGAATGCAAAACCGTGGAAAACGGTTCGTGTGTTCAGGAGTTATAGCGTCAGGATGGAAAACACGACTTATTTTTATATAGTAGATAATATCATGCAGTATCAGGGCTGTGCATTTACGTCATGTGATTTATTATGACATGTGGCAATAATACACATTAGACAAAGAATTATTGCCAGAAAATAAGTTATGTCAATAATTCATATCAGGTAGAGAATTAATACCATGCGAATTATTGCCATACAATTCTGTATGGCAATAATTCACACTACAAAAGGAATTATCGGCATGTGATAAAGAATTTTATGGCAATAATTCACATTAGGTAGAAAATGAATGCCATTACAATTATTGCCATAAAATTATTTATGACAATAATTCAAACGACAAAAGGAATCATCGCCATGTGATAAAGAATTTCATAGCAATAATTCACATTAGGTAGAAAATGAATGCCATTACAATTATTGCCATAAAATTCTTTATGACAATAATTCACACGACAAAAGGAATCATCGCCATGTGATAAATAATTTTATGGCAATAATTCACATTAGGTAGAAAATTAACACTTTATGAATTATTGCCATAAAATTCTGTATGGCAATAATTCACACGACAAAAAAAATTATCACCATGTGATAAAGAATTTCATGGCAATAATTCACATTAGGTAGAAAATTAATGCCATGAGAATTTTTGCCAGCAAATTCTTTATGACAATAATTCACACGACAAAAGGAATCATCGCCATGTGATAAAGAATTTCATTGCAATAATTCACATTCGGTAGAAAATAATGCCATGAGAATTATTGCCATGAAATTCTTTATGACAATAATTCACACGGAAAAAGGAACTATCGCCATATGATAAAGAATTTTATGGTAATAATTCACATTAGGTAGAAAACAAGTAAAGAAAGTCTAAAGTCGGTCTAGGCCGACTATGAAATACCCTAAACCCACTTTTCAAAAATACAAAAATTTTTATTGCAGATGGGCGTCTCCGTGGGCGGATGAAGCCTATATTTTAATTGCATTTAAATGGTGATGAAAAATTTACACATACCAAGTTTTATTCCTGTAGCTCACAGTTAATGCCTTTATTGTGCTTTCGCTATGGGAAGTGGGCGTGTTCATGGACGGATTACTCCCAATTTTTGAACACACATCAGTTTTGGTATAAAATACATACATACCAAATTTAATCTCTCTATGACAAACATAACCTTATTTATTGAGTTTTAAACTTTTTGGGTTGTATGGGAGGTAGGCGTGTCCGTATGCGGATGACGTCCATTTTTCAAAAATATCTTTGTCTTGTCATAAAAAACATATGTGCCAAATTTTAGCTCTGTAGGTTAAACAGAGGCTTATTTATTGCGTTTTCAATTTTTGGGTTGTATGGGAGGTGGGCGTGTCCGTGAACAGATGACGTCCATTTTTCGAAAACATCTTTGTGTTTGTATAAAACACATACATATCAAATTTTATTGTTGTAGACTAAATATGAGCTGAGTTATGCAGTTTTCAATTTTCGCTTCGTATGGGAGGTAGGCGTGTCCGTGGGCGGATGATGTCTATTTTTCAAAACCATCTTTCTTTTGTTATAAAAAACATATGTGCCAAATTTTAGCTCTGTAGGTTAAACAGAGGCTTATTTATTGCGTTTTCAATTTTTGGGTTGTATGGGAGGTGGGCGTGTCCGTGAGTGGATGACACCCATTTTTCAAAAACATCTTTGTGTTGATACAAAACACATACATACCAAATTTAATTGTTGTAGATTAATTATGAGCTGAGTTATGCAGTTTTCAATTTTTGCGTTGTATGGGAGGTAGGCGTGTCCGTGGGCGGATTCCAAAAATATTCAATAGTGCAGATCCTTGGGTCCATTTGACTATGTGTACCAAGTTTCATTCAATTATCTCAACTCCTTCTTCTTATCCTGTGTATACGGACAACACACAGACGGACAGACGGACGGACGGACGGACGGACGGACGGACGGACGGACGGACGGACGGACGGACATGGATAGCTCGACTCACGTGGTGACGCTGATCAAGAATATATATACTTTTCTATACCGGACTCGCTTCGTTCTATGCGTTACAAACGTTTGCACAAAGTTAATATACCCTGACCTTTCAGGTTTAGGGTATAATTAATGCCATGAGAATTATTGCCATAAAATTCTTTGTGACAATAATTCACACGAGAGAAGGTATTAATGCCAAGTGAATTATTGCCATTAAGTGGCTATGGCAATAATTCACATATAAAACTCATTGGTGTAATAAAATGGCAGAAATAATTTATAATAAAAATAATAATGTATAAAAATTCTTTATGGCAGTAATTCACACGACAAAAAAAATTATCGCCATGTGATAAATAATTTTATGGTAATAATTCACATTAGGTAGAAAATTAACACTATATGAATTATTGCCATAAAATTCTGTATGGCAATAATTCACACGACAAAAAAAATTATCACCATGTGATAAAGAATTTCATGGCAATAATTCACATTAGGTAGAAAATTAATGCCATGAGAATTTTTGCCAGCAAATTCTTTATGACAATAATTCACACGACAAAAGGAATCATCGCCATGTGATAAAGAATTTCATTGCAATAATTCACATTAGGTAGAAAATTAGCACTATATGAATTATTGCCATAAAATTCTGTATGGCAATAATTCACATGACAAAAGGAATTATCGCCATGTGCTAAAGAATTCCATGGCAATAATTCACATTAGGTAAAGAATTAATGCCATGAAAATTATTGCCAGCAAATTCTTTGTGACAATAATTCACACGAGAGAAGGTATTAATGCCAAGTGAATTATTGCCATTAAATGGTGTTGGCAATAATTCACATATTAAGCTCATTAGTGTCATAAATTGGCAAAAATAATTTGTATGGCAATAAGGCACATATCTGTGTGTATTATTGCCATTACACTAAGAAAAAAAAAAAAAACATTTACGTCATGTGATTTATTATGACATATGGCAATAATGCACATTAGGCAGAGAATTATCGCCATGTGCATATTCTCATTAGGCAGAGAAGAGATCACATGGCGTTAATTCTCCTCCTAATGTGAATTATTGCCATAACCAATTTGACCGAAATAATGCACATGGTGTTAATTCTCAACATTATTGCCAATTATGGCAATAATGCTCATGGCCCTAATGCACAGTGCCATTCGGAGTCAGCATAAAACATGCAGGTCCAGTTCGCGATCAATTGTGTGCAAACAAGTAATGACACACACAACACTATAGATCATAAGAAGCTCGTTCAAAGTCCTTTCAAGGCTTGAAATGGCAATGTTTTTTTTACCAAGTTGAACTTTCTACTATAGTGGTTTTTGTGTCTCTAATTCCGCATTTGAGGTCAGTTTATATATATTAAGGCGGTCTTCTCATTCAAAACCCGTTTTGTGGACCCTTTTTAAAAAATTCTTATTTGAAAACGCAAAGAATAATTGAAAACTTTTTTTATTTATTGTATTACAAAAGTTTCAAAGTAAATAAAAAAATTTTTTTGCCTCGATACGTGGGCTGTTCAAAAAGTAATGAGACTTCAAAGTTGGTGGTGAAAAAAAAAGGTGTCGTCACGGCGGCCACGATTCCGGGTCTCCGGAGCGTCTGAAATGAAAAAAAAAACGGGGTTATAATCAGTATAGATGTAATTCTCGGGTGAACCTCAATCTTAATTTTGTGATTTTTTTTGACAAAATGGCGGCCATTCAAAAAAAAAATTCAATTTCGGGCTTTTTTTTTGTAGTTTAGTGTAAAAAAAAATAGTAAAAAATTTTTTAAAATTATGGTCGAGGTTCACCCGAGAATGGTGACAATTCTGCGTCGATTCCACTTTGTTTCATGAAAATCGGTTCAGTTGAACTGGAGATATCATGGCCGCCAGTTCGAAAAACGTGGTTTCGAGATAAACGCGTTTAAAGTTTGAATTTTATTTATTTATACCCAAGCTATAAATAAATGAAAAAAAGTTGCTCAATGAGAAGACCCCCTTAAAGTAATTTCAAGGTCATTAAGGACAATATGAAAAAAACAACATGTACACGATTTTCAACTTCCTGATATAATTTTTTTGGATCTCTGATTCCGATTTCGAGGTCTGTTTATGTGCATAAATATCATTTCAATATCATTATAAGGTCACAATGGAAAGAAAATAGAGATACAATGTCCAACTTTCTCATATATAGATTTTTGATTACTTATTTCGAACCTGAGGTAAGTTAGGATACTTTCAAGTTCAAAATGAAATAAAACAGAGTAGCGATGTTCAACTTCCTGATATATTAGATTTCTGGATCGCTGTTTACGAATCCGAGGTAAGTTTATCTGTGTTAAGATCAAAGGTCAAAATGTATAAAAATATAGTTACGGTGTGCAACTGCCCGATATATAGATACTTTGTATCGCTAATTCTATATTCGTGGTAAGTTTGTCTACATCAAGGTCATTTCAAGGTCATAAAATTATCAAAATGATAAAAAAGAATATAAAAAAGAGTCTGATGTCAATAACTTCGTATTTGATGTCAATTTGCCGGTATTAAGATCATTTAAAGGTCATACCAAGATCAAATTGAAGACATCAATGAACGATTTCCAATCATCACTTGGTATAGGAATTTGCCCGGCTTGCTTATTTTGAGTACGATGTCAGTTTGGCTTTCGTCAACCTGATATCTGATATCGAATTCGAATTCAAAATCAATAATCCGAAAAATTCATATGGCAAATTGTTTTTCTCTTTAACGTTACACTCGAACGCATATTTCTGCAAATGTAGCGAAAATATTTCATGAAACCGAAAAATGTTTTATGTGCTCATGAAAATAAGCCTCATCAGCTAAAATTTATAGGAACAAACATTTCTTCTAACTTTTGCCGTTTTGTAGATATAATCATTTTTATGTGGTCTTTAACGTTACATATTTGATAAATAAGTTTCAAGGTGGGTTTGAATTTAAAAAAAAAATTATCAAAAACGGCAATTAAAAAACCTAAATTGAAGTAATATTAGGAAAAAGAGTTATCAAATAAACGACTTAATTTAAAATTTAAATTAACTGATATCTTGACAAATTGTGAGGTCTGAAACATTATACGTTCATACATTTTTATTCGAAGTTAAAATTTTTCTGTGAAACAATTTAATTTCGCGGCACAGGTGAAATGAACGTATGCAGTGAAGCGTCTTAAAAATACACTGCTTTATTATTTATTATTTATTAGCATAGAAGTCTGTCATACGACGTGTCGTATTCAAAATAATACAATAGCAGACGATATGACATTTTTCATTTACCTCAAATGTTATATTGTTCTACTCGTCGTCAATGTGTCCTAAATAATATATCAAATGAATTGTGTGTGCATACTTTTAGGCTAACAATTTTTTCACATTAAAAGCACTGTTAAATCGAAACAGGTTCCGCTCCAGGCTAACATGTACAGCCTATACATAGCAATAACAACTATAACAGTTTGAGCGATATAGAGCACGGAGCAGGACGCTTGTCTTTTGTTTATTAAGATGTTTTACGGTGTTATGATAATAAATTAACGGAATATAATCAAAACAAAATTTTAAGCCCGTTACTGCGTTTGTTCCTTATGACAAAAATTCTATTTCATTAACTTGAAATAAAATACTCCACTCCAAAATTTACTCACAACTTTTATACAATATTCTCAAACTAACGAAAATGTAGATGTATACTTTATGTCATACATATATAAAATTTACAAAAGATGAACATGGTTTTCAAAAATGGGCATTATGAGGCAAATGTTTTTGAATACCCGTTAAAGTAGACATAAGTAGCTACTGTATTTAACACAGTTATTGCGAATATATGATAATGTTTAAATGTGATACTTTATGGTACAAATTATTTATTTCATTGGAAAATATTATGATATTGAGCATTTTATTGGATTTTAATTCATTTAATTATGAATTTGATTATCTTTACTCATTTTTTAAACTTTTTATCTCTTATTTGCAAAGCCGATAAGTTAATTAAACAGCAACTGTAGAACCAAAAAACATGTATTTCTTTGAAATTTATGCGGCTAGAGATTGATGAAGCAGCAAGTAACAGACATCTGTTATCTTAATTAATTTAAGAGGATTTAAGCGTTATGTAGCTCTTGACAACTCCCTTCTTTGTTACTAATTTAAAAGACTACGTTGCGGCGCAATTTATTGAGTCGATCTGATTGAACAGCATCACAAAATTAAGCTTAAGTTTAAATTACAGTAGCTTAATTTATGCTAAGCTGCGGTTAAAATGTAAATCGTTTATTCAATTCTAATTAAGAAAACATTTAAGATAAGAAGCCATAGCTAATTAAATTTTCATATTTTTAAAAGTTTATAATTTATACCAAAAGAAAAGATTATGCAAAGCTTAGTAAAGAGTTTTGTGTCGTCTTGGTTAAGCAAGTGCCCAGTGGTAAATGAACTCATGGAGCCTTTCCAAAGCTTCTCATAAGATCTCCATTACATTTGATATAATCAACGCCTTTGTTGCTAACACTCCGATGACATCTAGCTTACACAGTAAGCAGCTATAGTAAGTAGGCTGCTTCATTGAACAGCCTGAAAAAATGAGTACACACGAAATTCTTTTCTTGTTTTGCAGTTGAGTATAAATACTAAAAATATACTCTATCTGGTCTCAGGCAGCAAAACCCTGCCATCTTATTTTGCAATATTGTTTCTTATTATTTATACAAATATCTGCTGCATATGAGTGTAAATAAGGAATATAATTTTAGAAATGAAAAGAAAATGTGGGTCAAAAGTTGAGTGAACTTTTTGAAGCACTCAAGAAATGCTGTTCCATAAATAACATAACATGTGAAATTTTCCGAAAATGTTATACTCGTGCCAAGTCATCGAAAGACACACGCCATTTATTTACTTTGACAGCATTTGAGAAAATATTTTTAAAATTGCAAGCAAGAGTGCAAAAATGCATGCCAAAATAGCAAAAGCAAAAAAAAAAAAACAAAAATTACAATGTGGCAACATCAATACAATACAATACTAAGTATTGCCAAAAAACTTGCTTGACACAAAAGCCAGCATAAAATTATATGCCAGAGCAGCTGAATTGAGGCATCTAGAAATTTTTAGAAAACTATTCATTAAATAAAAATTTCATTTAATTAATGCAGCAGCGAAAAGAAGTTTTTAATTAATCATTTTATTTTTTTCTGTTATTTTCTATTTCTGATCCGCACTAGTTATGCACGCTAACATATCTGCAAGTTCTGCTTCATGTATCTGCGTCTGTCTGTATCTTATAGATTGCAATGCAGCACAACTTTGGCTGAACTTAATTTCAAAATCGATTAGTCACAGTAACCGAAGCGTGCAATTGTCGAACATATTTTATGCCACATGTGCGTCCGCATGAAATTTTGATTAATTTGAAGAACAAAATGAATGCAAAAAATATAAAATAAGAAAAAATAGACTAAAAGAAAAAAGAAGAGCAACAAAAATTGCTGCATATAAAAAAAAGAACATATCTCTTAAACAGCTAGCCAGAGAAGATGCCGCACAAACTTTGTGAATATGTGTGTATGTGTGAGTGGCTAAATCTTTAGATTAATGCGCCAGCGTCTGCTCGGTTTCAGGAAGTAAAAATTGCAAAACGTTTTAAGAAAAAGTAGGTGGGCATTAATCAAAATGTAGTTAAAAGCCGGACCGCGCGCGTCCGTCGACAATCTAACGCTGCAAACTGCTGGCTACACGAAGCGCGTTGGTATGTGGCCTTAAATGGTCACCTTCTTGAGGTGCAAAATAATTTCAAGCAATACCAGCGACAAGCCGGCTTTAAAGCAACCGCAACTCTAGGGCTGCGATAGAGCCAAGGTTGTCTCACAGGCGTTGTAATTAAAAGAAGAAGATAGAGAATAGGATAGATAAGATCCAATATGAATAGATCATAAAAAGATTAGTCACAAAAAAACAGAAGGAAATCATTTGGTCACAACTTGGTCATAACATAAAGACATAAGAGTTAATAGTTAAGAGTAAAGAGTAAAGAGTAAAGAGTAAAGAGTAAAGAGTAAAGAGTAAAGAGTAAAGAGTAAAGAGTAAAGAGTAAAGAGTAAAGAGTAAAGAGTAAAGAGTAAAGAGTAAAGAGTAAAGAGTAAAGAGTAAAGAGTAAAGAGTAAAGAGTAAAGAGTAAAGAGTAAAGAGTAAAGAGTAAAGAGTAAAGAGTAAAGAGTAAAGAGTAAAGAGTAAAGAGTAAAGAGTAAAGAGTAAAGAGTAAAGAGTAAAGAGTAAAGAGTAAAGAGTAAAGAGTAAAGAGTAAAGAGTAAAGAGTAAAGAGTAAAGAGTAAAGAGTAAAGAGTAAAGAGTAAAGAGTAAAGAGTAAAGAGTAAAGAGTAAAGAGTAAAGAGTAAAGAGTAAAGAGTAAAGAGTAAAGAGTAAAGAGTAAAGAGTAAAGAGTTAAGAGTAAAGAGTAAAGAGTAAAGAGTAAAGAGTAAAGAGTAAAGAGTAAAGAGTAAAGAGTAAAGAGTAAAGAGTAAAGAATAAAAAGGTAAAGAAGTGTATTGAAGAAGATTAATGAAATTTCAAGTCAATACATTAATTATTGTGGAATTTGTGAAGGTTTTAGTATTTTGATAACATTAATTTAGATGGAAGGTAGGGGAAGTATATGGGCAATTTCATGGTGTCGAACGTGACTGCTGTACACGTTTCAAGTGAAAAAATGTCATAATAAAACAAATTTAAAAAAAACAAAAGGCGAGCCTTATAGCTATCAATTAGCCCTTTAATTATTGGTATTGTCAATTGTTGGGTCATTTTTAGTTCTCAAGATATTAGCAAAAAACCAAGGTGGTCGCACGTGACCAAAAACAGAAGTGGTTTTCGTGGCAAAAAATTCAAACGCGGATTTCAGCGAAATGGGAAGCAATGTTTTTATGTAATTTTTTTTTTTTAGTGTTGTGCATTGATGTTCCTTAAAAATGGCTAGCATTGTAGACATAAAGGATTTATATTTTTTTTATTCAATAAAAGAGATGGTCGCACGTGACATGTCGCGCGTGACACTTTTTTCGAACACCATAGTTGTTTTTTTTTGCTGCTCTATAATGAAATACAAATAAAGAAACTATGCATAAGTCAACAAAAATATTTATTCAAACATAATAATATAAAACTTAAAAAATTTCATGAGTATGGTTTTGTGTAAGTATAATAAACATCTACACTGTACAACAAAACTGAAGTTTTTGCAAATCCCAAGAAGTTTCACAAGGGTTTCCTAAGATTTTGGGTTCGCTGAATCCGAATCTGAAGTCAGAATTTTTGGGTCACCCTAGGTTTTCGAGCTAAAGAGGCGGCAAAACCTTTACCTCCTACTGTTAATGAAATGAATATGACCGACCCCCTTTATTTTTTCAAGAGGAAAATTTTTTGCCTTGGAACCCATCCCTTCTAACCCCTCCGTATGGGGGCTCCCATACAAATTTTATGATTTTGAAATATATTTTTTATGTGTACTTTTTTATTTAAACAAAAAACTAATTTTATTAATATTCGAAATTCGACAAATTTTCTGTTTGCCTATTTATAATTATGTGGATTTCTAAACATTTAATTAAAGAAATACCAAAAATAAATAATAATAATAATAAAAACATTAAAAATAAAAAGAAAATGAATTTCAAGCAAATTTTCTGTATTCAAATAAATTAATATAAATGAAATTTGTTTTTTTTAAATAAAATTTTCATATAAAATTTATGCAAAAATCATATAATTCGTATGGAATCGCCATACGGAGGGGTCGGAGGGGCTTCCATTCAAATTTCCTCCCCTGTAGCTTGAAAACCTAGGGTGACCCGAAAATTCTGAGTTCTGATTTGGATTTAGCGATCCCAAAACCTTAAGAAACCGCTGAGAAAACTCTTGGAATTTTTTGAGTGTTGTACCGTGTCTATTTTTGTGTTTTTCATCGTTGTTTGTGCTCATCTACATTTCAAATAAAAATTTGTTAAGTGCGTATTTACATTCATACTTGATATATGTAAGCAAAGAAAACAACTAATTTTGAATTTATCATTTACCATGTCACTCGTGACCAACTTTAGACAAGTTAAAACAACACAAATTTTTTATTTTTTTACCGGTTCACTTTTGTTTTAAAGTCGCATAAATAAACTCAATTTAAGATAATTATTTTGTCAGCTTACTGCATGTTCTTCCGACGCACTGAGTAAAAATGTTATTTTTGCATGTCGAACGTGACAACGAACTTAACGAAAAAGCAAATCAAAAATTTACCGTTATCTTTCATTGCGTGGTTACTTATGATTTTGTTTTTTCGTTCTTTATACTCTTAGAAAGATTTGAGCAAGCAAAAGTCAATGCATTATGTTTCTGTTTAATAACTGTTATAAAGACAAGACATACCAAAGAAAAATTGAGCTCTTTGCATCCGAATATTTCGCAATGAGATATGAATAAATGTAAAATGTAATGTATTTAAATTACTTAAATTTTAATGTTTCCTTATGTGAATAAGACATCAAACATTGTTATCAAGAACTTTTAATTTTTTCGTCTCGGTTGACTTTTTGGTGGAAATGCCCATATGTGAATAAATTTTATTCAAAAAAGTTATGAATAATTTGTGTTTCGCTCAATTTGTGTTTTTTCATGGCTTGTGACTTGAATTTCATGTGACTTATGTTATTTGTTGCTGGGCCAAAATTCATGAAGATCGTGTTAAAATTCATAATTATCGTGTACTTTTTTGATTCAGTGTGCGTTCTAAATCAGTCGTTTCTGAGATCACATCTTATATGCAAAATTTCATATCATTAATAAATTTTTGTTGAATTTTAAGCGATTTTACCTTTTTGATAAATTCACTTTATATCGGAAGTAGGCGTGGTTTTCATCTGATATTATCTATTTTCGAACTTTGTCTTAATTTTTGAGAAAAACAAAGTCTTTAATAAGAGATTTCATTGCGATAGCTTGTATCTCTGTAATTGTGTCGACAGACTGACAGACAGAAGGACATGGCTTCAGGTGGTGATGCTGGCTGAAGAATTATAGAACTTTCAGTGTAGATGTTGAGATGCATTTTTTATTTACGACAGTGAACTTTGGGTTTTGGTTTTTGTTTTGCTTTGAACCATGGATTTAAGATGTCAAGTTCTTGGTTCAAAAATGCGAATAAAGATGGGGTGTAAAGTAGGAAAGAAAGGGAAATCTAGTGCAACAAGTTCTATTAGTGATGTTAAACTATATCAATACGCGAACTTGAATCTGTGGCAAGTAAAGCAAGTAATGCCTTTACCGTAGTCTATTCAAGCAATCCAATTTTTTAACTACAACTGATCATTTAAGCTGAAATGAGATAAGAATTAAAGAAAGGTTAAAACGTAGGACCATGGCGTGGTAGGCATTCAAATCCGGGACCTGTGCGTTGGCACTCAAGCACGCTTACCAGTCTCCTACCTCGGCTGCCAAGAAAACTGAGAAAATCTGCTTAGAGGTTTTGCCTCATGATAAGAATTAAAAGAACTTAATTATTTCCGAAAGCCTCTTGGAGTTCCCCTCAATGTAACGTTAATGCATTATCGTTGCATGAATTTATTACATGAGACTTCGTTACAAGCCAACATGTTATATTGATACTAAAGCTCAAATACGAAAACAAGGATAAGACCAAGGATAAAAGACTAGGATTTTCGTACGGACTAGAAACAGAAAATAGTATAAAAACAATAATGTAGGTAAAGATTAGGACAAGGATTAGTACAAAAATTCGGTCAAGTATGATGATCAAAATTTAGACAGGTAGCTAATTAGAAAGACAGAGTATTTGAATTAGAAAGACAGTCAACTAGTTAAAACAGTTAACTAAAAAGCTAATTTTTTTATAAAAAACAAATTTTATCATATATTTGAACTATTATAACTGAAGGAAGATCTTATGAGAAAAAAAATAAATTTAAGGGGGGTAAATCGGGTAAACGGCGCTTACTAGTTGAATATGACCTTAAAAGTCAAAATTTTCTAAAAAGAAAATGTTGTGCTCGTTAAGTCCTTGTCAACGACATATTTTAAGACTTAACATGTAATGCTTAAGTTGTGCAAAAAATACCATTTTGGCTGTTTTTCCGGTGGTTCAAAAACATTATTTTTTCAGAATCCTCTCTAAAACATGTTTTAAATAGAATGTGGCTTTTTCAAACCATTTTATTGTACATTGCAAAAATAATAAAATTTTTTTTAAAAATTTAGTGTCTAATCTTTTAAGAGCATCATCGAAAAGGTTCTTTTTGAAAAAAATTACAAAATTTTGTGTGTTTTTGTTTTTATCTAGGCATAACAGGACATAAATTAGAAGTTTAACTCAGAGTTGATATAGTTCTATATCAAAACTGGTGTAAACTATACAATATTTCCTAGACTCTGTCTACTACTTAAACTCATTTTGAGTAAAGAATTTAGAAATTACCATCCACTCTTTTGATTGGAATCACTGACTGATTTGATAGATTTCAGAACACTTTTCCCCAATCGACTTGGGTTTCATAAAAAAATTAAATTGAGAGGAAGTATCTACAATATTATAGTTTAAAAAAAAACAAAAAAAAATTAAGGATTCGATACAAAATAATACAGGCGCGTATTAAACGTGTATGTATATTGTAAGTATAACGAGAAGCACTTGAACTTTACGATTTTTTAGTGCTTGAAAATAACGTTTAAAGTAGCATTACGAAGTAGCCTAAGATACAAGTGTATATCACACACATAAGCCTACAAATTGACGAAACCGTTATTTTTGCCACCTTTCTACAAAACAATTAAATAAAGCATTTTCAACTTTCAGTGAGTGGAATATTAAATAATCAGTTAACTCTTGACAATTATATAGATTAACTTTAACTATGTTGCCTATCATATCACTCAAGGCAAAGAAATTAATAACAAACATCAGTAGAGAATAGCTACACGACAACTTCATATTTAATAGTAAGACAGACAGACAGACAAACAGTCAGATAGACAGAACATTTGTTCTTTATGTAGTAATTCTATCGCTAGAGAACAGGTTGTTAAGCAAAATTCTATTCTCCATTACTACATGAAGGTTTTGGATTTTGATGAATGTTACGCTATATAAGAGCCAACCAACAATAGCCAAGAGCAAAAAAATATTCAAGCACACCACCAATGTTGGTGGGTTGTATAGCGTAAAAAGATTACAAAAAAGGAGAAAAAAAAAAAAACCAAAAACTATCTATCGTAAATCCAGCTATAGCGCAACAAATGTAAAATTAAATATCAAAAGAATTTTTCTAGCCATAGGCTTATATGTAAAAAAAATGTTGTAACTTTGAAACATAAAAAGAGTCCACGTGTGTGTTTGTCTGTCTAACTAACTGTCGGTCTATTTTACCGACGCTCTAGCTATATGTCTGTCTGTGTAAGTAGTAAGTAGCAGTCAGGCAATGGCAACACCACAGGCGAAAATGTTAGCGCTCGCGCGCGTGTTTGCGTTCTTTGTGGAATTAATAGCGGTTTCGTAACAAACGAGCAACATCTTTGATGGACAGCTCAAGCAGAAAAGCAAGTATTATGGACAAAGAAATTGGTTAGAAATCAAAAAAAAAACAACATGCACAACAAGAAGTTAGAAAAGTCTCAATAGAGTGCTGAACTTCTGCATAAAGCGATACATCATAATCTTAGGATGGTAACTATTGAAGCTAACTACTATTCACGATGTTAGCCAGGGTGTAGATTAAAGAAGCATGCTTCTGTTCGTGTCAGCTGCTAACTGAAAGAGCTGAAGATTTATGATTTTTCTTTTGTTGTTTTCGACACGTGCCAATGATGTCATGCTTAAAGTGAAGCATTCCAGTGTAATCATTTTAAAAAGAATACAATAACCGTTACGGTAATAGTTGTTGAATATCTTATAAAACTTAAGAAATCACAATTTTAAACTGAAAAACATTCTTAAATCAATAAATTAAGAAATATGAAACATAAAATATGATATATGAAATATGAAATATGATATATGAAATATGAAATATGATATATGAAATATGAAATATGAAATATGAAATATGAAATATGAAATATGAAATATGAAATATGAAATATGAAATATGAAATATGAAATATGAAATATGAAATATGAAATATGAAATATGAAATATGAAATATGAAATATGAAATATGAAATATGAAATATGAAATATGAAATATGAAATATGAAATATGAAATATGAAATATGAAATATGAAATATGAAATATGAAATATGAAATATGAAATATGAAATATGAAATATGAAATATGAAATATGAAATATGAAATATGAAATATGAAATATGAAATATGAAATATGAAATATGAAATATGAAATATGAAATATGAAATATGAAATATGAAATATGAAATATGAAATATGAAATATGAAATATGAAATATGAAATATGAAATATGAAATATGAAATATGAAATATGAAATATGAAATATGAAATATGAAATATGAAATATGAAATATGAAATATGAAATATGAAATATGAAATATGAAATATGAAATATGAAATATGAAATATGAAATATGAAATATGAAATATGAAATATGAAATATGAAATATGAAATATGAAATATGAAATATGAAATATGAAATATGAAATATGAAATATGAAATATGAAATATGAAATATGAAATATGAAATATGAAATATGAAATATGAAATATGAAATATGAAATATGAAATATGAAATATGAAATATGAAATATGAAATATGATATATGAAATATGAAATATGAAATATGAAATATGAAATTTGAAATTTGAAATTTAAAATATGTAATATGAAATATGAAGCTTTTAGTAGCTGAGTAGTCAGCATGCTTGAATGCCAATCTAGATGTGTGGGGTTCGAATCCTAGCCAGGTCTTAATAGTAAGTTTTTACCTTTCTTATTTACATTCGTCAGTTGTAGTCAAATGAAATCAAATCAACTTTTTTCTTTAGATAAATTAAAAGTCATAATTACAATCTTAATAACAAAACTGGAAACTTTCCACAACAACCAACAAAATACCTTAATCATTTTTCTCATACTTTCCAAAATCAACACTAGGCGTCAATGCTTATGCGAACAATTTGTAACTTAGTCGTAAAACATAATATAATCTTTATAATAAAATGTTACAATATGACGATGTGCTACCATATCAGCTAATGTAGTTTCCTGTGCTGAGGCACCATCAGGTAATCCCCCAGATAGAGTCATCGTGGCGCAAGCAATGCGCGCTGTTGTGCAAAACTCAGGAATTTCAATATAAAGCTCAGGCAGTCAAGTCAAGCCAAGCCAAGTTGTTGGTGTTGGCAGAACCGCAAACCTCGGCCACAATGCACCGTAAGTTCTATTGGTCGATTTTGTTGTTTTGATACTGCTTTCTGTACGTTTCTTTGGTCTCTGAAGTGAGGAAACCAACGCAATGCGGCTGCTGCACATGCGCGCCAAAGATTTTCCATTGAAAATCCATTCAGCCATTAAATGCCGTTATCTGCTGATTACACAATAAAAACAACAACTGCAACAACCACAATAATAAAAAGCACTACAGGTACAACAACAAGAACAACAAATAAGAGGCTCTAAAATACCATAAAACAAAACAAAAAAATTAAAATAAAAATAACGTAACGTAACTTAACGTAAAGAATGAACGGTGCTGCGCCATCTAGCAGCTAGCGTTGACGGCTGCAAAGTTATGGAATAGCCATTCGTTGGTATTCGTTTGTTCATCGGTTCGTTGGTTTGCCTATAGAATTTCATCTATACAGCTAACCAGCCATAGCTGTGTTCATTGTAAAAATAGCTAACTACAAACATGCGAGCAAATCACAAAATCAAATCAGCAAAACTATCAGCGAATAAAACAAATAAGAATTACACAGCACACTTGGTTGTATCCATAGCTTGTGGATGAATAGCGAGCGTTAAACGCGGTGAAACAAACTTTAAGGTCGTTTGGCTTGTCTAGTTTTTTTTTTTTTTTATTTTTCGGTGCGTTTGGCTGGTGCTGAATGTAGGTAGGTGCAAAAATCGAGTTTTGTGAAATTCTCTGCGATGGCATTCTATGGTTATTATTGTTGTTGTTGTTGTTGTTGTTGTTGGTGTTAGCTGCTTGCTTGGCTCCAACATTCTGACTGACCAACACACACAGTTCAGCAAGTTATGACCACTCAACATTGTTGTGGAATTTCAACAAGTTATGCTATAAGTTTAACGTTTGCCGTTTAGAAAAAAATTAAAAAAACGTAAAACAAAAAAATATTATTTATGCCGGTTTCCGGTAATGAAGTGCGGCGGTTTGTGTAAAGCTGTTGGTGGCTTGGCGCCCAAAGTGCGAGCGTTCTAAAGACCTTTTTTTTTTTGTTTTTTGATGATTATTGATGGAAAATATGGCAAAAAAAAACTAGTTTTCAAAGCATATATTTTAGCATTTTGCCAACATAATATGGCGTAAAATAGTCTGCGGCAGGATTTCCGTTAACCTACTTTTGGCAGGAAGGTGTTGCAAATGTTAGTCGTAAAACAATGCTAAGGTTTTCATTAGAACTATCTTTAAATACAATAGTTTTTGGTCATGTTGTGTAGTTTTTTATGCTTCTCTAGAACACTCATATTCCATGCTAAAAATTCTGGCACAGTAACAGTTAAGTTTTAGTGATGCATAACTAAATAAATTTAACAGTTAAGACATACACATTGGGTTAATTTTTTCTTTTTAAAATTACTTTCAAAATTTTATGCTGCAACAAAACATAATTTTCTAAAAATTTCATGGTTATGTATGAAAATATTACAAGTATAGCAAGTTTTTTGTCTTTTTAGTTATGCTTTTGTTAAAATTAAATTACAAAGATAATAAGAGAAAGAACAAAACCGAAAAGATTTGAATATAATTGACAACAAACTAAGCTCTGAGTAAAATAACTGTGAAAATATGGAAAGGAAAGATGATTTTACTGTAAAGTTAAATACCACTTAAATTCAGCTCTGAATACATTCAGTCATATTAATTTTTCACCCGGAATTATACGAAATAATTGTGCATTTAATTCTACAGTGCAATTCTACATTGAATAATCATTTGTTTCTAGAGTTCATTATATTTATTCCCAAAAGTATGCAAGCATTTTTTTGACTTGAATATATTTCTTATCACCTCTTTTGAACTATACTCTACAAAGAATAATCCTTAGTTATTAAATTCTGCGTGAATAATCAAGGAATAATCAAGCTGATGAGTTATAATCATTTAAGATAAGTGAAGTCATTGCAAGTTAGTTTAAAACATTGTCCCCTAGCGCCCAATTATCATCGTATACGCCAATATGGAAATTTTACAGGAAACGGTTTTTTGTGTTTTTTTTTTTAATGAGTGTAGTACTATTTTTTTTTTGGATTACTGTCAGAATCTCTCAGAGAACTCAGAGTCAAATTTCATAGAAGTCAGAGTTATATTTCACGGTTTTGTTTATTTCAAGGTCTCGATTAATTCAAGGTCGCTACACATGCCTAATAATACAAATATCCACTGGCCTCTGACTTAACCTTGTAATTCGTAAAAATTTTGATTTTGCCTTTTTTATGCAAATATCTCTCTTATTTGGTACCAAAATTTAAGTGCTCTATCTATATTTCTTTTGTGTGCAAATCGTGTGAAACATTTTTATAAATAAAAAATTAAATTATTCTATTTAGTGATGAAAACGGCGTACAAAACCGCCACTTCACTCTATCCAGCGCTCTTCAACGTGATTTAAAACTCCTTCCGCAAAATTGAGAAAAGAAAGACAAATATAGAATTATCAAAACTGCTGATTTAATAAAACTTTAAAGGAGTTACGAAAAAAATTTAGATAAATTGACAATAATTTTTTTAAAAACATTCAAATTTTTATTTACATAAACCCGTCTCGAGACCCTGACTCGAGATGGACGATCCTTGAGTCAGAACGCAATCACCACACTTGGGGTTTCTTAGCCTGGCAGTTGGATTTTGAGACAAAGTAAGACAACTTCTCTTTTTCTTTCAACGAAATTTTCAACGAAAGTTTTCAACGAAAATTTTCAACGAAAGAACCACCTGTTGACGTTGGTTTTATAAGTGTTTAAAATATGAAGCAGATGGAACTTATTATAAATTAAATTATATTGATATTGAACGAAGAAAGTTTGCAAAACTGAATACCGAATCGAAATACTTTAATCATTTATCAAAAATGTATACCAGCTACATTCCATTGGGACGGGAAAATGGAATGGGGAAATCCATTGGCACGCTTTTAAATATCAAATATATTATGCTAGCAAACACGTATTAATTTATAATTTTTCCAGTCATCATAAATGACTGATGAATGAAAAAAAATTATTCATATGTAAAAAAAACTTTACAGTCATGCTCAATGTTTGCTTAATTTTGATTCAAGTGCGATGGGTGTTACGTAAATTTCCGTAAAATTTGACTACATCATAACCGACTTAACCTGGCGTAAAGGCAGGTTCAGCTTGCCAGACATGATTAAAAAAAAAAAAAATTAAATCTTCAACGCATCGATCTGACATCTGGTTTCTGAGAAAAATGGTCACCACATTCAGAAAAAAACACATATCTTCCTCCGGTGAAAAATTTATTTCTCTTCGATAATAGCAATTTGCTGTTTTTCGAATAAAATTTTCTTCAATTAGAATAAATTTTCACATTTTCGAAAAAATATTTCTTCACTTCTACACTAAGAAAAAAACACATATCTTCCTCCGGTGAAAAATTTATTTAATTTTGATTATAGCAATTTTCTCTTTTTCGAATAAAATTTTCTTAAATTAGAATAAATTTTCACATTTTCGAAGAAATATTTCTTTAATTCTAGGAAATGGAAATATTTCAATGTCTCTAATAATGATAAGTATTTTTCTCGCATAAAAATTTCTCATTTATAGAGAAAAATTTATTAAAAATGAAAACTTTTTCCTATATTTTGTTAAAAAATTCACTATGATAAATATTTTCTTCAATAAAAACAAATGTTTTCTCAAAACTAATAAGTCTTTTTCTCTAAAAACGATATATTTTTTTATATTTCTCTTTTTCATAGAAGGTTTTTATCATTTTTAGAGAATTTTTAAGATCGCATTTAGAGAAAAGCATTGTCTGGAGCAAAGTCTATAGACTTTTAGACTCTGGTCTATAGTCGTACTGTTGCCGTTCGAGAATTTTAAAACGAAGTAAAATAGGCAACAAGATGGAAGTATTTTCAGAGATTTCGAAGTGTTAAAATAAATTAATTTTGTTTTTAACATGAATGTTTATTAAGCATATTCAGGTACATTTCAAAATTAATAACGAAAAAATCAATAAAAATATTTTCATAAAAATCAATCAGTAAAGTTTAATAAGAAAATATGCGTTCAATAAGAAAATACTGAAATACATTTCAATCACTTATATGTATAAATTAACAATGTTAAAAAATTATCTATTTCTAATTTCTATTTTCTATGCAGCTATTTCTTCGGTTCTGAAGTAAATATCACTGTTATAACAAACATTCGACAAAGTATTCGTTTAGGGATTCCAACTTAAAAAATTATCATATAGAAAGTGGTCCTTTATTAGCATTATCGAATTTACGGTGCTAAATTTTAACTTATTTATAGTTGTATTTTTAATTAGTTTTAAATGTGAAAATACCCTTTCTGTTGTTGCACCACCGTGCGGTAAGCTTAGCAACGCTCTTACGAAAGTTTTTATTTTTTGGTACATCAGGTCTTCTAAGGCACTTTTGAATTTAAAAACGCAGAACCAAAGCTCTTCAAATCCTTTTTCAGCTAAAAAATCATTTAATATTAAAAGACGCCATTCCTTTTCTAGACAGTCGATATCTTTTTCTTCGATGAGATTAGGAAAAAGTTTTATGAGGGGAACCAAACTATAAGCTAAAGATCTTGTATCCAAAATTTGTAATGTTCTCAAAACTGGATATTTGAAATTGATTCTTTTCATAATTAGTGTACGAATGTAATAGAAATGTACACAACTTTTTAAAATTCCATTCTTATCTGTTACAGATACATCATAGGAATTAAATTTTATCTGGGCTCTAGGCACTATATATATATCAGACAAAGGCTTAATTCTAAAATTATTGAGATCATTTTCAAAAATTATATCAAATTCTACGGCAGAGATGTCAATAAAATTAATAAGAATACTTCTGAAATACAATTTTAATGATTTTAACAACTCATGAAAACTACACTAAGGGAAAAAGTTATGTAGTCAGTACAGAGATAGCTATGTAAAATCTATGCACTTCAACTTGTATGAGAACGCAACAAGAGCCGTATTTACTGAGTAAAGGGAGCGTGTACTGACTACATATCAATTTATTCACTTTTTAAAATGAATAAAAAATGTATTCAATACATCATGTTATGTGTTGAATACATAGCAGACTTCAATAGATACAAGCAACGTGTACTCAATCAACGTGTTATGTAATTTTTTACAAATACTTTACTCAATACATAAAATATAGACTCAGTACACGTCCCCCTTATACGATTGAAGTGACACATTTATTCAGTACATAACATATGGACTCAGTACACGTATCTGTTGCACATCGGCACACGATATTGCTGTTTTATGTCATTCGTTTCTTGATTTTCAAATAAGCAACACCTCTAAAGCCTCTAGATAATCAGAGCAGGAATGAGTTTATCCACTGTACTCTAGAATAAAAGCGATGATTGGATAAGAATTAAATGGCTGGGTTTCTATAAGTAATTGGCAATTATTTTGTGAAATCTAGTCATTTCTTTAAAAAATTATTTATTACATTTGTTGAGAGGGTGCTTTATGCACAGGCATGAATAGTGTATATATTCAATACATGGAATTATTATGTTTTTAACATATGTAATGAGTAAATGATGTATGTACTCATTATATAAATGTATGCACTAAAAATATGTAATGAGTAAATAATGTATGTACTCATTACATAAACTTATGCATTTAAAATATGTAATGAGTAAATAATGTATGTACTCATTGCATAAAATTATGTACTCCAAATATGTAATGAGTAAATTATGTATGTACTGAGTCAATTATTTATGTAATACGTACATAAGACCTTTACTCATTACATAAAATTATTTGTAACAGTTTGCGATGAGTACAGTGAGCATGTACTCACCACATACATCCATGAATTCACGACACATATTTATGCGTTGAGTACATAAAATTCTTTATTGACTACATAATCGCTTGAAAGCATTATGTAGTCAATAAAGATTTCAACATGTACTCAATACATGAAAAATGTAAAATTTTTGTGTGCAGAAAACTATGCGATGAGTACATAAATTTATGTATTGAGTCCATAGGTTTTTCTCTCTGTGTAAGCGATTCTGTTTGAAATTCTACATTAAGTGAATTAACAGCACTCAGTGCATAAGACAAGAATTGTAAATATATCACATTTGAATCAGTCATTCGTGATTCTGATATTGCAATACGACTTGTAATATCAGAGTCTTCCTCGAAGTAATTAATTCTTACAAACTTACATTTCAACAACCTTCACAACGCGCGCTTTTGCAAGAAGTATTTAATCGAACATAGTGTTGCCACTATCATTAAAATTCTCTCATCCAATACAAAACTCTGTGAGAGAAGGTACAAGCTATGAATTCCTTTACACCAACAGTTATGCCATGTTATTGATTTTTTAATGTGAAATGAAGTGAAAAAATCAAAAACTAAAATAAGTTTTAATCACTCAAAATCGAAGTGTTTCCACAAAAGAGGAAGTGTGGAAGTGTTTGACATAAAAGTGAAGTAAAAAACTTCGATCGAAGTGAAAACGGCAACGCTGCTATAGACCATTTTTCTCTAAATATGATGGCATTTTTATCATATTCCGAGAAAATTTTTTCTGAGTGCAGTTTAAAAAGTCATTTCGAGAGTCATTTTGTTTAAAGTTTTTCTTCGTATGCATTTAATGATCAATTTTATTTAAAAAAAATTCAAATTTTAAAAAATCCTATAAATATCGATTCGATTTTTGGTTTGTCTTCGTTCAACTTCGGTTTCGGTCGATACTGTTCAGTTAATTTTTTTTCCTCTTTATATAGCTTCTGCTCATATTCGTTAAACTTCTTTTTTTTTGTTCGTCTTTGGTTCTTGACTTCGTTTGACTTCGGCTCATTCCTTGATTTTTGTCGAAAGAATTTTTAAAAGCATAGGATCTATTTCAGTAACATATACAAATGCCTACCGAGTTTCAACAAAATCGGTTCATCTGTTCTAAAGTGAATGAGCCAAACATAGTTGATTGAACAAAGCGCCCTCTCACGAAAGTTTTCTGAAATTTAAATAGCCTCAATTCTGTTTCAGGGTCAAGTTATTTCACGTGCCAAATTTTAGTAAAATCGGTCAAGTCATTTAGGGGTGTTTGAGTCTTCACAATGCACTTTTTAAAGCCCCCTCTTGCAGAAGTCTTTGAAATTTTTTATATTTTATGTTTTATCTTGAATGCAGTTAAACGTTCATACCAAATTTCATTGAAATTGATTCGGGCGTTTATGAGTTATTGAGTCTTTAAAACGCACTACTTAAAGCGCCCTCTTACGGAAGTCTTTGGAATTTTTTATAAACTATGTTATCTTGGGCGCAGTCGAACCTTATTTCCAAATTTAACTGAAATCGTTCCAGATGTTTAGGAGTTATTATAGAGTGACACGCCCACATATGTATTTCCGACCACTTTTTTATCTTTGCTTTGTCTTGGCTGCAGTTGAACCTTAGTACCAAATTTCAATGAAATCGGTCAAGGCGTTAGGAAGTTGTTATATAGTGACACGCCCACATACTTCCGCCCACTTTTTTAAACCCCCTATGTTCTTTCTCTCTATGAAAGGTATTCGGTGTCTAAATTTCAGCTCAATCGGATAATTGGTGCACACACACGGTGCTCACACAGACAGAAGGAAATTAGGAAGGAAAAGAAATTATTTTTTTATATTATTATTTTTTTCAAAAACAGAAAAACAACATTTTAAAAAAATTTAATTTTGTCAAAGAAATCATGGGGGGTAGCCTTGATTTTTTGATGGCACGCACAGTTTATTAATTAAGTGTCCAGACAAAATAAATTCACCTGAAATCCGGTATAGACTTTGAAAGAAAATCGAAAATGCAATTTTGAGTTTTTATTGTTTTACAACAAAAATCATTTTTACCCCATATTTTAAGAATACATAAAATTTTATGGTCTTTTCTTAAAAGGAATAACTTACATATAAACATAGAAAAACGGTATTATTTTTAAAAGTTTTTTTAAGTTAAATGATAAAACTTAAATACAAAAAAGAAATAAATAAAAACTTTGCACAGATGGCGGAGATATTGGCTTTCCAATTTAGAACATTCAATTTGAGACAGTTTTTGTCTCTCTCTTGGCATTTGGTTGAAGCACACGCTAAATAATTAACGACAATATAAAGAAAACTCATTAAAAATACTTTTGGTTAGAACTTTGCTGTAATTTTTAACACATTTGAAAGAAAATTTAACAAACTTTCAAAAAAAAAAAATAGCAAAACCGTTAAAATTCAACCAAGATATTTACATGGAAAGTCAAATTTTTGTATTCAAAACACATTTTTTTACAAATTTTGAAATTGACGAATAGATAAAACTACATTGTTTTTAGAAATTGTTACATTTAAAAAAAAATTCAATTTCGACCAACTCAAGAACTCTCTCCCAACAAAATTTCATATTAACCAAAGAGCGGGTTTTTTTCTAAACAATTTAGTTTCTCTCTTAGAAGGTTTGGGAACCCCCTCTTTCAGATATATTATTTATATAAACATTCTGCACATCTGGGTAACATGACCTTTCGAATGATATAAGTTTCATTTATTTTGTGTTTTAATTAATACCAAAAAAGCGTACGACAAACTTTAATGTTTACGTATTAATATATAAGATTTTTAATTATAATGTCATAAAACCACCCCTGGTAGTAGTTGTCACTTTCTTCAAAACTTTAGAACACGTAACTTGCACGTAACATTCCTCTTATTTGTGTTAAAAAATTTCCACATATTTGATCTTTTGGAAAACACCGATACAAGAGAATTTTTTTTTTAAATTTATATTATATTGCTATAATAAGCAACTTCCCATTCTTATGTATTTTATACTGCATGTTCAAGTTTTGCTTTTTTTTATGCTCTTTTTATAAATAATAGCCCCCACTGAATGCATAGCTTTACCAAAATACAGTAGCTTTAAAGTATTTTGCAATTTTGCTGCGATATTAACACAATGCTTTTTGCAATTTCCTTGAATACTGCTCATTTACAATATAGCCTGCTGCTTTTCTAAGGCCGTTTAGAATTAAGCGTTTTTGTTTTTTTTTTGCTTTTAAATTCTTAAGTGCGTTTCCATCAGATTTAAGAAAAGCGCGCTATGAATTATTATGTAGATGAATGGAAACCGACAGCAGCGTTGTTGTTTGGTGCATACAATACAGTACCGACACATGCTGCATAGAATGAAAATTACTTCCTGATTATGCGCAGGTACCAACCAACCTCGTTCCAACCTACCAACCAATATAAATTGTATGCTGTTCCTTGGTTTTTTTTTTACTCTTCTTTTGTTGTTGTTGTTGTGCCGATTGTTGTTGAAGTGGCAGTGGAACCAACTTTGATGTGTTTTATTTTGATGTACGATCATGTCAGTCAGGCATGCGCTGCAGCTTCCAGTTGATTGTTAGGTGATGCTTTCTTTCTTCTACTATGTTGAAGAACTTGAATTGGTGCACAATGTTTGGCTGTGTTTGTCTACGTCATAGCAGAGTTACGTACTCATACATTTGCTGACGGGGCTGACTTTAAATGTTAGTTGTAGGCATGAAAGGCATGTTTTTATCTGACAAGAGTTTCTTGAACTATGTTGGCAGGCAAGCTATGCACATAGATACTAGATAGATTTTTGTTAACAAAAACAAAATCGATTTTGTTTTAGTTTTTTTTAGTGAACAAACTATTTGACTAAAGTTATATTGTTACAAGATTTTTAATAACAAAGAAAATATCAATTGATAAAATATCATATCTTTTCATTTTGGCATGATACAAAGCACACGTAGATAATTAAGAAATTTTATATACAAGACAATATTGAATTTATAACTGATATCAATAGATTTGATACAAATTATATTGTTAATAAATATGATTTGCAGATAATATTTTCGCTTATTTATATCACTTCATTATATCTGCTCATTAGTCAATAAAAACACTTTAGCTTATTTAGATATGATTTGATAAGCTATGTTAAAAAAAAAATTTAGTAAATAACAAACAATCAATACCATAATAAATGGCAATTATGCTTTATTTTAATGCTTTCTATAATATAGGATATGAACTCAACAACTGTTAAGGTTTTTGGCCAACAACTGTTAAGAAAAGGTACATATTATTTTACCTATGCATAGCTTCAGTTTATTTGATTGCGACAAAAGAATCAGAATTTTAATAAGTCACATTTTATTTTCCATATTTCATATTTAACATTTTAATTTTCATATTTTACATTTTGCTTTCGATTATCATAATTCTTATATCAAAATCATATTTCATTCTTCATATTACACACAATATTTCATATTTCATATTTCATATTTCATATTTCACATTTCACATTTATCATTTCACATTTCACATTTCATATATCATATTTCATATTTCATATTTCATATTTCATATTTCATATTTCACATTTCACATTTCTCATTTCACATTTCACATTTCATATTTCATATTTCATATTTCATATTTCATATTTCACATTTCACATTTCATATTTCACATTTCACATTTCACATTTCACATTTCACATTTCACATTTCATATTTCATATTTCATATTTCATATTTCATATTTCATATTTCATATTTCATATTTCATATTTCATATTTCATATTTCATATTTCATATTTCATATTTCATATTTCATATTTCATATTTCATATTTCATATTTCATATTTCATATTTCATATTTCATATTTCATATTTCATATTTCATATTTCATATTTCATATTTCATATTTCATATTTCATATTTCATATTTCATATTTCATATTTCATATTTCATATTTCATATTTCATATTTCATATTTCATATTTCATATTTCATATTTCATATTTCATATTTCATATTTCATATTTCATATTTCATATTTCATATTTCATATTTCATATTTCATATTTCATATTTCATATTTCATATTTCATATTTCATATTTCATATTTCATATTTCATATTTCATATTTCATATTTCATATTTCATATTTCATATTTCATATTTCATATTTCATATTTCATATTTCATATTTCATATTTCATATTTCATATTTCATATTTCATATTTCATATTTCATATTTCATATTTCATATTTCATATTTCATATTTCATATTTCATATTTCATATTTCATATTTCATATTTCATATTTCATATTTCATATTTCATATTTCATATTTCATATTTCATATTTCATATTTCATATTTCATATTTCATATTTCATATTTCATATTTCATATTTCATATTTCATATTTCATATTTCATATTTCATATTTCATATTTCATATTTCATATTTCATATTTCATATTTCATATTTCATATTTCATATTTCATATTTCATATTTCATATTTCATATTTCATATTTCATATTTCATATTTCATATTTCATATTTCATATTTCATATTTCATATTTCATATTTCATATTTCATATTTCATATTTCATATTTCATATTTCATATTTCATATTTCATATTTCATATTTCATATTTCATATTTCATATTTCATATTTCATATTTCATATTTCATATTTCATATTTCATATTTCATATTTCATATTTCATATTTCATATTTCATATTTCATATTTCATATTTCATATTTCATATTTCATATTTCATATTTCATATTTCATATTTCATATTTCATATTTCATATTTCATATTTCATATTTCATATTTCATATTTCATATTTCATATTTCATATTTCATATTTCATATTTCATATTTCATATTTCATATTTCATATTTCATATTTCATATTTCATATTTCATATTTCATATTTCATATTTCATATTTCATATTTCATATTTCATATTTCATATTTCATATTTCATATTTCATATTTCATATTTCATATTTCATATTTCATATTTCATATTTCATATTTCATATTTCATATTTCATATTTCATATTTCATATTTCATATTTCATATTTCATATTTCATATTTCATATTTCATATTTCATATTTCATATTTCATATTTCATATTTCATATTTCATATTTCATATTTCATATTTCATATTTCATATTTCATATTTCATATTTCATATTTCATATTTCATATTTCATATTTCATATTTCATATTTCATATTTCATATTTCATATTTCATATTTCATATTTCATATTTCATATTTCATATTTCATATTTCATATTTCATATTTCATATTTCATATTTCATATTTCATATTTCATATTTCATATTTCATATTTCATATTTCATATTTCATATTTCATATTTCATATTTCATATTTCATATTTCATATTTCATATTTCATATTTCATACTTCATATTTCATATTTCATATTTCATATATCATACTTAAGCACAATTGCTTTAGTCAGCATTAAAAATTTAATATCAGTCGCTTGATTTTTGAGGCAGCTTCTGGCAGTTCCATAGCTAGTTACTTAAAATTTTATTAAAAAAATTGCTTTGTGATATTTCGATTTATATAAAAGTAACGCTTAAAACCAGTCAAATTTCGAAAGACTCATTAATCAAAGAGAATATTTTGCTGTTCAACCAACTCAAGCCAACAGGTTCTGCAACTCAAAAATAATGAATTCGAATGCATTACCTTGTAAGGCGTTCAAATAAGGCGCAGATTCTGAACCGGAAAATCTTTCTTTTTTTTTTTTTTGTTAAAAAAACGACATTTTAATCTTGGCCATGAGATCTTCTTTAGATCCTAAAAAATTTAGCAAATAGCTTTGCTAGCAGAGGTCACCCGTTTACAAATTTTGAAATTTAGCAAAAAGCAACTATTCTCTTTTAGAAAAACCAAAGAAACGGCGCTAGTAGTTTAGTTGGCAGAAAGAAATAAAAAACAAAACGCACTGTTTGCGAATAACTCACAATAATAAGAAATAAACTAAGCAAAGACAGTCAAGAACAGAGCAGAATAAAATGCATGTCTTAACCTAATGATGCTGATGTAACTTAAACCCGAAAAGAGTTTATATATGGCATGGCAGAACCTGTCAGTAGCCAAAGCTAAGAATGGAGTGAGTGTGTGTGTGTGGATGAACACCAAAGTCAAGGTGAAGTTGGAGGCATTCTTCGTTTGTAGCCGGTGGGAAATTGAGAATGTACGTTTGCTAAAAAGTGCGCCACTGCTATAAAATGAAGTTTGTGCAAAAAGTACCGTATAACTAGCATTAGTTCGTTTCGCATAACTAGGCGTGGAAAAAGTTAAGTCAGGGTACCTGACATACAAACATATGTTGGTAGTAGGGACGATGGATAGCATTGTAAGTAGGGGCAGTGTGCAGTGAAGCATTGTATTTTACTCAGACATGCAATCTAGTTCTAGGTCAATGGAAATTCTATGTACCGCTAATAGGCAACAACAACAACAACAATAATATTTATGTCTTAAGTAACAGAACGCACTAGAAACGTAGTTGAGCTTAAGTAGTTAGAAATAAGTCTGAAGTAGTATTCAAGCGTTAACGAAGAAACCTTAAAGTTACATTACGACGAACGTAGATTTATAAAAAAATTGTAAAAAGCTTGAAAATAACTTTGGTATGAAAAGAAAATAGCGAAGGAGAATAAGAAAAAGTCAATATAAATGACAACAAGACATAGACCATAAGATTAAAAGAGCAATATAAGCAAAATTTAAAAAACATGGATGAAAAAAGTACTCATGTATGTAGAGGAAAAGAAAAAAAATTCAAAAATTTCCAATAAACCAAACGAATGTACCTCGAATTTGAGGTGAATCTGAGGTCTCGGATATTTATTTCGAAAACGAAGTTCGTAAATATTTTGCTAATGAACCCGAGGGCGGCAGAAATGCACATTTCCTTCTCGAAATGAGATTTTTTATCATAATCGAATGAATTATGAATTTATTCTAAACATATACATTAGGCTGGGTCGATTTGTATGGAGGCAAAAATCTGATGTTGCCTGGACACAACAAAAAAAAAAAGGGGCTGGGGGTACACTTAACCCAATTTTGTGAATTTTTCTATAAGAATTTTTTTCAAAATTTTTTTGCTGGGGCAAAACTAACATGTATACGTTGTCATACAACAATTTACCGTAAAAAATTCCTAAAGAAAAAATTTCATCAAATTCTTCAAATCGTTGTGTAAAGTGCACCCCTAGCCCCCTTTTGTTTTTTTTTTTTTTTGCTTAATACTTGTTCAACCCCAACTGAAAATCGCTCAGGCACCGTCGGTTTAAAAATCTTCACAAGCTAAAATACAAAAGTATATTTTCAAACTTATTTCAATTTGTTTTTCTATCAATTTGCTCTACATCGACTCTTATCCGTTCATTTATATTTCATGCCAACGGAAAAAATAAATGTTTTTGTTGCGCTTCACTGCATACGTTTAATTCAACTGCGCCGCTAAAGTAAATTTGTTCACAAGAAAAATTCAATTCGGAACTAAAAGGTATGAACGTGTAACGTTAAAGACCATATATTTTGGCTCCTATAAGTTCAACTTTACATTTTATAAAAATTTTATTTTCATTATTATTTCGATTAAGTTCGATTAAGGTCTTCTCCGATAGAGTTTTTAATCTAATATTCATTGCAAATGTCGGTATTTTGTTTAAAATTCCTTAAAACTGACTTCCAAATAATGTAACGTTAAAGACCACATGAAACTGGTTTTATCTTCAAAATAACAAACGTTAAAGACCATATATTTTGGCTCCTATAAGTTCAACTCTACATTTTATTATAATTTTATTTGTATTATTATTTCGATTAAGTTCGATTAAGGTCTTCTCCGATAGAGTTTTTAATCTAATATTCATTGCAAATGTCGGTATTTTTTTTTAAATTCCTTAAAACTGACTTCCAAATAATGTAACGTTAAAGACCACATGAAACTGGTTTTATCTTCAACATAACAAAAGTTGGAAGAAATGTTGGTGCACATAAAAACCAAGTCTTAATGCTCTTACTACCTACACACACATAAAGTTTTTGGTTTCATGGAACATTATAGATATATTTGCAGAAACATGCATTCGAGTGTATCGTTAAAGAGAGAAAAAATAGACTAAATGTATTTCGGAAAAACTTTTCACTGAATAACAAAAGAAGTATAAATGAAGTTTTGTAGAACAACTTTTTGATATCCTGGATTATAGTATAGCACCAAATGGGTTAAGAAAATTCATATAAAATATTTTTGCTCAAAGCGCTCAAAGCTTTATAGTGATTGTTAGCACTGATTTGAAAGACACGTCAACAAGCTATAAAAAATATTTGAAAATTTTAAAAATATTATATTTTTACTAACATATTTCACTTGAAAAGTAAAACTTTTGAATTCGAAATAACTTTTTTTACATATGATGAATGTCAAAAACGAAATTTTGTAAGAGAAGTTTTACTTTAACCCTAGGACGACCACTGATATACCGAAGAGTATTTATCGTTGCATTTTTCCTGGAAAAACTATGCAATCGGTTTTGCTCTATAAGTAATCATCAATAGGGCATGAATATGCCTTTCAGAGTGTACCTAATTTTAAAGCTACGCTCCTCCCTTTGAATACTAGACCTCCCCAAAGTCGAAAAATCATTTCTTTTGCTTCTCTTTTTTCTTTCTATACAAAATCTATACAAAACTTTGGAAAAGTTCCGGGCTAACTTTGTCTCTCTTACCAAAAATGACAAACAAGATATCTCACTTCCACCAGCCATCCCAGCACCTAATCGAATGGGACCTCTTTGTCTCAATACTCGCCATTGATAAAATCAATCATATTCAAATTAAAGTATTTCCGATAACTTTCGAAACAATTTCGATTATTGGTGAAGCAAAATGGTTTTTTTAATGGTCTCGATGGTTTTCGACTTCACCACATGCCGTTTTACTTCTGCTGTCGGGAGATAAGAACCCAGAAAAGTACCAATAACTATGAATTTTAAATGATCGTCTTGAATTTTGGTCCAGTAACCAATTATATGAGTCACATGAAGTATTCATGATATCAATGCACAAAATACACAAAAATAAAAATACGAGAACACGAATATTTCAAAAGCTAAGGGTTAAAAGTTAATAAAGTGCGTGTACTTGTACAAGATAGACGAAGCAATAAAAACTTTCTTAAATGTCATGAAAAAATACAAGCGCAACATGAATCATTCAAAATTATTGTTAGTAAAATTCATAAAATACATGTACAAATACGAGGAAAACAAGAAAAGTTCATGATATGAGTGACAAACATGCATAAGTCTCATGTACATTAAGCCGAATCGATTTTGTATGGAAGGAAAAAAAAATCATCTGGACAGCGACTCAAAAGTTAAAGGGACTCTCAAAAACCATGTCTGCATCATTTTTTTACATCGGAGAAATCCCCATGGAGCGATTTTGGTTCTTCTGTACCCCTTTTTTGGTCAAAAAATAAAGTTTTTTGCATATAACTTTTGTTTTTCTTCTTTGTAAGATAAAAATTTGATGATCTTATTAATACTTAATTAACGAAATATATAAAAATAGGCTAGTTGGTGTTTGTTTAATAAAATATTCTGATATTAATGATCTGAGGACCTAATTTTAACAACTTTGATCACAAATTGCGCGAGAATTAGAAGTGATGTCTTAAAATTTCAAACTTCACTAAATTATGCAAAAGCTGTTGATAACTATGAAGGCTTAGGAAGAATATTGCTGAATTATATAATCGGAATAGTTCTTTTTTTTTATAAAACCCTTTTTAAACTTAGCAAAAAAGAAATATACACACGACAAGAAATCGCCGCCTACATCAATTATGACGATGACGACGACAACATATAAAACCCTGCATTACAACATTAAACATGCATCATTTTTCCAACAAATAAACCTTATTTATTACCATCACAGTTCATCAATTTAACTTAAAACATTTTGTACAAGTTTACAAAAAAAAAAAAAATATTACAAAAAAATTAAACGATCGTTTGACAGACTCTATAGAATAACCACATCAACAACTAATAATTGCCTTTAGGCCATTTACAACATAGTCATCTTACATGGCGTAGACTTTGTTGTTGGTTTTATTAAAAAACCAAAACAAAATCAAAACCCTTTCGCTCCAATTTTGTATGAGCCAACAACATGTTGCTTGATGGAGCTGTGCAATACAAGCTTTTATGGGGGCTTATATTTAAATGTTCACCCCACGCGTATTTTGACTGAATTGCTTTTCATTTTTTTTTTTTTTATTTTCTTCATAGTTTTCCAACAACTCTGTCAACTCGCTTTTTGTTTTTGTAAATATATAAAAATAATTAATGTTGTGAATTTGCTAATGAATAACTGTACAAGTCAAATGTTTGATTTTAAAAAATTATTTTCTTTTGGAACTGTCATCGTTGCAGAGCAAGTAAAACAAATATATTTAAATTTTATTTATTTTTTTTTTCATTTTCCAATTCACATTTCTTCAAAAAAATACTTTAATTTTTAAAGAATTTTTTTTTTATTTAATCTGGTAAGCATTTGACTTAATTTTCTAAAATAGTTTCTTTAAAAACTCATTAGCATTATATATTCTGCATTGATTTTGTTATGTCCACAACATAAGACAAACAAGAAAAATCGTCTAATGTCTAGCAACATTAAGCATGTGCTGCAATACGCATGTGCAACACTCACACACAGTCTTTCGCATTTATATTAATTTTTACTAAACATGCCCATTTTTCTTTTTTTATGCTTATGTTCACAATTTTTTTTTTTTTTCTTAGTCCTTTTATCATATGCAAGCACTTGTCTGCAGCTCCAAACTGCCAGCGCCAAGTCACACTTTGAGACAGCAACGCGTCTGTCTATCGATGTATTTCGTGTCTGTGCATCAGTTAACTTTTGAAGAATGTTGATTTTTCGCAATGTCATTTTAAGGCGGCTGGGCTGGTTGGTTCATTGTTGGTTCCAAAGCAGCCTTAATTCAACAACAACACGGGCTGTCAATCATAACACTATAAATTAAATAATATTGCTTAACTGCATATGTCTGGCAACTCAGCGGTTGCCAAATTTACCGATTTTGGTTTTGATTAAGAAAAATTGTGTGATTTAATTTTCAGCTAAATTGATTTCAATTTGAAGTTGTTTTGATCAAGTTGTTAGTTAAGTGCTCAAATGTCTGCAAGAGGTTGAACAAACTGAAAAAATATGGTCAGGTTTGCAAACATGAAAAGCGAGAAAACATATGAGAAGTAAAAAATAACATTAGTAAGTATTGAAAATATATTTTTTTTTAACAAGAATATGTCTGAAATTTTGATTGTTGGGTTCATATTTGAAAATTGAAAATTTAAGTTATACACTCAGAAAAATATCAACTGTAATATTAACAGTCGGCCGATGTTATTTCAAAACACTGTTCGATTGAATGATTTGCGTTTAAGTAAACAATTTTCTATGTTGAATGAACGTTTCAAAGTATTTTTGTGCTGTTAAAATCATCTGTTGAAATATTTTTGTGCTTATATTGAATTGTCAATTTTTTCCAAGCAATAGTTTTTATATGTGTTTTGCTACATTTATATCATCGTTGCCAGTAGCTCAGTGGATGTGCAGTAGACTGTCATGCGGGAGACGTGGGTTCGAACCCTAGCTGTGTAAGTATCAAAAATTGTAATTTAATAATTGAAATAATAATAATTCTGTTTCATTAATTGTTTGGTCAAAAATAACCTTCAAAATAAAATGCTTACAATCTTGCAAAAAAAACCAAAAATTTTAATTTTTTATTTAAAAAAAATATTTTGAATACAAAAAAAAATTTTTTTGGCCTTGCCGGATTTGAACCGTGGTCATTCGAGTACTAGACGCACACGTTAGCACACTCGGCCATACATGAACTTTGAAACCAGTGATCAAATTTCAATAAATAAGTTTTTATACTGGTTTATTGTTCCATAGACCAACAGTCAACCGACTGTTGATTTGAAAGTTTCATTCGTTGGATGGTATTTAACAGTGAAATCTGTTATTTCAACCCATGATTTGTTTGATAAAACAGCTTTTTTTCCCTGAGTGTACATGTGTCCACTTTTGATACTGGGTAAAGAACTGAAGAAAAAGGTAACTTTTAGTAATTTTTTTTATAAAATTTATATAAAAGAGATATCGTTTGAAATATAATTATACTATTGCAAACTTTTATTATTAATTTCTTGTTTAACATATTTAATAGAAAGCCTTAATTTAATAACAAACAATTGATCTGTTGATATTACAAAAAATGTATCCTTGTCTACTCTTTTTTCTGCATTGAAGCATGAAAGTATTACACATCCAACAAAAAAAAAAATTCGTATGGAGAAAAGTATCCATATCTAGTTCAAAGATACAAGATTGAACCAAAAGAGTACTCAATAATTGTGAATTTTTACATGATCTCCATGAATCGCATTTATGAATTTTTTTCAGTAATCAAAAACATGAGGCACATGAAAAATTCATGATATCAATGAACAAAAATATACATAAAAACAAGAAAAGAAAGTCTAAAGTCGGTCTAGGCCGACTATGAAATACCCTAAACCCACTTTTCAAAAACAAAAAATTTTTATTGTAAATGGGCGTCTCCAAGGGCGGATGAAGCCTATATTTAATATGCATTTAAATGTTGATGAAAAATTTACACATACCAAGTTTTATTCCTGTAGCTCACAGTTAATGCCTTTATTGTGCTTTCGCTATGGGAGATGGGCGGATTCATGGACGGATTACTTCCAATTTTTGAACACACCTTAGTTTTGGTATAAAATACATGCATACCAAATTCAATTTCTCTATGACAAACATAACCTTATTTATTGAGTTTAAAACTTTTTGGTTTGTATGGGAGGTAGGCGTGTCCGTAAGCGGATGACGTACATTTTTCAAAACCGTCTTTGTTTTGTTATGAAAAACATACGTGCTAAATTTTATCTCTGTAGGTTAAACAGAGGCTTATTTATTGCGTTTTCAATTTTTGGGTTGTATGGGAGGTGGGCGTGTCCGTAAGTGGACGACATCTATTTTTCGAACACATCTTTGTGTTGATATAAAACAGATACACACCAAATTTTATTGTTGTAGATTTGTTATGAGCTTATTTATGCAGTTTTCAATTTTTGCGTTGTATGGGAGGTAGGCGTGTCCGTGGGCGGATGATTTTTATTTTTCAAAATCATCTTTGTTTTGTTATAAAAAACATATGTGGTAAAGTTTAGCATTGTAGGTAAAACAGAGGCTTATTTATTGCTTTTTCAATTTGTGGGTTGTATGGGAGGTGGGCGTGTTCGTTAGCGGATGACGTCCAATTTTGCAAAGACATCTTTGTGTTAATACAAAACACATACATACTAAATTTTATTGTTGTAGGCTTATTATGAGCTGAGTTATGCAGTTTTAAATTTTTGCGTTGTATGAGAGGTAGGCGTGTCCGTGGGCGGATTCCAAAAATATTCAGTAATGCAGATCTTTGAGTTCATATGACCATGTGTACCAAGTTTCATCCAATTATCTCAACTCCTTCTTCTTATCCTGTGTATACGGACAACACACAGACGGACAGACGAACGGACGGACGGACGGACATGGATAGCTCGACTCACGTGGTGATGCTGATCAAGAATATATATACTTTTCTATACCGGACTCGCTTCGTTCTATGCGTTACAAACGTTTGCACAAAGTTAACATACCCTGACCTTTCAGGTTTAGGGTATAAAAATAAAAACTAGAAAACATGAATATTGTATAAACCTTGTGTTTAAAGTTTAGTATCTACGTGTACAAGAAACATTAACCAATAAAAAATTACAATGTCATGAAAAATGGAAGAGAACATGAATCATTCATAATTTTTTGCAATAAAATTCACAAAAATGCATGTGCAAATACGTAGAGAACAAGAAATGTTCATAAGATATGTGACAAAAATTAATGAATCTCTTCACGGAGAGAAATTTGAGCTGAAAACAATTCCAAAGCAATTAATTTTGAGAGTGATTCTAAGCTAAGCCATAATGTTCTTGATATCAAGACCTTATGTGATTGTTTATCAAAAAATTAACACGCCCATTTGTGCTTAATATACGTGATGTTTGGATGATTTATCAAAAAATGAAAAGGCTATAAAAATTAATATGCAATTTATGTCATTTTGGAATCGTTTATAAAAACAAAAAATATGCTCATTTGTGTTCAATGCATGCCACTTATGGATTAAAAATAAAAAATAATATGTTAATATATTAGCACTAATTGACATGTTTATAAAAAAAATATTTCAAGCCCAATTTTTGGCTTTAACTGCAAAAGTAAACAGCATGTTTTGAGATGGTTTTGTGCTCTATTGAGCTGATTACAGTTACAAACGCTTTGAGTGTGATTTTAGCTCATTTTTTTCTCCGTGTTGTACCTATATCAGCAAAATTTTTGATACAAACTTGACATGCATTCTTAGATATACTGCTTCCACTCTAAAAGACGACACTTTATAAATCCAATTGTGCTTCTACTCAGCCTTATCGAAAAGTGCTTTCAGGAGGCATTCTCATAAACTTCTAAAAGATCTTTTTAAAAGCTTCCCAGAATGCTTCCATGGCATGGCTTGTGTACGGCAATGGTTATATATTTTCTTAGAAGCATTTTGTCTTATGTCTTCTGAAGCATGAAATGCATTTTTAAAGTTTTCCTGGAAAATACTTACTAGAATCCTTTCATTGAAAACCACAAAGAAATCTTTAATTGAAAATTCTGAAAGCACTTCAAGAGAAGACCAAGGAAAATCTTCCTCCCAATGAGATGCATATGTTAAAGGAATGCTTTCTGGGTATGAAAGTAGAAGGTATGGAACTCATGACTTTCCCTTCCAATTTACCTCCTTTGGAAGCACTTCTTTTTTTGATGGGTAGTTTCGATCAAATGCTGGGTAGTAATGATCAAATAACGCTCGATAAAACAAATAAGCGCATTAGTTACATTTTTCGGTGAAGAACACCATAACGCCGCCAGTAGAGTGGGCCCTACGGAAAACATACTGGCGTTCACTGAGCAATTTGTTGTGCTCCAGGTAATTCATAAGGTTGAAGTTAACTAAACTATCCATGACTTTGGAGAGTATTGAACATATAACAATAAGTCGGTTCCTTGCAGTGTTCATGTCGTCTTTTTTTTTTTTTTACCGACTGGATATTTGCGACCTTACAACAAAATGGAAATACTCCTGTCCTGTTAGAGAATGTTGAAAAGATTACACAAAGTCTGAGCCAAAAAAGAAGCATGCACTTTGAGCACAATTGGTGGTATGCCATCAGGATCAGAGGCATTATCTATACAGGAGTTTGCGAGGAATATTATAACTGCGCTCGTTCGAAAGTTTATCTCCAGCAATGCAGAAGGTTGAGTTTCTAGAAAGAGCAGTACCTGATTGCTAGGCGAGAATGTGGAGTTCTGTGCAAACAACCCAGGCAACAGGTTCGCCTTTTCAGCCGAGTCAGTGATAATTTGTTTATCTTTTAAAAGATTTGGAAACTTTAAAGATGTCTGATTAAAAAAACAAACAAATACAAGAAAAAATTGACCATTTTAACCCTTGAAAGGACTTTGACCGAGCTAACAGACCGGGAACTGGACCTACATGTTTTATGCCGACACCGAACGGCTAAAGTTCATGTTCTCAAGAAGCATGACATTGCATTATTTAATCTCTGACGTTTGCCATTGTCTGCATTGTCTGCAGGTGGTGACCGATCAGAAAAATTTTTTATTAAATAAACTTTGTCGCGAGTGGGAATTGATCTCGGGCTCCAAAGATGTCTGATTATTTGCTCTTTTAATGAATGACCAAAATTTTATGCTCTCTAATGATGGAACGACATAGTTTCTACGTTTTGATCGGTAAAGTATGTTGGCTATGGTAGGATGGGTTTTATAGGTTGGATATGATAAGATGGCTTTGATATGATGGATAAGTTAAGATGGGTACAAAAATATCAATAGAAATTCAGGTAAGTGTACAATTTTGTCAATATCACTAGTCAGCACACAGAAGCCAACACAAGTCTTTTTGGAGTTTGCAGCTTTACACTTGAAGAAAAACAATATTCAACAACTTCCAATATACAGTCTAATATACAGAAATGCCCTTTAAAAGTCTGGCTCATTAAGAGGTGTGACAATTATGAAAGCGACAATTTTTTATAAACTTCTTTAAATGATTTCAACAGCTGCATAATTAAAGTTATTAAAAAAGAAAAACACCAATCAGCGAGATGACAAAATTTTCAATAAAAATAAATAGCTGACAATTTAAACAAACATATGTATAGCTGGTGTCAGTATATAAACAACAACAACAGCAAAATAACTAACAAACACAGGATTGTCAAGTGTGTTTGCAAAGAGCAATTGATGTTGTTGTTGTTGGAATAATTTCTGATAATTTCCTTTGACAAGTTAATCGCTGCAATTTGCATGAAAATTTATCATAATTTCATGTACAGTGCTTCAACAACACTGCAACATGTTGCCGGTTGTGTTGTATTGCTGATCGTCCTCGAGTGATCTTGAGCTAACGAATAAGATTTTTATCTCGAATCGTACCTAAACAGCAAAAGCGAAAAATGCGCAAAATGTGCGATATTTATGCAACTGCGGATATGCCGCATTAAGCATAAAGTGTAACGTATATTGGATGGGAGGGAGAAGAGTGAATGCGGCGTAGAGTTGTTCAAGTTGAGCTCGCGTAAGACAGCAACTTACAAGAAGATAAGATTTTTGCATATCACAGATACGTTCAAGACGTTGACGATGACGACGACGACGACGACTGAATCGCCTTTGATTTTTGATTTCATGATGTTGATCAATGATTTTGCCGCTCTTGCAGAAGTCGCTGAAGTCAGCTCGTTAACTTAAGCTTTGTAGCTGGAGCTACTTTTGCCTAGGCGTTAATTTGAAACGGAAGTGAAAACAATTGCAAAATTTGCCTCACTCTGCTGCCAGCTATGGGTGCTCACCACCACCACTACAGGTTTTATGTAGAAACCTTTGACAATTTTTATCAATTATTGCCGTCTCTTCATTTATAACTAGCTGATGTTAAACTCAGCTCAACTGCCAGCCGTTTAGAAGCTATGCAACTTCATAGATGATGGTCTGATAATGAAATTGCTAATCATAATCATCAGCAACATCATCTGCATCAACAACAGAGTCGGCAGCAGTAACAGCTTGAGCTTTGTTGATAGCCTGCCTGCATTCAGCCTGAGCTGCTGACTCAGCAAGCTGCTTAGGCGTTGGCGCAGGTGGTGTTGTTGCGCCATTGATGCTGCATTTGAAACTGCCAGCAGCCAGTTTGAAATATTGAAATCTTGTCTTGTATCTGTCATTAGCAGTGACTAGCTGGAGACTAGATCAGCAATCATTAAACCAGGAAGCATTCTTTAGCTGCTACTTGTTTGCTTTTGCTTAGCTACAGCTCCTTTCTTTCGCTTATTATTATTATAACTTATTTAGTGGTTATACCGGAATTTTCTTTTCTTATTATTATTTTTATTTTGGTACGTGCTTTGGTAAAACTGGAATTAATTGATTTTTCTTATTCATCTGCTATGTAGATACGTACATTCTCGTACTTGTAGCAATAGTTTATTTAATGAATTCCAGCGCAAAAGTTATTAATTTGGAATGCAACAAACTGCGGTTAATCGCATTAAAAATTATTTTTATCACCTTTTCGCTTATGTTGTACATTTTTATGTGATTGGCGGAGTTCTTGGATTTTATGTTGAACTTGAATTTTATGTAGAACTTCCATTTAGAAGCGTGCAATTTTGTTAAAAAAAGCGACATACTTCAAACAATAACTAATCTTTCACTAAACCAAAACAGTACACAATACTTATGAATTTTACATGATCTACATGAACCGTATTCATGAATTTTGATTCAGTAACCAATTGCATGAGTAACATGAACTATTCATAATATCAAACCACAAAAGACACAAAAAAAAAACATGTTAACATGTATATTTCATAAGCCTAGTAATTAAAGTTCATAAAATTTGTGTACAAGATACATGAACCAATACAAAATTTCGTAAATTTTATGGCATTTAAAAAAAGATGAGGGAAATATGAATTATTCATAATTTTACTGAGTTAAATACGTGTACAAATACGTGAAGAGCAGGAACAGTTCATGAGATAAGTGACAAAAATTAAAGAATCTTATGTACATACTCAAGGAAAACCTAAATTACCACATGAGTTCAGTGACCCAAATTCATATAATCCATTTAGAAATTCAAGGATTTCATAAGAGAAGAGTCAAAAATGCATAACTTTTACCAAAGAAGCTAAACTAAACTATTTTATACATTTCAAAAACCAAAATTCATACTTTGGGCTTGTGTATGAAAGCACTCAGGCCATGTATAATTACTTGGAACTTATGTTTCAGATTTCATTTTCAAAATTCTTAGAGGCATTCAACTTGATATCTCTTCTAAGAAAATATTGAATAAAGTTGACTCATTTTAAATATATCTCAAAGTCTATAACTGAACAAATGTTATTTTTTTTTCGTTTTCAGGTATGTTAAGCTTATAGTTAAACAATTTTATAATTATTATTTTTACTGTGAACTGCATAGCTCCCAATTGTTGGCTTATATGACATATGGGCATCTCCCAGTGGCACGGACACGACATTCGCACGGTTTTAATAACTCGGAAATCAAGAAAGAAACAAAATGAGCCAATATGTATTTTAAGTGTAAAAATATTGGCGAGATTTAGTACAAATTAGTACAAAGTAATCATTCAATGCAACGGATGCGACAAAAAATATAAGTTTTTTAAGCTCGTATAGAAATATGCAAAATTTAGCTGATTTTGAGAACTGTTTTTATATAATATACATGTTAATGAAGGTCAAAGGATAACTATTCTTATTAGACTTATGAAATATTAGAATTATTTTTTTCCTTTTTTTAAATAGATATAGTACGAATACGGACGCGACAAATTTTTCCACAGTAGTAAATACAGTAAAGATGTTCATTCTAAATTTTAATAAAAATACATCATAATAAGAATAAATAAGAATATAAGAATAAATAAAAGAATGATCCCCAAATCTGATGACGACTACCGCAAACGAAAAACTGATAATGATTTACGGATATGCACCTGGAATGTCCGAACCATAAATTGGGATGGTGCCTCTATCCAACTGATTGATATCTTGGAAAGATATAATTCTGATATCACTGCAATCCAAGAAATGCGATGGAAGGGACAGGGTTGCTTACGGCAAGCATCCTGTGATATCTACTACAGCGGCCATGCGGAGAAGCACGAGTTTGGATGCGGATTTGTAGTTGGCAAGAGAATACGGCATCATGTCCTGCGATTCACTCCTGTGAACGAACGACTTGCCATAATCCGCTTCAAGGCAAAATTTTTTAACATAAGCCTAATATGTGCGCACGCTCCGACAGAAGAAAAAGATGACGAGACCAAAGAAAGTTTTTACGAGCGCCTTGAAGACGCATACGAGCGCTGCCCCCGTCATGACATAAAAATCGTGCTTGGTGACTTCAACGCCAAGGTGGGTAAGGAAAACATATTTGGTCCAACAGTCGGAAAGTTCAGCCTCCACGACAACACATCCGATAACGGAATGAGGTTGATTGACTTCGCCGCAGCACGAAACATGGTCGTTAGTAGCACTAGATTCAAGCATCTCAATATTCATAAGGCCACTTGGCTGTCCCCTGATCAAAAAACATGCAACCAAATTGATCACGTTTTGATTGACGGAAGGCACTCTTCCAGTGTACTAGACGTACGCACGATCCGTGGTGCTAACATAGACTCGGATCATTATCTTGTCGCAGCCAAGATCCGCACACGTCTGTGCGCAGCTAAGAATGCTCGCAATCCTACACAAAGAAAGCTAGACGTCGATAAGCTGCAGTCAAAACGGACGGCCGAAGCCTTCGCTAATCGACTCTCACTCCTGCTTCAAGAAAGCACTCCTCCTATCGACGATATATGCGGACAGTGGACGCACATATCCCACTCTATGCGTACGGCTGCCGAAGAGGTGATAGGCTACCACCGCCCTCGCCGAAACCAGTGGCACGACCAGGAGTGTCGCGACGCCACTGCAGAGAAGGACATCGCCTACAAAGCCACCCTGCAGTCGGTTGTAACGCGTGCTGTTATGGAGCGATACCGAGAGAAGAGGAGGGAAGAGAGACGCATTTTCAGGCGAAAAAAACGAGAGGCGGAAATGCGTGAGTGCGAGAAAATTGAGATGCATGGCGACAGGAATGAGACTCGAAAATTTTTCGAAAAAATAAGACGCCTGGCCGATGGTTTTAAGACCGGAGCCTCTTCCTGCAAGGATGAGAATGGGAATCTAGTGACAGATATCCAGAGTACACTGATGCTATGGAGGGAACACTTCTCTAGTCTTTTAAATGGCGTCGCTGACAACAATCCCGCCAGTGGAGATGATATCCCGGAAACCCCAATCATGGATGACAGCGTTGAAGTTCCGCTGCCCGACTATAACGAGGTCTTAACAGCTATAGCTCGGCTTAAAAACAACAAAGCCGCAGGAGCCGATGGTCTGCCGGCTGAGCTGTTTAAGACCGGTGGCGAAGCTCTGTTTAAATGCATTCACAGACTTATAAGCAGAATATGGTCGGAAGAATGCATTCCAGATGATTGGAACCTCAGTGTGCTCTGCCCAATCCACAAGAAAGGCGATCCCACCATTTGCGCCAACTACCGTGGGATTAGCCTTCTAAATATCGCATATAAGGTCCTGTCGAGCGTATTGTGTGAAAGACTGAAGCCCATCGTCAACCAACTGATTGGACCTTATCAGTGTGGCTTCAGACCTGGAAAGTCCACCATTGACCAGATCTTCACGCTCCGACAAATCTTGGAAAAGACCCTCGAAAAACAAATCGACACGCACCATCTCTTTGTCGATTTCAAAGCCGCCTTCGACAGTCCAATAAGGAGTCACCTATACTCCATCATGTCTGAATTTGGTATTCCTGCCAGCAGCGCAGTGAAAATCGGGAAGGACCTCTCCCTTCCGTTCGATACCAAGCGAGGTTTCAGACAAGGTGATTCCTTATCGTGCGACTTCTTTAATATAGTAATGGAGAAGATCATCCGAGCTGCTGACCTGAGACGCAGCGGCACAATTTTCTATAAGAGCGTTATGCTGCTGGCGTATGCTGATGATATTGACATCATTGGCCAAAATACGCGCGAAGTCAGTGCAGCATTCTCCAGGCTAGAAAAAGAGTCGAGTCGAATGGGTCTTGCAGTGAACGCAGATAAAACGAAGTATCTCGTGTCAACAAACAAACAGTCCCAGCGTCTTGGAAACCACGTCACTGTTGACAACACCTCCTTTGAGGTAGTGAAGGACTTTGTTTACCTGGGATCCAGTATTAACTCCTCCAACGATATCAGTATTGAGATTAAACGAAGGATAACTCTTGCCAACAGGTGTTACTTTGGGCTCAGTAGGCAATTGAGAAGCAGAGCTCTCTCTCGACGAACAAAACTGACGCTCTATAAGTCATTAATCATGCCCGTCCTACTATACGCATCACAAACCTGGACGTTGAGCAGCTCTGATGAAAGGACTTTGGGAGCGTTCGAGAGAAAAATCCTTCGCAAGATCTATGGTCCAATCTGCGTCAATGGCGAGTACCGAATACGATGGAACCACGAGTTGTATGAGCTATATGCCGACATCGATATAGTCAAGCGTATTAAAATAGAGCGGCTTCGCTGGCTAGGTCATGTCGAGAGAATGAACGACGAAGCTCCAGCGAAAAAAATATTGGATTCGGTACCCAGCGGTGACCAACGCAGACGAGGAAGACCGCATCTCCGTTGGAAAGACCAGGCATTGGATAACCTGACGACGCTTGGAATTTCCAACTGGCGCCAGCAAGCGCACGACAAAAGAGGCTGGCGCAAATTCTTAGACCAGGCCAAAACCGACCAACGGTTGTAAGCGCTATCTAAGTAAGTAAGTAGTAAGTAGTACATCATAATAAGTTGAATTCAAGTGACATAGCAGTAATACTAATCAAAATAAAAAAAAAAAATAAAGTTAAAAGCTGTTAGGAGTGCTTTATTTAAATGTTTTTCTTCACTTTTGGTGGACAGTTTTTGGGAGATACCCATATGTATGCATTTATACATTTTTTTTCTAACCCTCTTTATGCTGAAGAATTCAACAAAATAATAAAAAAGTTTTATGCTATCATCCGCTGTGGCAATAACACACACACACAGCTAATAAAACAACGCATTTCCGCTCAAACAAAAGCTTCAACGAAGAACATAAAACAACATGATAGTTAAAAAAAAAATAAAAAAATATATCTTGGGAAATCAATAGTTTAACAAAATTAAAAAAAGTGCTATTAATACTTTTTCTTATCATCACACTTCAAGGCTGCTTGGAATATTTCAGGGCTGCAAGAACTTTGAACTTTGAAAGAATTTGAATTGCTTGAAATTACAAAAGATATTCAGCCCAATCATGAAGCATTTTCTCCCGGGAGTTGTAAATGGGAGCCTCCTCTCCGTTTTTAAGATAAAGTTAAAATACTTTTTGAAAATTTTTAATGCAATTTTGTTCATCAACCGCCCATATTTATGAGTGTAAAAAAAAAAGAATGTCTTTATCTGCTATCTTAACACCGGAAACTTCTATTTACAACTCCCGGGAGAAAATATTTCATGATTAGGCTGATTATAATATTTTTATCTCTAACGATATTTTGGCATATTTTTGATCTCGTAATGAAATACCTTATTTAAGCTTTATCGTAAATTAAATTGACAAATAAATTCCAAATCTGATGAAAACCACACCTACCTGCCATAAAAATAATTTTTTTTTTTCAAATCGTTACAACCTTTATAAATTCCAGAAAAATTTTATGGCTTGAACTTTTACACGTAAGATTTGATTTCATGTTATTTTTTATATGTTCATGAGATTCATGCACTGTTGTCACTTATCTAATGAACTGTTCTTGTTTTCCTCGTATTTTTTCATGAATTTTATTGACAAAAATTTTAAATGATTCATGTTATACTTGCATTTTTTTGTGTCATTTACGAACATTTTTTTTGTAATGCTTTAAAGAGTAGTCTTTTGAAATATTCATGTTCTCGTGTGTTTTTTTTTTTAGGTATATATCTATGTGGTGACCGTGGTATGCAGGTTAAGTGTGTGGCTTAGCATGCTCGGAGCCCGAGTTCGATTCCACGTCGTGGCGAAAAGTTTTTCAATAAAAAACATTTTTCTAATCGGTCACCACCTCTCTGCAGACAATGGTAAACCTTAGACAGTAAAATAACATGAATTTTAGCCATTCGGAGTCGGCATAAAACATGTAGGTCCAGTTCTCGGTCAATTGTGTGCAAACATTTAATAACACACACAACACAATTGATCATAAGAAGCTCTGTCAAAGTCCTTTCAAAGTCTGAAATGGTCAATTTATTTTGGTGTTTTTTATATCTATTTTTCAACCGATTGCAGACGTAATTTTAGAACCATGCTAATGAAATTTGTTATAAAAGTTTTTCATACAAATTAGCAAAATAAGCAAATAAGAACTACACGCCTTCCAACTTAACTTTGTAGACTTTATGAAAACTGAAAAATCTCTTCAAATTCCTCAAAAATTTACCTAATGACTAGAACTTTTCGTGCACATAAAATTCCAATGTGCAATAAGCACGTTGTGTTTAAAATTTGGCATCATAAAATGGAAATTATATCATAAAAATATCAAAAACTTCATTAATTCTACAAAAATGTAAATTTATTGACATTCACTCAGAAAAAAACACATACCTATCTCAAATACAAAATTTCTCTATTTCTTAAATTTTTATAAATTTTTTTAAATTACAATAAATTTTCACATTTTCGAAGAAATATTTCTTCACTTGTGGGTAAATGGAAATAGTTCAATGTCTCTAATAATGATAACTATTTTTCTCGCACAAAAAATTCTCATTTCTAGAGTAAAATTTTATCAAAATGAGAAATTTTTCCTAAATATTGATAAAAAAATTCACTACGAGTAGTATTTTCTTCAATAGAAACTAATCTTTTCTTAAGATTTTTTTCTTAAAGAGATTGATATTAAACTTGATCTTGATATTGATCTTGATCTTGCACTTGTTCTTGATCTTGGTATTGATCATTATTCCGATCGTAATTTTGATTTTATTCTAAATCTTGAACTTGATTTTAATGCTGATGTCTTGATCTCGATATTGATCTTGATCTTGATCTTGATCTTGATCTTAATCTTGATCTTGATCTGGATCTTGATCTTGATCTTGATCTTGATCTTGATCTTGATCTTGATCTTAATCTTGATCTTGATCTTGATCTTGATCTTGATCTTAATTTTGATCTTGATGTTGATCTTGATCTTGCACTTGTTCTTGATCTTGGTCTTGATCATTATTCCGATCGTAATTTTGATTTTATTCTAGATATTGAACTTGATTTTGGTGCTGATGTCTTGATCTCGATATTGATTTTGATCTTGACCTTGATCTTTATCTTGATCTTGATCTTGATCTTGATATTGATCTTGATCTTGATCTTGATCTTGATCTTGATCTTGATCTTGATCTTGATCTTGATCTTGATCTTGATCTTGATCTTGATCTTGATTTTGATCTTGATCTTGATCTTGATCTTGATCTTGATCTTGATCTTGATCTTGATGTTGATCTTGATCTTGATCTTGATCTTGATCTTGATCTTGATCTTGATCTTGATCTTGATCTTGATATTGATCTTGATCTTGATCTTGATCTTGATCTTGATCTTGATCTTGATCTTGATCTTGATCTTGATCTTGATCTTGATCTTGATCTTGATCTTGATCTTGATCTTGATCTTGATCTTGATCTTGATCTTGATCTTGATCTTGATCTTGATCTTGATCTTGATCTTGATATTGATTTTGATCTTAATTTTGATCTTGATGTTGATCTTGATTTTTTTCTAGATCTTGATCTTGATCTTGATTTTTATTTTGATTTGATCTTAACATGACATGGGAGACATGACATTGGCCGTTTTTTAAAATCGACTTTTTTATAATTTTGTATTTAAGTAAATATTCTTAAGATTGTAAAAAAATCCTAGGGGTTCAAAAGTTACAGCCGGATTAGTCAGAGCCCATTTTTACTTTTCTTTGCATTTTTCTTTATTCACTAACTTTGAAGGCTTTTATCTCGAAATCATGTTTTTCGTACTGGTTGCGGCACTAGCGGGGTCATTTTTTGACGAAATTTTTTTTTATTTTTATTTTAAACTTTTTAAGCTTGATTCGCTTTCGTATGACACGAGCTTTTTATTTAAATTTTTTTTTTTGATTTTTTATGAATTTTTAAAGTCAATATTTTTTTCGAAAAACCACACTTTTACACAAAATTTTTTAAATAAAGCTCCTGTCATACGATAACCAATTTTGTTAAGATTTAAAAAAGTAATTTTTTTTCCAGATCGGACAATTTCTGCGACTCCCAGCGCTGCAACCACGAGGCCCCGTTTTTTTCCATGCCGTCAGTTTGGAGTTCTCTTGTTTTTTCTGCCGCGAATGTTATGTTCCACCTTAAGGCAGTAGTCTAGTCCAGAGCTACAAATTTTTTTTGGTTTTTTTAAAATTCGGTTAAAAAAAACTTAGAATATATTTAGCAGATATTTCTTTTACATAAGATTTTTATTTATTTATTAATATCTTAACAATACAAAAAAAAAAATTAAAAAAAAATTAAAAAAAACATATTTGAAAATTTAAATCTTTAAACGCGTTTTTCTCGAAACTACTTTTTCTACTACTTCTGACATGAGATCTCTTCTCAAATTCTAATGAACCGATACATTATATATATTTAAAGCATACAAAACTTTAAAAAAAAAACAAAAGAGGGCCATTTTGTAAACAAATTTTTTTTAATGTTGTTTTTTTTGAAATTTTTTTAAACACCCGAGGGGTTGAAATAATATCAAGAAGTACGCAGCCTTTTTTAACCCCTTCACTTTAACAGCCTGTAATTCTTCCAATTGTCAAAATTTTTTTATTAATTGTTTGTTTGTATTGTTAAAATATCAAAAAATATTGTAAAAAGTAATGGCTATTATATTTTTATCGAAAATTTTTTAAGAAAAATTATAATTATTTTTTTAAGAAAAATTATACAATATTTTTCTTAGTTTTTTATTGGGTTTTAAAACAGCACCCAACATTTTGTACACCTAGACTAGAATACTGCCTTAAGATCTTCGAATATACTTCAACACAGCTTCGTAGGTGTTTAACTAACATGAAAATAATATCGAACTAGTTATAGTTTTATATTATTATATTAGCGAACTAGTTAAAGCTGACAAAAATTTTTATTTTGACTGTTTTTATTTTGAATTTTTATTTTGACGTACTTGTTAAAATTTGCAAGGAGAGAGAAAATGAAGAATTGAGAGAAAAATTTCACTAAGAAAAAAATAGCAGAAAAATACGTGAACACTGAGAAAAAAACATACTTTAATATTAAACAAAAAATTTTAAAATAAAAATTTAACGCATTTGCTTTTCTACAAAACAAAATTCAAAACAAACGTGTTTAAGTTTCAACTATAGACTAATTCCTTTTTTTTTAATTTTTTCTTTTGTCTTTGAAATACCAAAAAAAAAAATATGGACATTTCCACCAAAAAGTCAACCGAGACGAAAAAATTAAAAGTTCTTGATGATAATGTTTGATGTCTTATTCACAAAAGGAAACAATCAAATTTAAGTAATTGAAATACATTTTGCATTTATTCATATCTCATCGCGAAATATTCGGATGCAAAGAGCTGAAATGTGAAATATTGCTTATTTTGATATTTCTTTGGTATGTCTTGTCTTTATAACAGTTATTAAACAGAAACAGTATAAAGAACGAAAAAACAAAATCATAAGTAACCACGCAATGAAAGATAACGGTAAATTTTTGATTTGCTTTTTCGTTTAGTTCGTTGTCACGTTCGACATGCAAAAAGAACATTTTTACTCAGTGCGTCGGAAGAACATGCAGTAAGCTGACAAAATAATTATCTTAAATTGAGTTTATTTATGCGACTTTAAAACAAAAGTGAACCGTTAAAAAAATAAAAAATTAGTGTTCTTTTAACTTGTATAAAGTTGGTAAATGAGAAATTCAAAATTAATTGTTTTTTTTGCGTACATAGATCAATTATGAATGTAAATACGCACTTAACAAATTTTTATTTTAAATGTAGATGAGCACAAACTGCGATGAAAAAAACAAAAATAGACACGGTACAGCACTCAAAAAATCCCAAGAGGTTTCACAACGGTTTCTTAAGGTTTTGGGTTCGCTAAATCCAAATCTGAACTCAGAATTTTCGGGTCACCCTAGGTTTTCGAGCTACAGGGGAGGCAGAACCCTAACCCCCTACTGTTAATAAAATCAATATTACCGACCCCCATACTTTTTTAAGAGGAACATTTTTTGCTTTGGAACCCATCCTCTCCGACCCCTCCCCACCGTATGGGGCTTCCATACAAATTTTATGATTTTTGCATAAATTTTATATGAAAATTTTATTTAAAAAAAAAAACAAATTTCATTAATATTAATTTATTTCAATAAAAAAAATTTGCTTGAAATTAATTTTCTTTTTATTTTTCTATGTTTTTATTATTATTATTATTTATTTTTGGTATTTCTTTAATTAAACGTTTAGAAATCCACATAATTATAAATAGGCAAACAGAAAATTTGTCGAATTTCGAATATTAATAAAAATAGTTTTTTGTTTAAATAAAAAAGTTCACATAAAAAATATTTAAAAATCATAAAGTTTGTATGGGAGCCCCCATACGGAGGGGTTAGAGGGGTTGGGTTCCAAGGCAAAAAATGTTCCTCTTCAAAAAGTAATGGGAGTCGGTCATGTTCATTTCATTAACAGTAGGAGGTTAGTGTTTTGCCTCCTCTGTAGCTCGAAAACCTAGCGTGACCCGAAAATTCTGACTTCAGATTCGGATTCAGCGAACCCAAAATCTATGGAAACCGTTGTGAAACTTCTTGGGATTTCATCTTCTTCTTGGGAAATACAAAACCATACTTATGAAAGTTTTTGAAGTTTTTTATTATAATTTTTGAATAAATATTTTTGTTGACTTATGCATAGTGTCTTTGTGTGTATTTCATTATAGAGCAGCAAAAAAAAACAACTATGGTGTTCGAAAAAGTGTCACGTGCGACATTTCTTTTATTGAATAAAAAAAAAATATAAATCCTTTATGTCTACAATGCTACCCATTTTTAAGGAACATCAATGCATAACACTAAAAAAAAAATTACATAAAAACATTACTTCCCATTTCGCTGCAATCCTCGTTTGAATTTTTTGCCACGAAAACCACTTCTTTTTTTGGTCACGTGCGACCACCTTGGTTTTTTGCTAATATCTTGAGAACTAAAAATGACCTAACAATTGACAATACCAATAATTAAAGGGCTAATTGAGAGCTATAAGGCTGGCCTTTTGTTTTTTTTTGAATTTGTTTTATTATGACAATATTTTTCACTTGAAATGTGTACAACAGTCACGTTCGACACCATGGAAATGCCCATATTTATCTGAAAAATATGACAAATTTTCAATATTTTTAATTGGTTTTACAAGTGTCGAACATAAGATAAAAAATCACTAATAAATTATTTCAATATTTACAATTCAAACTTCATCGATTGGTGGTAAAATTTGGTAGTCGGAGGGATCCAGGAGGTAGTTGATAATGAATCTGATGTTGAAAACTCAAGCTTTTGAAACATTTGTTTTAAATAATAAAGTTTTTGTTTTGAATTTATTTTTTAATTTAAAAACATTGCTTTAAAAACAAAAATTTTTGTTATAAATTTCAACTTTAAAATCATTTGTGTTTAACTTAAATGAAATTGTTTCAAGCTCGATTTCAAAAAAAAATTTGTTTGATATTAACACAATTTCATTTAATTTTAACACTTATTTCCCTCAGTGTATCAAAAACTTGTAGCTTGTTTTTCTTTCTCAATTTTTTTTTTTGTTCTCTCATTGTCCTCTCTTGCTGCAAGTTTTTCAAGTACGTGAACGCTTTTCAAGTTAAAATTTGTAACAATTTATAACAATTTTTTGTTAATGAGCAAACTTCATATTTTCCATATGTTTCCCCCAAGAAAGGTCAAATCTCAGTTGTTGGTCTTAAGTGTCAGGAAGTTTACTTAAGTGAAGTTTACAGGAAACATTTAAACTTTGAACCTAATTCAATCAATATGTTACTTAGTTGTTATCATGGTTGTTGCCATGATTTATCAAAATTAATAGGAAACTGTTTGTTTATACAGCAAACATTGTTGGCTGATATATTACTGTTTGAATTTTGTAAATGTTTGCATACAATTTTAATAAATTTTTGTTTCGTACTGATCACAATCAACATAACTTCAATTAAATTTTGCTTAAGGCAAAAACAACAAATCACATCCGGCAAAAAGCAGTGAATTAACATATAGTAGCTTCATAGACGTTTAACTTTATTTATAACAACGTTTCAATAAATATTATAAAACAACAAACAATTCGTTTGTTTGTCAGTCAGTCAGTCTTTAAGCAGCAAACAGTTGTTGCATCGCTTACAACAACAATGCTAGCCCATTAATTAGCACACCCAGTCAATTGGATATCTTTGGCTAAGCATGCTGCCCACCTTAAACAGTCAGTCAAACCAGCCAACACTCAATCAGTCAATAAAGCTTCCTAACAAGCGAATCGTTGTAATTTTAAGTTATTTATAATTATCGTAAATTTTTGTGAGTGTGAAATAATGTGTTCAACACAATTATTTGCATAAGAAAAAAAACAAAAAAAAAAAAAACAAGACAAACGTAGGTGTTGTGGTTACCTTGTTAGATATGGTATGTGTTGTTGTTTTGTTTTTTCAAGAATGAAATGTTTTATGTTTAATATTATAAAATGTTGTAACTTAAAGTCTAACCTTAAAATTTTTGCAAAATTTATTTAAAATTTATAAATTTTTTTATAAATTTGCTTACTAAAGAAATATCAACGAAAGGGTTAGGAGCTTTTTAGGTGCTACAAAGTTCAGCGTAAAAGATCATTCATTATTAGCATTATTACTAAGGTATTTTAAAATACTAAAGAGCAACAATGAAAATCATATATTTTATCAAAAACAATAAGTGCCTACATAATAACACAATATTGTATTAGTACTATATAAAGACCTGTCCACCCAAAATCTGTACATACAAATCGTGATAAATCTCATAAGCAAAATATTGGCACAAAAATGTTTCAACTATTTTCAAATAGAGTATTTATTAAGCTTTCAAAAAGGAACACAAAATTTTAAATTTCATTACTACACTCAGGGAAATATGTGTTAAAATTAAATGAAATTGTGTTCATTTTAAACGAATTTGTTTTTGAAATAGAGCTTGAAACAAATTCATTTAAATTAAACACAACTGTTTTTAAAGTTAAATTTAAAACAAGGGTTTTTGTTTTTAAAACAATGTTTTTAAATAAGAAAACAAATTTAAAACAAAAATTTTTAAATTTAAAACAAATGTTTTAAAGCATAATTTTTCGATGCCATTTTTTAATTTTTTCCGAGTTTTTGATGACAGATTCGTTATCAGCGACCCTTGGGACCTTCCGAATACCGAATCTCAACTCCTTTCAATGAAGTTTGCATTTTAAATATTTCAATATTGAAAAACTGAATTAGTTTTTATATTATTTTATGTTCGATATTTTTCAAACCAATGAAAATTCAAAATTCAAAAAATGTCAAAGAAAGTTGCAAAGAAATAATGAATGAAAAAATATTGAAAGGAGTGTATAGTTGAAATTTAAACACAATTGTTTTAAATTTTGTTTTGTAGAAACGCAAAGGCGTTTAATTTATATATTAAAAATTTTTGTTTAATTTTAAAGTATGTTTTTTTTCTCAGTGTATGTATAAAATTTTGAGCGGGTATTTCAATCGGCAACATCAATCGTTGAACATCTGCTCTGGTGACCTGGGCAGAAAATTTGTTCCACTTGAATAACATCGATTCCGGATTTTTTACTTTGTCATGGAAGCTGTTTCAGATCAAGTTTAACGTATGTTTCATCGTCCATAATTAAACAACCTTTGAATTTCATCAAGACTTTATCGTAGAGTAATCGAGTGCACTTTTTGGCTGACAAATTGCCAAACTGATAGCCTGCTCCCACTCGTATTCGCCGAGCTGTGCTCCTGCTGGTTTTAAATTTTTTCGCGCGATCATTGTCGGAGAGACCTGGGTTATTTTTAATTGAGGCAAGGATGTTTGCCTTTAATTTATTGTCAGATGTTGATTTTTTTCCACTCGGTTTTTGCTTTCTTTCGATGCTCCAAGTTTATTTATGCCGTTTTAAGACACTACAAACTGTTGTCTTTGGAATTTTTAATACTTTCGCTATCTTATTTCCGGACCAAGTTGGATTTTCAACGAATTTGTTCACAATCAATTTTCGAGCGGCTAACTCCATCGTTAAAAAAAATTAGTAACTAGCATTCAAATCATGGCAAACTAAAAACATATAACGGGAATATTATTTTTAACAAAAAGGTACCAATTTTTTTTAGAACAACTTCGAAATGACCCTGTAGGAATCACTAGAGTATATACCGATTTTGCATGGACATGTCTTTATAGTAAATAATAAGATTAACAAACAGTCAAACAGCTGTATTACCAAAAAAAATTTTGATAAAATGTAGAGAAAACCTCAACATTTTTTAAAACAGAATTATACTCTTTAGTTACTGTGTTAACAATAACTCGACATAAATCTGACAAAAGAGTATCGTAAATCAGCCTATTTCCACTGTCTTTCGTCTTATTGTAAATTATTGTCAATAGTTTTAATTAAACCAAAGATTTATTCTAATCATTGCTAATTGTTGCTGATATGTTAGTGACTTTTTCATTCATTCATTTATTTAACTGCATTAGCCTCCATTAAGTTTGTATGTAATAAAAATTTATTTTAAACTGCAATTTAATTACATACGCTATAAGCAACTACAGCTGGGAGAAAAAAAAAATCACTACAACAACAGCAACAGCAACAGCAATAACAACAGCTGTTAAACAGTGGGTAAACTTATGCAAAAAAAAATCTGCATAAAAAGCTAGTTAATGAAATCCCACACATGCTTGTAGACTGTTGCGGAAACACATTTTAATTTCATTAATTTTAATTTTTTTAATTATCTACATCTTGCACGAGTCGTTTATATTTTCTAAGATTTGCTCAATTTGATTTCCTTTTAACTTGCCTATTTATTTCCACATTTATTTTTCTGACTTTAGCTTATAAGACATTAAAATGTGATGATCTACGTGTAGGGATAAATTGCGGCAAGAAATCAAAATTTATATTGACTTGCGCTGTGACAATATAATTCGCAGTATTTCAAGATAAGGCGAATAAAACAATAGTACCATTACGAGGCTGGTCCGCTTGAATGAGAATTTGAAAAGTACTCTTTATATTCGTATTTTCTTTTATTCAATTTTGACAAATTCCTACACTTATGTCAAAAAAACTTCAAACAATTTAATTTGATTTCACACTTAGAGTTGCCGAAAATAGTACTATTGTAATAGAGTTTTATTACTAAAGTTACTGATTTCTATAATATATATTTATATATTTCTCAACTAATGTAATTCCTTATTTAAAAATAATTTCTAAATTGTGAATTTTGCCAAAATGGCAAACATTAAAATAACTGTCAATAAGAAAATGGGTTGGATTGGCACAAGTTGTTTTGGTACCTTCTATAAAACTGCAACTTTCAAAAAACAATTAATAAATTAAAGAGCATAAGCCTATTCGCACTCACCTTATACAAGGCAAAGTAATGACGACATATTGTCACTAGTCATAAGACCAGAACACGGTCACTCACGTTTCAGTCATAGCACTAAACATGCATTTTTCTCCATTACACATAAACGCTTTTAACACAAAATTATATGGCTATAATAAGTGGTGACCGTGGCATGCAGGTTAAGTGTGTGGCTTAGCATGCTTGAAGCCCGGGTTCGATCCCCAGCCGCGGCGAAAAGTTTTTTCAATAAAAAATTTTTCTGATCGGTCACCACCTCTCTGCAGACAATGGCAAACCTCAGAGAGTAAATAATGTCATGTAAAGCTTCTTGAGAACATGAACTTTAGCCGTTCGGAGTCGGCATAAAACATGTAGGTCCAGTTCTCGGTTAATTGTGTGCAAACATTTAATAACACACACAACACAATTGATCATAAGAAGCTCGGTCGAAGTCCTTTCAAGGGCTGAAATGGCCAATTTGTTTTTTTTTTTTTTATAATAAGTTATAAGCTTACTATTTATTATAAGTTCATGCAAAAAGTTTTATATACATATATGTACACATTTCGAAAAAACTATCATTAAATGGTGTGTCACACAAGTTTTCGGACGATTTGCATTTTTCGACTTCTTCTTACAAATTCCTTTAAATTTGCGATTTTTTTGAGTTAATTAAAGAATAAAAGTCATTTTCCGAAACGAAATTGAGCAGAAATTTTAACTGCAGAAAAAAATTTTGCTTTTTCTAAGAATTTGAAGATTTTTTCATACACTGACTTTGTCACTCACGTTTCACGTCGGTGTCACACATGTTTCAAAAAAATTTTAATTGTATTTTTTTTGTATCGTGGTTAATCTGGTGAACTTTATTAAGCATATTTTGTAAAAAAAAATTTTTCTTAATATTAAGGAAATTTTGATACAAAAAAGAAAAAAAAAATTTTATTTAAAGGATTATGTAAAGCATAATATAGTTAAACAAATAATTCATAATATAAAAACAACATAAAAACTATTTCAGATATATATCATTTTAACAAAATTTATTCCTGTTCTGCATTCGAATCTGTATGTAAACCCTGAAATGTACGAAACCCTAAGTCGTTGATCCTTACGCTCATTAAAAACCAAATACCGCGCCAAATTTGACGATATGACTGACCTATTAGCAATTCCGTCAAGGCCAAAGGCTTAAAATAATGATGATTAAATTAGATCTTTTAAATCTTTGCTAAGTTTGTTTTCTTATATGAATCCGCCTATAACTATAATTTTTCTCCATATTTTTTTCATACGTAGTTTAACTGTCGACTCTCAATTTTTCTTGATATTTTCGCCATCTTATTTCATTTCTAATACAAAAATAAACAAAAAAAAAAAATTAAATGTCACTCACGTTTCACTTCTTCAAATGCTTTTTTAAGGAAAAATAATTGCGTCTGCTTGATTTAAAAAAATACAAAATTCACTAATCTTATATAAAAAGTAAATCCAAGACATATATTGTGGCAGTCAATTATTTTACAAGATAATCCAACTTATCAATAAAAATTGTCACTCACGTTTCACTCTTGAATCACTTTTTTAAATTATATTTTTCGACAGAAAATGATTTTTTTAAAAAAATTTTAATATTTGCTTTTCAACAGCAAATGTTTCAGTTGTGAATATAATGTAACTGTGCTTTGATATTTAAATCTTGAAATACCAAATTACAAAAAATAAAAAGCTAAAATTTTTTTAACTTTCTACAGATTACAAAAAACATTCAATAAAATCAGTTAAAATTAAGGGATACAATATGTTTTTTTTTTTAAAATGCTTTTACCGTAGGAAAACACAAACAATATTACCGTAGAAAAACACAAACAATATTCTTAACATTGCATGTATTTTTATTGAACTTAAAGCATTTTTGTTTTTGTAGTGAAACTTCTTTTGCCGCGTAGATAACAAACGGCGAACGAAACGGGTAGTAAAACCGATGAAATGAATGAAACGACGGCGAATTAAGGCGAATTTGGGTCAATTTAGGTGAATTTGATTGAAATTAGGTTTTCGAAACACCTTATAAATTCGAAGCAAAAAAATTATCAAACAATGGTTTGAGTACGAACTAACAGATCAAAGTTCAGACTCAATCAACAAAGTCTTAGACCGTTGTTTTTGAAGGTGGAATTTTCAACTAGATACGTTATGCTTCAATTTCTAACCGTGACACGTTACGCTGGAATTTACAACCAGCATGATTCAATGGCCAACCGGATGCAATAAGATAGTCTGAGGTCACAGACGGGTCATTGGCAATTTCATGGATTCCATGAATAATTTGGACAAAAAAGGATGAATCATTGAAGCAAAAACGTCCAGAAGTTAGAGGAACTCATTAAAATGATTTCTGCATACTTTTTTTTTCAAATCGGAAAAAACCGCCTAAGCAATTTTTATTCTCCTGAAGGTCTGTTTTGGTAAAAAAAACATGTTTTTTGCTTGTAACTTTTTAATTTTCACAGAACCATACCCACATCCTCTTAAATGTTAAATATCTTACTCATACTAACATTTTGACATAAAAAAATTGTTAAAATTTTCTTTCATTTAAAGTTTAAACTCTTATTGACCTTTTTTAAAACTGCTTTAAGAGACACATTTTTTTTCTAGATATACGTGAAAGTGTTATTGTTGGAAAGGTATTAAGTTCTTATTTCGTTCTGTGTATCGCTTTAATCAAAGCTATGTGATTAAAAAAAATAAAATTTATCGAAAACTGGACGATAAAGTAGTGAACAAATGAAATTAATTGTTTGTATGATTTAGAAATGTTTCATTTTATCAGATTTCTAAAGTCGATTTCTCACATTCACAGATACACAGAAAGAAATAAGAACTTAACACTTTTAATACCAAAAATATAAAATAATAATATTTAATTTTTATTATTAGTAATTGCAGTTCTCCGCTGGTGCTATGAAAAAATTGTGCGGTGCTAACGTGACCGCGATTCCTCAGCACTGGATTATATGAAGTCAAAAAACAAAGACAAAAAAATTGTCTTGATTCTATAGAAAGGTGGTGACCGATCAAAAAATTTTTTTATTGAAAAAACTTTTCGCCGCAACTGGGGATCGAACTCGGGCACCGAGCATGCTAAGCCACACACTTAACTTGCATGCCACGGTCACCACTCTAAAGTATAATGCGTGGGCTCTAAAGTATGATACGTAATAATGAATGTTTTAAGTATCTTTTTGAACTCATAATAAAGACGATTTTAAAACTCATAATGAAGACTTTTTAAATATTCCTATAACAGACTCTTTAAATACTCTTATAAAGGAATCTTAAAAGACTCATCTTAATATATAAAAGACAAGCGTCCTGCTCCGTGCTCTATATCGCTCAAACTGTTATAGTTGTTATTCTTATGTATAGGCTGAACATGTTAGCCTGGGCAAGAACCTGTTTCGCGATTATAGTGTTTTTTATATCATAAAATTTTTTGCCTAAAAGTATGCACACAAAATATATTTGATATATATATCAGTAAGAACACATTGACGACGACTGGAACAAAATAACATTTGAGGTGAATGAAAAATGTCATATCGTCTGCTACTTAGTTATTTTGAATACTACCCGTCATATGACTGGCTTTTATACTAGTAACTAATACTCTTTTAAGACTCATATAAAATTATCTATACAAGGTCACACAGAACTGAGTTCAAAATATAACTCATATAAGAATCCAAAACATATGTGCTTTAAAGTTCAGAATTATGAGTGTAAGACTCCGAGTCTTAACACAGTCGTGTTTTAAAATTTTCTTATGATTCATACCAAGCAAAATGAATAAGATTCTTGTTTAAGTTTTGTGTTTAATTAAATGTTTAAACTATTACTTTTAAATTTTTACTATTCGTTTTGATATAACTTGTATAAAAAGTTTTGTGTATTGAAAAAGTACTCTGATATGTACATATATGGACCTTTAAATTCCTTAAAATTATGACTTTTTTAAGTCATAATCATGAACTCTCAAAAAACCGCCATTATTAAGAGTCTTTTTTGAGTCATAATTATGTGCGCTTTAAGATTTATAAAGAAGTCTTTTTTCGAACTCATAACTATGATATGATGATACTATCGGCATAAAATATCCTCTTTTAAGAGTAAAAAATAGAAGCGGTCAGAATAATTTTTATTTGGATGTTATATCTTAAGACTTACATTCTCAAAATTAAAATTCTAATTTGGAATGGCTTTGCTTCATTTAACATTTGACTAAATCATGCTCATACGTCAAAATAGTCAATACTTCATTTGACTTAAAGAGTCTCTTTCTCTTTCAGGATATTTTTTTAAAAACTATTTTAACTTTTTATACTTAATAAAAATATTGAATATTAAGTAATATATTATAAAATATGTTTTGATTTTAGCAACTACAAGCTTATTTCGTGTTTAGCATATAAAGTTTGAATTTGTGTCTTCAAAAACGAACTCCATGGAGTTCAAACTTCCGTGTTTACGTGGTGTTTGAAACACGTGAATGAGCTATAGCTCTACTCTAGCAGAGACTAGTTTTTGTTGCAAATATTAAAGAGGACTTAAGGTTATAACATTTTAAAGGCTATGGAAGCAATTGAGAGCCTTTCTGAGATCAAAATCAAGTACCCTTTTTTTGATATTCTAGAGAACTTAATTGCTCGTTCTGATAGAAGTGTTTATCTAAAGAACGATTATATTTGAAATTTTAACTTTTTAATATAACCTTGTAATTGTTACAAAAAATTAACAAAAAACCAAAAAAGGTGAAGAAATTTTAATAAAATATGGGCACCAAAAACTTTCATTTTATTTACAACATTTTTTGATACTTTTAAGAAAATTCTATCATTTTACAACAAAGCCACAGTTTTCACTACAAATTTTAATTTGAAAATTTCAGAGTTAGACGAATGTAAATGAAAATTAAAAATTACAAAAAAAAACGCATGAAAACTTATTGTGAGAAAAAACTAATATTGTTGAAGATAACTATCATGATATAATAAATACTAATCATAGCTAATCCCTTGAGACAATCTTTAATACCAACACATACTATATCCCAAGCAACACAACAAGCTACACAGTTTTTGCGAACAATATCGATGATAACTAATTTATCGGCACATTCCTTGCAGACAAAACAAACCGTAGATAGAACTATAATCTTTTTTGTCATTAAATATGGTGACACAATAATGAAAATATAACTCATCGTCAGAAGCTGTCATCAAGCTATGCGGAAATTGTCAGTTTGCAATATAATATATAGTTATAAACAAAAACCAAAAAAAAAAGCAACGAAACAGTATTAAAAATATACCAACTTGAAAAGAAAGCGACGAGAAAACCGCAATTTTACAGTCATTTTGAAAAACTTGGAAGAAAAAAGAAAATTAAATCAAAAACATACAAAGAACATGAGTGAAGCTTAGTAACAGCTAAGAAACAACAACTAAGTTAAAACACACAAGCCAGTACAACACTACATAAGAGACACATGCAGAGACATAAAGACATGTAGACGGACAGTTAGATAGATAGAAGGACAGACAGACAGACAATTAATCAGTCAGTTGCTATGATCATCGATGATCGAACAACGGCGGTCAGTCAGTCAATACGATAGCTTGTGACTGTGTTAAGAATTTATGCAGCAACGCGTTAATGTTGCTGAAGCTATAGGCTGAAGCAGCAACAAGGCAATAAAAAAAATTATGCCTTATTACTTCTCCTAGCTGTAGTTGCGTCAGCAGTTTGCTTTGACGTTGTTATGTGCGACATCAACAACATTGAATTTGAAGGATCATGCGGGCTCTAGTTGTCATGTTTGTCGCGTTATTGACAACATGTTGCTCATGTCAGGCCACAGTGTTTTGCCATTGCTCTTGTGTTTAGATCTTGTGCTGACAGAATATCTAGATTGTTGTCATGTTAATCTGCCGTGAACACTCTCTTGTTACAAAGCGTTGAATGGTGGATTGATTTGATTCTTTTTTCGTTTTTTTTTTTAAACATATATAAGCACCGGTGGTCTTTAACCGCTATGTTAACTGTACAGCATAAATAATGCTTTTATTATAATTTCAGTGAACAACAACTTTAACAACTTGTTGCTGGTAAAATCATATATAGTATGTTTGCACCAACTAGTCAAGTTGATGAAGTTGATAAGGAATGTCAAATAAACGACACTAACGAGCTGTTATTATGTTGATGCATGAAGGCCAGGATCAATTTGAAAAATAAACTCAAATAAAAGATATTAAACATTGATCATAATTTAAATTTGTGTTTAAAATATTGTTAGGTTTAAAAAATAGCTCTCTTAGGACAGCATTAAGTCCTGTCAATAGAATTACAACTGTCAATCACTAGAATTAGGCTGTTAATCTTAATTGAATTTATATAGCTATCTGTTTAAAAAGATACATGAAATTGGCCGTTTTTTTAAATCGCTTTTTTTATAATTTTGTATTTTAGTAAATACTCTTAAGATTCTAAGAAAAAAATTTGATGGAAAAATTCCTACGGGTTCAAAGTTATTTTTCTTTGCATTTTTCTTTGTTCACAAACTTTGAACTTGTTTATCTCGAAATCATGTTTTTCGTACTGGTTGCGGCACTCAATAGCGGGTTCATTTTTTGACGAAATTTTTTTTTGTATTTTTTGTAACATGATTCGCTATCGTATGACACGAATTTCTTTAAAATTTTTTTTTGATTTTTTATGAATTTTTAAAGTTATATATAAAGTTATATTATACATAAAGTTATATATGGGCATTTTCATGGTGTCGAACGTGACTGTTGTACACATTTCAAGTGAAAAAAATTGTCATAATAAAACAAATTCAAAAAAAAAACAAAAGGCCAGCCTTATAGCTCTCAATTAACCCTTTAATTATTGGTATTATCAATTGTTGGGTCATTTTTAGTTCTCAAGATATTAGCAAAAAACCAAGTTGGTCGCACGTGACCAAAAGCAGAAGTGGTTTTCGTGGCAAAAAATTCAAACGCGGATTTCAGCGAAATGGGAAGCAATGTTTTTATGAAATTTTTTTTTAATGTTGTGCATTGATGTTCCTTAAAAATGGCTTGCATTGTAGACATAAAGGATTTATATTTTTTTTTATTTAATAACAGAGATGGCCGCACGTGACATGTCACACGTGACACTTTTTTCGATCACCATATTTGTTTTTTCTGCTCTATAATGAAATTCAAATAAAGAAACTATGCAAAAGTCAACAAAAATATTTATTCAAACATAGTAATAAACAAGTAAAGAAAGTCTAAAGTTGGTCTAGGTCGACTATGAAATACCCTAAGCCAAAAGGTCAAAAACAAAAAATTTTATTATAAATGAAATTGGCCTTTATTATTTTATATGCTTTTAAATGTTGATAAAAAAATTTACACATACCAAGTTTCATTCCTATAGCTTTATATAATAAATGCCTTTATTGTGCTTTCGCTATGGGAGGTGGGCCTGTTCATGGTCGGATTACTCCCAATTTTTAAACACACCGTAGTTTTGGTATAAAATACATACATACCAAATTACATTTCTCTATGACAGACATAACTTTATTTATTGAGTTTTAAACTTTTTCGGTTGTATGAGAGGTAGGCGTGTCCGTAAGCGGATGACGTCCATTTTTCAAAAGCATCTTTGTCTTGTCATAAAAAACATACGTGCCAAATTTTAGCTCTGTAGGTTAAACACAGGCTTATTTATTGCGTTTTAAATTTTTGCGTTGTATGGGAGGTAGGCGTATCCGTGGTCGGATTCCAAAAATATTCAATAGTACAGATCCTTGGGTTCATGTGACCATGTGTAACAAGTTTCATCTAATTATCTCAACTCCTTCTTCTTATCCTGTGTATACGGACAACACACAGACGGACAGACGGACGGACGGACGAACGGACATGAATAGCTCGACTCACGTGGTGACGCTGATCAAGAATATATATACTTTTCTATACCGGACTCGCTTCGTTCTATAAATTACAAACGTTTGCACAAAGTTAATATACCCTGACCTTTCAGGTTTAGGGTGTAAACATTGATCATAATTTAAATTTTTGTTTAAAATATTGTGAGTTTTTAAAATATCTCTCTCAGAATAGTATTAAGTCCTGTCAATACATTTACAACTGTCAATCACTAGAATTAGACTGTTAATCTTATTGAATTTATAAAGTTATCTGTTGAAAGGGGGACATGAAATCGGCCATTTTTTTAAATCGCTTTTTTTATAATTTTGTATTTTCAAATTTTTTAAATATTCTTAAGATTCTAAGAAAAAAAAATTTCATGGAAATATTTTTACGGGTTCAAAAGGTACAGCCAGATTAGTGAGAGCGCATTTATATTTTTCTTTGCATTTTTCTTTGTTCGCAAACTTTGAACGCATTTATTTTGAAACCATGTTATTCGTTTTTATCTCGAAACCATTTTTTGACGAGAATTTTTTTTTTTTTTAAATTTGATTCGCTATGGTATGACACTAGCTTTTTTTAATTTTTTTTCGATTTTTGATGAGTTTTCAAAGTCAATATTTTTTTCGAAAAAACACACTTTCAAATTTGAAATTAACAAATATTGAAAAAAAAAAACTTTAAAAAAGCTCCTGTCATACGATAACCAATTTTGTTAAGATTTAAAAAAGTCAGTTTTTTCCAGATCGGACAATTTTTGGTCGGACAATTTTTATGTGCGCAGTTTATGCCAGAAATTGGTATTGAAATTTTTTGAGAAAAACCATGCTTCGTGATTTGTACGAAATAAGTGTAATCTTGGGCTTGTTTGCAAAAAACTTTGTTGTTGTTGTTTATGCACATAAAAAGTATGAGCAACCGAACGATGTAATTCTCAATTGGTTGTTAAACCAATAAAGAATCCTGTTAGTATAAAAGTGTGTAAAGTATTTCGATTGACAATTCCAAAATAACTTAGAATGGGCATTTTTACTTTTTTTTTGTACTATCAATCCATAACTGGCATGCATTGCACACAAATGAGCATGTTTTTAGTTTTCATAATTAAAACCAATATATCATAAATTGGTTACAAGTGAGCATATCAATTTTTTGATATGATCCAAACAACACGTATATTAGGCACAAATGGGCAAGTTAATTTTTGATAAACAAACAATTTTTATCTTAATATCAAGAAAATTATGGCTTAGCTCAGAATCACTCCGGAAACTAATTGCTTTGGGATTATTTTCAGCTCAAATTTCTCTCTGTGAACATGGAAAAAAGCAAAAAGAAAAGCAATGAAAATCAATTATCACAGCTTATAAAAAGAAAGTTTGCCAATAATTTCCTGATAGCTGTATAAAATTGCCTCAACAATTTGGCACAAAACACATACCTACAAAAATATGTATCTATAAATATGTTTTCCAGATTTTAATCATTTGCAGTCAATTAGATATGAAGACCAACGCCTCGACGCTAATGTTCAACAAACGACTGACTAAGACTACAACCAACCGCAAAGTCATCAAAATTGTAATTCATGGGCAATTTTTTTTTTTCTTCCGTTGCCGGTTGACGTTGATGATGGTTTTCTACAGCACTTCCTTGTTAACAAGCTATACGAATAAATGTTAATATATTAAAGAGCGAGAGCGCGCTCGAATGTCATATACATATAAAAAATAAGCAAGCAGCACAAGTTGATAATGAAAATTGACGCTACTGTAACAGTTAATCGCAGCTTGAAGCATATCAATTCATAGAAACACGCTTTCTTTTGACATAAAAGAAAAACCAAAACGATGTGATAAAATATTAAAATTAACAAGATTATCATCTTGGAGACTTGTAAGGAAATACATGCAATAACATTTAATAAAGTAAATATGGTGTAGGTAGGTGTAAAAATTATATTTTCAAGCAGGCCAAATAGTGGCCAAAAAGTTCTCAAGGAAGTTAGACGCAAAAATGTTAGTCAGTTCAACTCAAAACGAGTGCAGTTTTTTTGTGAAAAACTATTACTTTAAGGCTATTCTTAGTAACACACAGCAACTTGCCTCAACAGCTTATACAGTTAAATTCAGTCGTTATCATCATCATTATCGTTAAATTTACTATCAGCTATTCTTTATATTCTTCATACAGCTAGCTACATGTATGTAAGTACAACAAGCAAGTAATAATCGTAATCACTTGCGCACTGCTTCTACTGTCACTGTAAATGTCAAAATATATTTAAAAATCCAGTTAGAGCTGCACTTGTACAGTGCGCATGTGCACATCGGATAAGATGCAGTTTTACTGCTGCAGTTGTTAGATGCATGCATGACATTCATGCATATGATCATTAAAATAATGACTAAGCTTTGCGCATGCGCATGCGCAGCACCGGAGGAGACACATTAACTGGACTGCTTAGCAAGCTTTAGGGTTTAGGTTAAAGATGAGCTAGCTAGCTAGTGAGTTTTCTCCATGGAATGTAGTTGGTTAAGTTAACCAGGACAAGTCAACAGGCGGCAACGGCCTAAAGATGTTTTAAATTTTAAAAATGCACGCGCGTGTAAGTATGCAAAATGATGGGAATAGTTAAATAGACAGGAATTTGGGTCAAATGGTTTTTAAGTAATGATGCCAAACGCATCAACACGGTTTTAACAATTGCAAATAAAAAACAAAAACAAAATTCTAAAACATTAATTGCAAAAGCGCTATTATAAAAGGATGAATAAACTTGACACAGCTTTAAAATATTTTAGAACAATGTTGAAGAAAATTTAACAAGAACAACGTAGTTATTAAGTAAAGCTTCGAGTAAAAATAATTATAAAAAATAAAGCTTAATAAAACTTTAAGTTTTATTAGTGAATGTAAACTTGTCATCTGAAGTAATATATAAATTATTAAAATTGATGAAAGTTTGTTTATATGCTTGGAGCAAACTCTTTAACGACTCGACAGATTTCGATGAAATTTTTAATTTCAGAACCTTAAATTACCATGGATGAACATAGACTTTGAACTATTGCGGTATCACATCAAGTAGACGACATTGTATGAATTTGAAATTCGGTATGTTTCAGATAAAAATTGTAAAATTCAAAAAGCCTCCTGTTGTCATCTAAACTAACATATAAAACAGTAAAATTGATGAAAGTTTGTTCATATGTTTGAGGTAAACCCTTTAACCACTCGATAAATTTCGATGAAATTTTTAATATCAGAACCTTAAATTACCATGGATGAACATAGACTTTGAACTATAGCGGTATCACATCAAGTAGACGACATTGTATGAATTTGAAATTCGGTATGTTTCAGATAAAAATTGTAAAATTCAAAAAGCCTCCTGTTGTCATCTAAACTAACATATAAAACAGTAAAATTGATGAAAGTTTGTTCATATGTTTGAGGTAAACCCTTTAACCACTCGACAAATTTCAATGAAACTTTTACTTCCAGATGCTTGAATTATCATGGATGGACATAGGCTATGGCTAACAACCATATTGCATTCAATAGATGACGTTGTATCAATATGAAATTCGGTATGAATCAGATCCAAATTGTAAAATTCTAAAAAGTCTTCTGTTATCATCTTAACTAACATATAAAACAGTAAAATTGATGAAAGTTTGTTTATTTGTTTGGGGTAAGCTTTTAAACCACTTGACAGATTTTGCTGAAATTTTTACTTTCAGAACTTTAAATTATGATGGATGAATATAGACTTTGACTTATAGCGGTATCACATTAAGTAGACGACATTGTATGAATTTGAAATTCGATATGTATCAGATAAAAATTGGAAAATTCAAAAAGCCTCCTGTTGTCATCTAAACTAACATATAAAACAGTAAAATTGATGAAAGTTTGTTCATATGTTTGAGGTAAACCCTTTAACCACTCGACAAATTTCGATGAAACTTTTACTTTCAGATCCTTGAATTATCATGGATGGACATAGGCTATGGCTAACAACCATATTGCATTCAATAGATGACGTTGAATCAATATGAAATTCGGTATGAATCAGATCCAAATTGTAAAATTCTAAAAAGTCTTCTGTTATCATCTTAACTAACATATAAAACAGTAAAATTGATGAAAGTTTGTTTATTTGTTTGGGGTAAGCTTTTAAACCACTTGACAGATTTTGATGAAACTTTTACTTTCAGAACTTTAAATTATGATGGATGAACATAGACTTTGACTTATAGCGGTATCACATTAATGATTGTCGGTATGAATAAGATCAAAATTGTAAACTTCCAAAAAGTTTCTTCATATCATCTAAAATAACATTTAAAACAGTCAAATTGATGAAAGTTTGTTTATATGTTTGAGGTAAACTCTTTAACTACTTGACAGATTTCGATGAAATTTTTAATTTCAGGAACTTAAATTACCATGTATGGACAAATGCTTTGACTTAAAGCGGTATCACATAAAATAGACAACTTTGTATATATATGATGTTCGGTATGAGTCAGATCAAAATTGTAAAATTCTAAAAAGTCTTTTCTTATCAACAAAAATAACATATTGTATTTATATGTTTGGGATAAACTCTTTAACCAATTGAAGGATTTCAATGAAATTTTCTCTTTCAGGAACTTAAATTACCATGTATGGACAAAGGCTTTGACTTAAAGTGGTATCACACTTAGTAGACGATTTAATATAAAATGATTTTCGGTATGAATCAGATCAAAATTGTAAAATTCAAAAAAATCTCTTCTTAACATCTAAAATAACATATAAAACAGTAAAATTGATAAAAGTTTATTTACATGTTTGGGGAACACTTTTCATACACTCGACAGATTTAGATGAAATTTTCACTTTCAGGAACTTAAGTTATCATGGATGAATACAGATTTTGACACATAGCGGTATCACATTAAGTAGACCACATTGTATAAATATGAAATTCGTTATGAATCGGATCAAAATTTTAAAATTCAAGAAAGTCTTTTCTTAACGTCTAAAATAGCATGTAAACTAGTAAATTGTTGAATGTTTGTTTATATGTTTGGGGTAAACTCTGCAACCACTCGAGAGATTTCAACGAAACTTTTAGTTTCCTTACCTTAAACTATCATAGATGGACATAGGCTATGGCTAAAAGCGATATTGACGTTGACATTCAATAGATGACGTTTTTCAATATGAAAATCTGACATCAATATTATAAAACTCAAAAAAGCCTCATTCAATATGGCAATCCTAAGAGTTCTGAGTTCTATTTTATAAGTAAAATAAATTTTTAATTTGGTATTCATGGTCGTTTGGGAATCTTTATAAATTCAAAATCATAACTCAGTATTAAGATTGCGCTTCTTACATACTAGTCATGAGGTGATAAAACGTCATATTAGAGTTATACTTTATTTGGACTCCATAATTAAGAAGTACCTCTTTTTCACCAGTCAGTGTTATAGTTTTGAGCCGACATTTGTTTTCTTTTAATAGCTTACTTCATTATAATAAGAATAATCACTACCATTTCTCTGCTTGCTATAGATACGTGCATACACATGTCACAGCATCAGCCATGAAGAAAGAATTATACATTGCAGCCTTGAAAATTTTTTATCTAATTTCACAACCATTAAAAAAAAGAAGCAGCAATCTTGTTCGACGTCGGTACAGAGAATAACGACACAAGTATTCTTTTTGAGATTTTTGTAAGCTTACTTACTTATATAATGTATTATAAATTCATACATTAATGCAATTTTCCGTTTAAAACGTATAAATAAATAAAAATATTTTTTTAACTTAAAAACTATCCTGAAGAAATTAAACATTTTAAGCTATTTTAGTGCTGATGAAACTTGTTTTAAAAGCCGCAACAATTTGTACTTTTTGCAAACATTCTTTCAAACTGACTTCCTGACAAAACTATAAAATAAGTGTCATTAAGATCTGACTAGGCTGATGGAGCGCTGATGAAGACCTTCACTTTGCTTCATATTGTCTACACATATGGAAGAAGAGGATGTCCACTAGGGTTGGTACGAATTTTTGATTTTGTTGCCCAGGAACCCAAAATTTCGTTAGGTTTGATAAAAAAAAAAAATTATTTTGAAAAAAAAAAATTCAGAACGACATAAGGTTAAGTTGTGCCGCATCGGGGTTAAAGGTTTGTGAAAAGTGGAAAAAGCAGACAAAAACCTCCAGAACTGCCCAAGTGTTGCCCCTAGAGGGGTATGAGTTGGAAAGACTTCCATTTAATTATTTTTCCCAAAATTTTTCAGGAACTTACTTACTCCCTATCACCACCCCTTAAGAGGGCTTTCATACCAAATTTATCTGTTTAGGAAATTGGACCCACCACTCTCAGGGTGCGCCTAGAAGGCTAAAACGTGTAACTGACACCCATTCTTGTTTTCTTCCCAACATTTTAGCCCAACATGTTGGATAAAGGGGGCTTCTATAGAAATTTTTTATTTTTTAAAAAATTTTTTTATAAAATCGGCTAATATCGCTCCCAGGGTGCCTTCCAATAGGCTGAAATAAGAAACCGATCCACATTAACTTTTCTTCTCCAAATTTTTTTCGAGCATACCTACCCTCTATCTCCACCGTAAATAAGAACTAAGAAATTTTCTAATTATAATTGCAAGAAAATTTTAATCAAATCAATTTCTTTTTGTCATGGGATGGATATATATGTCGTTTATTGGCATCGACTTGTTGTAAAAACATTTTTTCCTCCTCACTACGACATAACAAATTGTTGTTGTCCTCTTTTAGTCCTACCCCTCTTTTGGCGGCGTCGTTAACAAAGTGTAGGTAGCGCAGGATTTGTTGGTAATCTTCTCACAGTCCAGATTTATGGATCGGCAAAAATGAAATCAGATGACAAGCTGAAGCGTGTGAAAAATGTCACTGTCTAAGGTATAACGTTATGGTTCAAATCTTTTTGAATGCCTGATCAACTTTCTTCGACGCCGATTGAATCATTTTAACAACTTTTAAGCCAACAAAAAGGTATACTATCATCTTCCTAAACTTCATCCTCGATATCATCTACGACAGTATCTTCCTCTATAACTTCTATCATCTCGCTCTGTTCTTCGTCAGACGGTTCCTCAATCTCATTGTCAGATAACTCATCTCATCATCTTCCTAACCTTCATCCTCGATACCACCAACGACATCATCTTCCTCTACAACTTCTATCATACCGCTATGTCCTTCGTCAAAAGTTTCCTGCATCTCATTCTCAAATAACTTATCTTCGTATTCCTCTTTTTCTTCTCACTACTGAGGTGAATGAAGGCAACTAAACATTTTCCATGAAAACGACACAGCCTTTCATAGACAGGAGTCAAGTTACTTTATAGTACGTTACTCTTCCAGTAAATACTTTATTCTGTAGGCACTAGTATTTATTTAATATCATTTTCGATATAAACAGTTACTTAAGGTATGACAATGTCTGTCCGGTGCAGTAGTACAAACCCTTTAGTATAAGACTAAGCAGCAGGATAACCTGACCAATATTTTTTGTTGTCAAGAATCGATGAGTTAAACTTTAAATATATTTTATCAATGGCATAAGGTTAGAGCGTTCGACTCTTGTGTGATGGTTTACGGTTCAAATCACGATGATGTCAGATTAATACAGTTTTAAGCATGCAATTTTTCTTTAAAATGAATTAAATTGATAAGCCAAAAAATTAAAAAGTAGCGCATGGTCTGGCGGAAGATTGATTCTGAGTTTATAAAATCAAATTAACAAGTTCTTTACCAACTGAACCACGATATAAAACTTTGAGCATAAGACAATTGATATTTCTAATGATACTTAAAGCCTAGTACTCTGTTCCGTTTCATGTGAAATTTCACTCGAGTCTCCATACAAAAAACGATAGCTGTGAAAAATGCGTGGAAATTTTCTCAAAATGTTCATAAAATTAGTACTCTGTTTCGTTGTGAAATATACTCGCAATATTTCTCTTTCAACATTTTTTCGTGATAATTTAATTGAACTGCCTATTTATTTTGATCTGAAAAATGACAGTTGTCGTACATTTATTGTTTTTATGAATATATTTTTCTCTATTTTGAAAAATAAAGTATGCCTTTTTCAAATTTTACAATTTCTACGCAACAAAATATTTGTCAGAATTTTCACGCAACAAAAAAATTAATGTTGCCAGCGAAATTTTATGCAAACGAACAGAGTACTAGGCTTAAAATAAAAATTATCTGTATGAAAAATACGATATTCAACTCCTTATACTGCTCAGTTTTCAACTAGTCTGCAGAATGGTTTTAGACGAGTCGGTAACACTGCAAGGATATAAATGAGGAAAATAGTAGAATGAAAAATTTTTTGGAAGTTGATTTTAATAACCATCGAACATATAAGTTCGATGTAGTAGAAAAAAGTTTTGATAATTCTAAGCAATATTCATCTACTTTAAAAAAAATTTGACACTTAAACATTTTTTTGACCTGAACTTTAAGAACAAAAATTATTTTTTTTCTGAAATCGACTGCCAGAAATAAAGAAAAATGAATCAAAAATTAGTGTCGAAACTTTTAAAAATAAATTACTCTTAAGAACAAATTTTTAAAACATTCATTGATGTGCTTTTCAAAATTTTTATAAATTCTTAAAAAACGTTAATGAATTTTTAATTTAACATTTTGTGAAAATTGTTGTAAAAATTTTCATACTAAAAAATTCTTCGCTTGAATTTTTTGAGTTTACTTGGAGCAAAATATGTCCACTTCTTGTTTTTAACATAGTATATATATATAGGAGTGGTTGAGAATGTCTCATCTTACTAAGAAGATCTCTAATGAATATAAAACTTTAAGAAAGAACAATTTTTTTTTTGTGCAATTTTTTTTTCATCAGTTTTATCGCTTAGTATTTTTATATATTATCTGAATAATGAATATCAAGGCTCAAAGTCTAAATGAAATCTTAAAGGGTTCCTAAGGTTCGGGTTCTTTACTGAGAAAACGTTGATGGCATTTTTCTGAAAACACTTTTTTTGCACGAAAACAATGTAACTCAAAAAATTGCTGTCCGATTATCTTGAAGTTTTGTTTAGATATGTGTCATGTTCTTCATGAACCTTGAACAAAATTGTTAAAAAACACAGCATTTTTTACCAATGAATAAGAAATACGCAGAATTTTAAGCATTTTATCTGGGATTTTAAGAATAAAATACGTGCACCCCCCACCACATTGCTCTAAGCAGAAAAAAGAAATTATAAGAATCATGGTCCAAATATCAGTACTTTCAGGATTTAATTTTGATTCAAAATTTTCAAAACAAAAAGGCTGAAGTGTTCTGATCCTGAAACCGTTGAGTTATAGCTCACCTTTAATACTTTTTTAATATGAAAAAAAAAAGAACAAACAAACAATATATATAAATATAGACATATGTATGTATGTATATAAACATAACTTTGAAGCTTACCTTTGTTCTGTAGAGTGGATTGCTGAAATCCCAATCGGGTGCTACAAATAGATAGCCACATTTTGAGACCTTGCGTGAAGCCTAGAAAGATAAAAATAAACATTAATTAAGAATCTTTTAAAAATACTACCTGTAATGAAAAAAATGTATATAAAAGTCATACAATAACTCTAATGAATGCAATGAAATAAGATAATATATCTAAATGTACGATCAGCAAAAATAATAAAATTGTGTGTTTGCTCAAATTAAATGCAATTAAATGCGCAATAATACTAAAAATAGATAAAAATAAAAATGCCAAGAATATAGTTATACCCTTTTCCTCCTCACTCCTCACCCCAAAGCAGTTGCAGTAAAATATAAATATTTGCAAGTAGTTGTAAAAAAAAGCGAAAAACCTACAGTAGCTACTGTCAGTTAATGTACGCCAGACGGTACTATACAGCTACCACTGTTGATTGCTTGGCTACTCGTAAATGACGGATTTTCACATAAATCTCACTTAATGGGGCATTTAAATGATTTTGTGGCTGGAAAAATTAGCATGAGTTCTTGTAGAGGTTTTTTTTATTCTTTTCTTCTAAAGATATAAATGCAAGCAACAGTAAAAAGAGCCGGTAGTTGGCACAAAAAAAAAACAACAAACTCTGTGCAATTGTTACAAAAAATAACAGCTACAACAATAAAAACAACAACAACTACAGTTGTACTGCCAACATTAGAGCAAAGAAACGAGAAAACGTGCCTCTATGCAGCCAAATACTGTTGCACTGCAGCAACAGCACTTAATGGCTTTTGCCAAATCGTTACGAAAATTAAAAAAATAACAAAAACAAAAAACAGCAACAACAACACAAAAAATAAATAGCTGTCAGCAACAACAATAACAATAGGCCGTTTTAAATGTTACATTGTTTGCTACGATGAAGCGCTACCGTTTGATGGTCTAATTTTAGACGTCAACCAACAATGTTGGCCAACTTGGCTAGATTTATGATCGTATTGATTTTTACTGTCAAAACGTGAGGAGAATAAAAACAAAATATAACTATTTTATTATAAGTTCTGAATGTCAGAACAATTTAAATAGCGTTGCAATATTTTATGGCAACTAAATGAAATTTAAGTGAGTCCGGGTTTGAAGTTCAAATTATATGCGAGGCAGTATTTGAGAGTTAGTGTTTTAAAAAAAAAAAATGTTAAGATTTAATGGTTTGACAAAATTATCAGAAGCAAATGAACATATACATATGTTATATATTTTTATAACTAAGCCTAGAACAGTTTTTGATAATAACAAGAAAAGAACTTTCAACAATTATTAACTTTTTATAAGAATTTTTAAAAGTATTAAGTTTCTTGCCTATTTTTATTTTTTGAGTGTACATTAAAGGAATAACTTTGTATGAAAAATAAATTCTAAAAAAAATTATTTTTAAATGACTCATTTAGTCACGACTTTTGCGTTATTCATGGTAGTAAATTTAAAAATATATTTCGCAACATATGGTACGACGTAGACATGGCAACAATGTTTGTGGTTTTTTGCTTTTTGCGTTTAAAGGTGCTAAAGTGTCGTACTATGAATGAAAACACATTTAAGGTGAGAGCGCGGAATTTGATAAAAATAGGTCACAGCGTGAGAATTTTGTGAAATTTATAACAACGAGGTGCAAATAATAAAACCCAATAAAAAAATTTGAAATAAATGAAATCAAAAACACACTATCAACAAACTCACTAAAAATTGAATAAACTTATCAACAAATCACGAAAATTCATACAATTATTACCATCATTATGATCATTGCAACCACAATCACATAACATTTAATAGACTAGAATCAAGATCGAAATCAAGATCACAGTCAAAATCAAGATGAAGATAAAGATACACACCAAGATCAATATCAAGATCTAGAATAGAATCAAGGTCAAGATCAAGATCAAGCTCAAAATCAAAATCAAAATCAAAATCAAAATCAAAATCAAAATCAAAATCAAAATCAAAATCAAAATCAAAATCAAAATCAAAATCAAAATCAAAATCAAAATCAAAAGCAAAATCAAAATCAAAATCAAAATCAAAATCAAAATCAAAATCAAAATCAAAATCAAAATCAAAATCAAAATCAAAATCAAAATCAAAATCAAAATCAAAATCAAAATCAAAATCAAAATCAAAATCAAAATCAAAATCAAAATCAAAATCAAAATCAAAATCAAAATCAAAATCAAAATCAAAATCAAAATCAAAATCAAAATCAAAATCAAAATCAAAATCAAAATCAAAATCAAAATCAAAATCAAAATCAAAATCAAAATCAAAATCAAAATCAAAATCAAAATCAAAATCAAAATCAAAATCAAAATCAAAATCAAAATCAAAATCAAAATCAAAATCAAAATCAAAATCAAAATCAAAATCAAAATCAAAATCAAAATCAAAATCAAAATCAAAATCAAAATCAAAATCAAAATCAAAATCAAAATCAAAATCAAAATCAAAATCAAAATCAAAATCAAAATCAAAATCAAAATCAAAATCAAAATCAAAATCAAAATCAAAATCAAAATCAAAATCAAAATCAAAATCAAAATCAAAATCAAAATCAAAATCAAAATCAAAATCAAAATCAAAATCAAAATCAAAATCAAAATCAAAATCAAAATCAAAATCAAAATCAAAATCAAAATCAAAATCAAAATCAAAATCAAAATCAAAATCAAAATCAAAATCAAAATCAAAATCAAAATCAAAATCAAAATCAAAATCAAAATCAAAATCAAAATCAAAATCAAAATCAAAATCAAAATCAAAATCAAAATCAAAATCAAAATCAAAATCAAAATCAAAATCAAAATCAAAATCAAAATCAAAATCAAAATCAAAATCAAAATCAAAATCAAAATCAAAATCAAAATCAAAATCAAAATCAAAATCAAAATCAAAATCAAAATCAAAATCAAAATCAAAATCAAAATCAAAATCAAAATCAAAATCAAAATCAAAATCAAAATCAAAATCAAAATCAAAATCAAAATCAAAATCAAAATCAAAATCAAAATCAAAATCAAAATCAAAATCAAAATCAAAATCAAAATCAAAATCAAAATCAAAATCAAAATCAAAATCAAAATCAAAATCAAAATCAAAATCAAAATCAAAATCAAAATCAAAATCAAAATCAAAATCAAAATCAAAATCAAAATCAAAATCAAAATCAAAATCAAAATCAAAATCAAAATCAAAATCAAAATCAAAATCAAAATCAAAATCAAAATCAAAATCAAAATCAAAATCAAAATCAAAATCAAAATCAAAATCAAAATCAAAATCAAAATCAAAATCAAAATCAAAATCAAAATCAAAATCAAAATCAAAATCAAAATCAAAATCAAAATCAAAATCAAAATCAAAATCAAAATCAAAATCAAAATCAAAATCAAAATCAAAATCAAAATCAAAATCAAAATCAAAATCAAAATCAAAATCAAAATCAAAATCAAAATCAAAATCAAAATCAAAATCAAAATCAAAATCAAAATCAAAATCAAAATCAAAATCAAAATCAAAATCAAAATCAAAATCAAAATCAAAATCAAAATCAAAATCAAAATCAAAATCAAAATCAAAATCAAAATCAAAATCAAAATCAAAATCAAAATCAAAATCAAAGTCAAAATCAAAATCAAGAACAACATCTTGTTGATTAAATTGAAATTGAAATTGAAATTGAAATTGAAATTGAAAAGTAAATGAAGAATGAAGAATGAAAAATGAAGAATGAAGAATGAAGAATGAAGAATGAAGAATGAAGAATGAAGAATGAAGAATGAAGAATGAAGAATGAAGAATGAAGAATGAAGAATGAAGAATGAAGAATGAAGAATGAAGAATGAAGAATGAAGAATGAAGAATGAAGAATGAAGAATGAAGAATGAAGAATGAAGAATGAAGAATGAAGAATGAAGAATGAAGAATGAAGAATGAAGAATGAAGAATGAAGAATGAAGAATGAAGAATGAAGAATGAAGAATGAAGAATGAAGAATGAAGAATGAAGAATGAAGAATGAAGAATGAAGAATGAAGAATGAAGAATGAAGAATGAAGAATGAAGAATGAAGAATGAAGAATGAAGAATGAAGAATGAAGAATGAAGAATGAAGAATGAAGAATGAAGAATGAAGAATGAAGAATGAAGAATGAAGAATGAAGAATGAAGAATGAAGAATGAAGAATGAAGAATGAAGAATGAAGAATGAAGAATGAAGAATGAAGAATGAAGAATGAAGAATGAAGAATGAAGAATGAAGAATGAAGAATGAAGAATGAAGAATGAAGAATGAAGAATGAAGAATGAAGAATGAAGAATGAAGAATGAAGAATGAAGAATGAAGAATGAAGAATGAAGAATGAAGAATGAAGAATGAAGAATGAAGAATGAAGAATGAAGAATGAAGAATGAAGAATGAAGAATGAAGAATGAAGAATGAAGAATGAAGAATGAAGAATGAAGAATGAAGAATGAAGAATGAAGAATGAAGAATGAAGAATGAAGAATGAAGAATGAAGAATGAAGAATGAAGAATGAAGAATGAAGAATGAAGAATGAAGAATGAAGAATGAAGAATGAAGAATGAAGAATGAAGAATGAAGAATGAAGAATGAAGAATGAAGAATGAAGAATGAAGAATGAAGAATGAAGAATGAAGAATGAAGAATGAAGAATGAAGAATGAAGAATGAAGAATGAAGAATGAAGAATGAAAAATGAAAAATGAAGAATGAAGAATGAAAAATGAAAAATGAAAAATGAAAAATGAAAACTGAAAAATGAAAAATGAAAAATGAAAAATGAAAAATGAAAAATGAAAAATGAAAAATGAAAAATGAAAAATGAAAAATGAAAAATGAAAAATGAATAATGAAAAATGAAAAATGAAAAATGAAAAATGAAAAATGAAAAATGAAAAAAGAAAAATGAAAAATGAAAAATGAAAAATGAAAAATGAAAAATGAAAAATGAAAAATGAAAAATGAAAAATGAAAAATGAAAAATGAAAAATGAAAAATGAAAAATGAAAAATGAAAAATGAAAAATGAAAAATGAAAAATGAAAACTGAAAACTGAAATATGAAAAATGAAAAATGAGAAATAAAAAATGAAAAATGAAAAATAAAAAATGAAAAATGAGGAATGAAGAATGAAGATGGGGAATATCGAATTAAGAAAAGAAAATCGGAATTAAAAAATCAAAATTTAAATGAAAAAATTTTTAAAAATATTTTTTTTCAGGAGAGGAGGTAATTTTAAAATTAAAATAAAAGCATTGGACTTGAGATGTGAGATATGACATATTAGAGATGAAATATCAGAGATGAGTGTTTAGCGAAATGAGACGAGAGCAGAGTTACCACTTTGGTTAAATTCTGCTAAATGGTACATTTGTTTTAGATTGACTTTTGAATATTTGGTAGCTTTTTTTGCTTTTTGATAGATAAGTGTTATTGTGTTATTTATTTTTTTAAGAAGGTTGAACTAAAAATTAAATACAAAATTCGAAATTATTGACTTTAGTTCAATTTGATTCATTTTTTTGATTTATTTCTTAATATAATTAAATTTCGAAATTTTTACGAAACATTGGAGTAAAAGAGTGAAGGTAAGAAAAAACTACAAGTTATTGGTTTTTTTTTACTTTAATTTATTCGTATTAATAGCTTCAGCGATGCATTTTAAAAAGATTCGTCAAAACTTGTTTTAAATATTAATTGGCTTAAAGCGTAGAAATCTCACGTAGTCATTAATTTATGACAACTTTACGTCTCATAAAATTTTATCATATTTCAAGAAACTGACATGTTGACAGTAATGTGTGGTGATGTGCTGAAAGCTATTAAAAAGCTCAATAATATTGCTTGAAAACAGCAACAAAAAATTGTTGTGAAAAAACACAAATTTTACATCAAACCAACATATAAACATTGGCTACTTTGTCAGTTTGTTCTAATTACAGTTCATTGGCTATGGCGTTTACTCCAAGGCGGTCGAGCGAAACGTGTACAAATTATGATTAAACAACACCTAAAAATAAAAAAAAAAAAAACAAAAACTAAAGTTACTACCATGACTAACGCTGATGGCGTGAACGAATTGCACGTTGAAACTTTGAGCCATAAGAAACTAAACCTATCAAACATAAGAAAACAATAAAGCTATCGAAAACATTATCAAAAGTTACAAAAACATATTTTGAGTAAAATGTACAACTTGTATTAAAAAATGTTACTATATTTTTTAGTATAATTATTCATTTTTTGTTAGTTAATGCATAAAATTGCTCAGTGCAAAATAAAGTCATTAAAAAACTTAATTTTATGCAGTTCATAAAAACAAAATTTTTATGTTTTAATTAATGAAGTTTTGTTTTAACGATTAATATATTAATATTTGTTACCTAACTGCAAAAGAAAAAAACAAATAAGCTGCTTGTAGTCATTAAAAAATGTTAACTGACATAAAAATTTTTGATTGCCTTTAAGGTTTTAAGGTTTTTTTGTAAAAATATAATTTATTACCGTTATAACAGGTGAATGACTTTTAATATTTTATTGGCTCAGGTCAATGGTTTCAACACCCTTGTTCAGTCAAAAAGTTTAAATTTTTGCATACTTAACTGATTGAAAGTTGGTAGCTATTGAGAGGGATTTGCAAAATAAATTATAATATTAATCATAATATTTTTAATTAATTTTTTTTAAGTTTTAAATTTGTGAATATTTGAGTTTGGCTTATATAAGAAAATATTTATGTTATGAAAAATTAATTACATAAAAAAAATTATGCAGCAAAAAAATAATTTTAAGACAGTTTAATTTTTAAGGATTAATTTTTGCAAGGCTCTTATAATATTACAGTCTTATTCAATATAATTCCTTAAACAGTCGTGCAACGCTTGTTTAGTTACGCACTGTTTAAACCTTAACGCAGCCTTTACGCAACGTTGCTTAAATTGTTATTCAGAATCATTTTTTATGTATTGTGTAACTAAACTATCGTTGTGTCAAAAATTTACGAAACTTATTACAATAATCTTGTACATTTAGAAAATGCAACCGAAAATTCCATTTGCAAGCAGCTGCTCTAACAGCAGCGCATAGCGATCATGACTTACAGCTCCACTAGAATGTGACCATTTTTTGTGGTTACTGAATTCCGGGAGGATAATATTGATTAGCTTTCCATGTTAGCTTTGGAAATACGATATTTTTTCCGTAGCTCCTTTTCCCATAGTTTCATAAGATTTAACCTTTTTTGTAAACTTTTCTTAGTTCCACAGGATGAAGTAATGATAGACATGCTTATCCTGTGCAACCAACTCAAAATTTACGTGGCAGTTACGCAGTCTTTAAACGCCAATTTCGGCGTTTAAGTAACGTAACCCTTAAAAAACGTTGCGTAAGACGAAAAATTCATTCTGAATAAGGTATTGTTGCTTAACGACTGCTTAAAATTACGCAGCCTTTAAAATGCTATTCTGAATAAGGCTGTTAATGTTTAAAATAATCTCAAAAAATAATTTGTTTTTGCTTAAAATTCTTATTAAGTTTTTACTAGAGAGTAACTTTGAACTATGTATGTTATAAATTTTTTGTTTAAAAATATAATAAAAAGTTGAATGAATAATTTTAAAAACGAAATGATTTCAACTTCTAATAAGAAAGACATGCTGCTAAATATTCTATTTTCAAAATGACTGAAAAAAGTATTGTTCGCATACTTACTGGTACCAGCACCGCCGGCTATGTCAGCATGTAAGTAAATCACAAAATAATATTATCATAAATTCTATTAAAAGAAATATATTGAATAAAATATGTATTGCTTCAATTGTTATTAAATTATTCCATATCATATATTATGATAGTGTGAAAAAAGCATGAGTTCTGAAGAATATGTCATGATAAAAAGCGTGAATGGAAGTAATAAAGAGTATGAGTAAATGTTCATGTTAAAATGTTCAAAAACCTTCTTTTAGGTTTTACTATTTTAAAGCCCATTGAAGCCAAATATATAAATTGTATCACCTAAACTAAAATTAAACATACAATTAGTATAAAAGCTCATTCTACGACGGATAGTATTAAAAATATTTAAGTAACAGACGATATGTCAACAATTGTACAGTCCCTGCAAATGTTATTGTATTGTAGCCGATAATGATAAATATCAACTTAATTTTGTATGCATACTTTCAGGCACTGCATATAATAAGAGCACTGTAGTAGCAAGAATTAACAGTTTGAGCAATATAAGGTGCGTAGCGTGAGGATTTATGTACCTCTTGTCAGAAACTTATAAAAAAACCCTACTTTTATGTTTTTTCGTATCCTTTGCAAGAAGAAATTCGAACGAGAACCTTTGTTAGTAGTTGTAGAGGTAAAATATGTTACATAGATAAAGAATATTATCAAGTTATAATAAATAAAAAAACAACATTTTTAAAAACATTATAAAGAACTGTTCCTTGAAACTATAAATGACTTTGCACAAGATTTGTCTACAGCTTATTTTTGCCAATATGGAAAAACAACTCTTTTAAAATTTTGGAGTTTCTTCTTATTTATTATGTTTCTATTTATGTTTTTGGTGTGATGTAGTCAAATCTTGTCCAAAGCGAAATAATTAAATTTAACGAGAAGTAATTTTCAAAGACCTTATTTTAGATCTTTGCGTCAAATCTTGTCAAAAATTACTAATAGTGAAATTCAACAAGTGGCAACTTCGTCCAATATTTAAATCCTAGTATAGAGTATTTATATATAAATTACAATTTTTGAAAAGTATCCAAAACCTGGTACATAAATGCGGTAGCTAGAGGTTTGGAATATATATGAAAAAACAGATATCATAAAATTGTAAGTACTAAACGTCTGCCCAAGTTCGCGTGGACATATCTTATCTTATCCCTACAGAAGTGTTAAAAGGCGCACAAGAAAAAATTTATAAAAAAAAACCGTATAAGACCGAACAACGGGAGCTTGCAAATCATTTTGACCATCCAGAGACTGTGCAGTAACTAGACTTGGCGGTATGGATGGAAAAATTTGGAGTGACGCACAGCCGTTCGTCCCATGCAAAATTGAAGCAACAATAGGAAAAAATTGCTCCTCTAATGATGATATTTTATATATGTGGTAAGTTTACGACGCATAAGAAAAATTTCAAAAATAGTTGAAATCAGACAGTCTTCAGGGGTTCTTTTCTAGGACCACTTTTGATTTGTAAACGATATGAAAGGCACGCACACAAAAGTTGGCTGATCTCTACTAAAACCTTGCCAAAAGTTTTTCTATTGCAAATAGATTAGTTGATGTTAACTGAAAAAGGTTAAAATCGATTAGACCCTAGGAGTTCTTACCATTAATCCTTAGGAGGACCTCTTTTAATTTTGTACATGATTTTGTTTAGGGAAAATTTGCCGATCTTTAGGAAACTCAGTCCGAAGGCTATAAAAATAATTAAGTAGGTGCGTAGTGAAAATAATAGTAATTCGTAAGTTCCAAAAGACACTTCCATAGACCTCTATTAATTATACCTTAAACCTTAAAGGTCAGGGTATATTATCTTTGTGCAAATGTTTGTAACGCATAGAACCAAGCTAGTCCGGTATAGAAAAGTATATATATTCTTGATCAGCGTCACCTCGTGAGTCGAGCTATTAATGTCGTCCGTCCGTCCGTCCGTCTGTGTGTCCGTAAGCACACGATAAGAAGAAGGAGTTGAGGTAATTGAATGAAACTTCGTAGACATGGTCACATGGACTCAAGGATCTGAACTATTGATTATTTTTGGAAACCACCTACGTACACGCCTACCTTCCATACAACGTAAAAATTGAAAACATAATAAATAAGCTTATAACTAGCCAACAACAATACAATTTGGTATGTATGTGTTTTGTATCAACAAAAAGATATCTTCGAAAAATGGGTATCATTCGCCCATGGACACGCCCACCTCCCATGCAACCCAAAAATTTAAAATAAAATAAATAAGCCTCTGTTTATCTTACAGAGATAAAACTTGGCACGTATGTATTTAATAATAAAACAAAGATGGTTATGGAAAATGGTCATCATCCGCCCACGGACATGCCTACCTCCCATACAACGCAAAAAATTGAAAACTGCATAAATAAGCTCATAATTAACCTACAACAATAAAATTTGGAGTGCATGTGTTTTGTATCAACACAAAGATGTCTTCGAAAAATTGTTGTCATCGGCTCACGAACACGCCCACCTCCCATACAACCCAGAAATTGAAAACGCAATAAATAATTGTCTGACAAAACAAAGGTGTTTTTGAAAAATGGACGTCATCCGCCACGGACACGCCTACCACCCATACAACCCAAAAAGTTTAAAACTCAATATTATGTTTGTCATAGAGAAATAAAATTTGGTATGTATGTATTTTATACCAAAACTAAGGTGGTTTCAAAAATTGTAACCCGTCCATGACCACGCCGACCTCCCAAAGCGAAAGCACAATAAAGGCATTAACTGTGAGCTACAGGAATAAAACTTGGTATGTGTAACTTTTTCATCAACATTTAAATGCATATAAAATATAGGTATCATCTGCCCACGGACACGCCCATTTTCAGTAATATTATTGTATTTTGGAAAAATAGGTTTATGGTATTTCATAGCCGACCTAGACCGACTTTGGACTTTCTTTACTTGTTTTATACATGATTTTGTATGGAAGGAACATGCAAAAAAAGGCCGATCTTAACGAAACTTATAGAAAATTCCTTTTCTATAAAAAAATTAACTTTGTAAATGATTTTGTATGGGAGGTACACACAAAAGTTGGGTGATCTTAAAAAAGTTGGTCGGAAAGCAATTTAAATATAGATATAGATGTATACTGAAAATTAAAGAAATCGGTAGGACTCGAAGGATACGTCCCTTGGACCAATAAATTTTTGTTTTTTATACAAAAGTTGATCAATCTTAATGAAACTCGATCAAAAAACTAGTCAAATAGACTTATGGACACATACAAAAAGGATTGAAATGGGTAAGATCGTATGGGGACCTCCTTTGGACCTCTATTAATTTTTAACACGATTTTGTATGGGAGATACATAAAAAATGAAGCCGATCCTGACGAAAATAGGTCAGAAGACTTAACAAATAGACTTATAGATGTGTACTAAAAATTATTGAACTGGGTTATATCTTAGGGGTACCTCCCCTCCCTTAGACCTCTTTTAATTTTTTACATAGATTTGTAAGGGAGTTACATAAAAAAGTAAGCCGAACTCAAATACAGTCGGTAAGAACACTTTGCGAATAGAGAAACAGATGTGAATTTAAAAAAGATGAAATCGATCAGACCCTAGGGGTACCTCCCTTGGAAGTCCATTAAGTTTTGACATGTTTTTATATGGGAGATATATACAAAAGTTGACTGAACAAAACTCGGTCAGAAGGCTTAGAAATTAGAATCACAGATGTGTACTAAAAAGTTAGTATCATAGTACTAATATTGAAACATGGAAATTGATCGTTAATGATGTTGGAATGCTTTGGCCATGGTTTCTGTAACATAATTAAATTAGATGGTAATATGCGAAAAGATAAGTTTATGCTCATCAAACATGCTATCTCCTTAGGATGCTTAATAACAGAAAATGGATTCGATTGTTAGCAAGTTAAGGATTCCAAACCCAACTCCCGTCTTTATTGACCTTCGTCTTTAGCAATACTATCGAATTGATACTTGATAGAAACTTTAGAGAAAATATGCCTTCAGCAAGAGTGTTTTGCAGAATTATTGTTCGTTAATTTGTTTTGCAGCAACATACCGAATCGAAACATAGTTCCCGACTAATGAAACTTTAAGAAATATGATTAAACCAAAACCTATCACATAATTCATATAACACAGATATCAACCTTATCATATAACTATGGAAAATGTTTATAGAAGAGTAAGAATTTCGAGTCCATCATTAACAATCGATTAAGAAAGTTTTTTTTATGAAGCTTCCTCAAATTTCTTATTTTTATGAAGCTTCTCTATTTCTTATAATAGAGATTTAAAAAATAAGTTGAGCTCAGTTGAATATATTAATTATTTACCATGAAAAATCTCGGAATGCAAAAATACGAGAATGGTTATATAGAAGTACCCAATTCAACAAAATAAGCAGAACAAATCTGAGAAAAGCTGTCGTCATTTCTTTCAATAGTCTTCCCCTTATAGCTCAAAACATATTTCGTACCCTCTTTATTATGAGAAATTTCAACCACCTAAAAAAATTCATCACCTGGAGACTTTTTCTTTTGGCAGTAGGCAAAAATTTTGCCATTGAGCCATTACTTCAAGTTTGGAAGCAGAAAATAATCACAACTGGCTAAATCGGGAAACAGATGCATGTGGAACTGTTCAAACCTGAACTTATTGATGAACTTTAAATCATTTTGATGAAATTTAACCTCTCATAATATAAACCGTTATTGTTTTTCGTTACCGAAGCAATCCTTTTGATCAGGATCCAAATCTATCTTAATATATGTTTTCGAATTCACTTACCTATAGCCAAGGTCAAAATATCCGCATCACATTAGCTCTTTTGCCTCAAAAATGATAATGCTCAACAACATTTACCCATTAAATTGTCTCTAAAACCTTCTTACACTGAAACGCTACATTTAGTTACCAGCAATAACCTTATAACTCTGTATCCTCCCAACCATTCCATAACGAACAATCCTATTTCTCCCTTACACATAACCCCATAATCCTATACCTACAAAATCCCAAATTCACCAGCTTCGAAACCTTATAACAGTAACATAATCTTATCCATACACTGAGCTAAAAAACAACGTAAAATCAAAGAAAACCACTTCGATTCAAATATTTTTCGGAACAATTTTGCTCCAAACACGAAATTATTCAATTCAAAGTGTTTCCACTTCGATAAAAAACATATCCAGTTCGATGTTGTTTCCACTTTAAACTGAGGTATAACACACTTTGAAATGAAAAGAATTTCACTTTAATTTAACGTGGACTTAGATTTAATTCAAAGTGGAATCCTATTTAATTGAAATACTTCGTCTTTATTTTAAATACGCTTTAGCTTTGAAATAAATTATTTAATACTTTGATTCCACATTGTTACATTAATAAATCAAAGTGATTACCACTTTGAATCAAATTTTCAACATGTTTGATATTAACATACAAATAAGTAAAAGAATATTATTTTTCAGAAATTTTCTTTTATTGAAATATATGAAAACATTCATATGATAAAATACTTAAATTAATTAATTATTTAGCGAACCTAGAATACATTAATTTTAATAAGTTTTGTATAAGTATGTAAATTATATGATGTCAAGTTCCAACAATATATGTATACCTTAAAATAAATATTATAAAAATTGAAAATATCTCTTACACATAACTTCTCTTTGAATTCTGCTCTGAGTCCAATGTTATCGCTTTCTTCTTTATTGTCTTCTTACTCTGCACTCACTGATTTTATTTTCACAAACGAACATTTTATTTCCAAGAGGATTTATTTTCCAGCTTTCGCAATTGCTTTCAGAAAATTAAAATTATTTTCATAATTTATTTTGATACACGAAAGTATGAAGCTTCAAACTGAAGTGTCGTCCACTTTAAGACAAATATATTTTTCTTCGTTTTCACTTTTTACAACTTCAAATCTAAACAACGTTATTTTCAACTTACTTTCCAAGAGGATACACTTCATTGAATATAAGGGTAAAGTGCCTCATCATTATTTTGAATTTTTTCTACTTCTAGTTGAATATCAAAATGTTTTCATATTTGATTTGAAGATTTTCAATGTTAATTTAAAGACGATTTTTTGAAAGTGGAACAACGTAAAATTGAGACGATATTATTTAATTTTAAGTTGCTATTTTTCCCTGAGTGTATAACCCCAAAAACTAATTATCCTATATTTCTTTAATGACAAACTTCTCACCAAAACATCATAATTATAAAAAACGTGTTTAACCTCCAAAACCATATTCTCAAAACCTTATCTCGATGCTATTAGATCCTCGATCCTTAATCCCTAACCTTATATTCTCTGAAAGCTATACCTGATGAAAGTCTTGTGATTTATTGAAACCGTCTTTCAATCTTGGACTCATCTTTGGCATTCTTATGTTCGGTGATATTTGAATTTTCGATTAGAGTAATTTGGTTTTTCCAATAAATCGAAATTACAAGTAAGCCGAGGAATTATCGTGTAGCTCAATTTTTTCTCTCAAATCTCTCTCACTATTACATACCCAGTAGAAATAAGAGCCTTATGAAACGAAAAGACTTAATAAATAATCAAACATAGACAATATGTTGAATTTGTGTTCAGAATTTTCAGGATGGCGGACAAGGTTGCCACTTTATGTTTGATACATTTTACGAATTCAGTACTTTGTCAAAAACTAAGTAAAAATGTGTAACTGGCGACAGAGAAAAAAACAACGCTGGGAGTCGCAAAAATTGTCCGATCTGGAAAAAAAAAATGTCTTTTTCAAATCTAGCTAAAGTGGTTATCGTATGACAGGAGCTTTTTTTAAATTTTTTTTCAGTTTTTGGTAATGTTCCAAATTTGAAAGTTTTTGTTTTGTCAAAAAAAAAAAAAAATGGTAACTACAGATTCATTAAAATTGAAAAAAAATTTAAAAAAGCACGTGTCAGACGATAGCGAATCAACTTTAAAAAAATATAAAAAAAAAAAAAATTTCCGTCAAAAAATTCCGAACCCGTTCGTGCTGCAACCAGTACGAACAACAAAAAAAAATCCGGCTATAATTTTTGAACCCGTAGGAATTTTTCCATGAAATTTTTTAAAATTAAAAAACCGATTTTAAAAAAACGGCAAATGTCATGTCCCCCATTAAGAGTAAAAAACAGCTTTAGGTGTAGCTGATATCGAATCGGAATTTTAAAATTCGGGATGGTGAATAGGGTTGTCACCTGATATCTGATTAATGTTAAAAATTCAGTGTTTTGGCAAAAACTAGGTCCTTAATATGAATCTAGGTCAAAAATGGGTCGCTAATACGAATCTGTTGTGAGATTTTTAAAATAATGTTATTTCCAATAGGGTTGCCTACATATAATATATTTTATCAGAGCTTTAAAAGTCCAAATCAGCTTTAGGTGTCGCTGATTTCAAATCTGATGTAAAAATTTAAAAGTTCAAGATGACGGATAGGGTTGCCTCCTAATTGATTTTTTATTTGTACGAATTCAGTGTTGTGGCGAATATTAAATAAAAATGGATCGATGTGTCAAAAACAATGCGATATAATCCAAATTTTTTGTGAGGCTTGAAAACTCAATCGATTTAGGCACTACTCTACCCATATTTTCCTGCCCAAATTTAACTTAGGATTAACTTTGAATTGCTCGAAAACTCGAGTTTCGAGTCAAATTAAACGACTTTATGGGTTAATTTTTTGACGAAATTTTTGTTTTCGTCGTCGATTTCGAATCTGATGTAAAAATTTAAAAGTTCAAGATGACGGATAGGGTTGCCTCCTAATTGATTTTTTATTTGTACGAATTCAGTGTTGTGGCGAATACTAAATAAAAATGGATCGATGTGTCAAAAACAATGCGACATAATCCAAATTTTTTGTGAGGCTTGAAAACTCAATCGATTTTGGCACTACTCTACGCATATTTTCCTGTGCGAATTTTCTACTGGGTATTTTCACTTATAAATAAAAGCTCTCAAGACTCGATTAACTTCGATTTGCTCGAAAACTCGAGTTTCGAGTCAGAGGGTTCATTTTTTGACGAAATTTTTTTTTTTGTATTTTTTTTAAACTTGATTCGCTATCGTATGACACGAGCTTTTTTTAAATTTTTCTTTCATTTTTATATGAATTTTTAACGTCAATATTTTTTTGAAAGAACCCATTTTCAAATTTGGAATATTACCAAAAATTGAAAAAAAAAAGTTAAATAAAAAACTCCTATCATACGACAATCAATTTTCTTAAGATTTAAAAAAGTCATTTTTTCCAAATCAATCCAAATCGGACAATTTTTGCGACTCCCAGCGCTGCAACCACGAGGCGCCGCACACTGTGTCCACCGCGGCAATAAATCAATTTGGACAATCTCTCCGATTTTGATGATTTTTGCACAGCTTGTTAAAAAATATCTAAAGTTCATGTGTGAAAAATTTCATGCAAATATCTCCATAGGTTTTCTGTCCAGAGCAGCGCAAAGTTGATGTATGTGAACAAGTGTCAAATGTGATGGTTTTCTATGTCATATTCAATAGCTTGGTACTTATAAACTATACATTGAATGTACCTTATAAGTATTTTTTCTCTTAAAATAGACATTAAACGTATGTAAATTAAAAAAAAAATTTTTAAAAATTTGACAAGAAATTTTTTTTTTAACAATATATTTTGAACCAAAAAAATCAACATTTATGATTTTTCGGTAGACTTTTAGTTGTGTGCGAAGCAGTGCGACACATGGAGTCATATACCAAATTAAAGCTGAGAGTCTCAGCTACCAGGTTATTAAAAAAAAACCTGCTCATATTTGCACCTCCGCAAAAAAACAATGAAAAACCAAAAACTGACAGTGCAAAAAACCCTGCTTATGCGTTATTTTGCGCGTGCAAAAACAACTACTCGTTGTTGTTTTGCATATGTTCATGTCTATCACTTTAATTATGTATCTTATTCTATTAAACGAGCAATATTTGTATATATATCAATTCACCCATATATCAATTCATTGAGAACGAAACTGGAGCTTAAAAAATTAGATTATCACGAAGATGTGAAAAAATTGTTAATGAATGAAATAGAGTGAAACTGTAAAATTTTTTTTATTGGAGTTGTATGGGGGGTGGGCGTAAAAGTGGACGGATTTTCTTCATATATTCAAAACAGCATTTAATAGATGTTATATTTTTGCCACTACAAAATAACCATTCCAGTTACAAATTTACAGAAGATATGGCCTTTTTTAATATATCAGTTGTATGGGAGGTGGGCGTAAAAATAGGCGGATCAAGTTCATATTTTCAGGAGAAAATTTTACTATTATAATATTAACGTTCTGTGAAAATTGAGGTGATATATTTAAAATCATGGAAGTTAGGCCACATTTTATATTTAAGTTGTATGGGAGGTGGGCGTAAAAGTGGGCGTATTTTTGTAAAAAATAAATTACAATTCTTAAAAAAATTAAAAAAAATGTGTGCAAAATTTCATGAAGCTACGCCTCCTCCCTGATTTAAGACCGCCAAATACACTACACGGACACAGTGTGCGCCGTTCTTTGGAGTTCTGGTTATTTTTTGCCGAAATTTATATCGATGTTATGTTAATATAGTTCAAGAAGCAAATTTACAACTAAGCATTTAATTGACTGTTCATTTTGAGATAATTATGATTGTTTGTACTGAGATGAATTTGGTAGCTTGTAAATTATTTTCTGAGATATCAGGTTATAAACTTCTGAAATAATTTTTAGTTTTTATAAATAAAGATAAAATTTTAAATTTAAGGTTTAAAAAACTTATCGATTATCAAATGATGGATAGGAATTTAACGAGCTAAGCTAATATTTTGATCTTTGAACCTCTTCGTTATATAAAATATTGTAACTTGCAGTAAAAATATTTGATAGAAGCCACATGTAAAGTTGTGCAAGTTTTATGACTAATACACAGAAATTATATAACTAAATATTAACAGTACTTTGTGGCAAAATGTATTTAGTTAACAACCAAAAATTTACCATTTGGTGCAACATGCATGGCATAATAATTGAACCATCACGTACGAGTGTAAAATATTAAAGCTTTCCCATTACCAACGGCTGCATTCCAAAATCCCTTGTCATAATAACAAAAAGAAAAAAAAAAAGGAAATGTAAAAAATTCAAAAAAGCCAAGTTAACAAATAACTACAACATGTAATAACAGCGCCCCACAGAGTTGCCGGTAACTCAAAAATATTATAAGAAAAAAAAAATAATATGAAAAAGAAGGAAACAAATTAAAAAGCACCACCTTATTTCTACACACACGACATGCCATACATGCTGAGTACTGAGCAACTGCATACTGTAGCATTGCTTTGGCTACCGCTATATTTAGTTACGAAAGCCTCTGTTCAATGATCTGATGAACAGTCAAGTCAGCCCATATTTTTGGTAACTCAAACACGCCAGCAACATAAAAATTTCTGCAACTTCTGTGAGCGCCACTTTGAAGTTTTTACAACTGTTTTTGTAGAGGTACTCTCAGGTTAAGAAAAATAAAAAAAAAAATTACAAAAAACATATTTCTTAAAATATTTATGTGTCAGCGAAGGTTTGTAGATTGTTTTCATTAACTTTAGTCACTTCATTTTTGGACATTCCCAATAATGCAGTGTTTTCTTTTACCACAAAAAAAAAGGAAAGTAGCCTTTATAAGATTTTTTTTCCTTTATAATTTGGTCATCAAAATTCTTTTAAAATTCTTTTGCTGTTATTTTGAAAAAAAAAGATAAAAAAACTTTTAGTAAAGCTTTAACTGCCATTTTATAGTTTAATAGCTATCAAAAGGTACCTAAAGAAAAAAAATCTTAATTTATATGTTTGTTTATTTTTTCACTGATACTTTCATTGATGACTACTAATCGACCTGAGTTAAGATTAAATATAAGAAAGTTTTGTCTTTCTCGCCATTAAACCGAATTTTTTACACATATATTTCTACAGCCACTTAAAACACGTTACAATAACCTAAAAATAACAAAAATATACAAACTATATAACAAAATTTGTGCCCAGTTATTACGTGATATGTCAGAAAATCAAACTTCAAACAAAATCACATAAATATTTTGACATTTAACACTAACTAGCCTAATTTATTGACAGCCCGATGAACCAGAGCCACAGACCAACCCAAGAAAATAAGATGATGAGCCTCAAAAGTCAACATTTAACTACTTTGCCCTGTAAACTTAATTAATGAGAGACAAACAAAAAAACAAACAGACAAACAAAACACGCAAATGCAAGACGTTAAAATGTCACAAAAGTCACGTTTTGAAATGAGCAGAGTTAAGAAAAAAAACAGAAAAAAAAAAAATTCAGAACTGCGGCAGATTTTCTTATATATAAAAGTTTTCAATAGCTGAAAAATTTAAAGCTTTTTAATTAAAAGCAGGTGTCTGTTTAGCTTATAAAGAGTAAAACATTTTAAGAGATTAAAAAATATAATTAAAATTTTTGTTATTTGTTTTAAGTACTATTATTTTGAGCTTGTTGTCAGACTTATTTGTTGACGTCGAAGTTTCACTTCTAACGTATCAACGCAAAATATATGTGAACATATCTAAAATATAACTATAACCAACAACATATGCAGCAGTTGAAGAGTTAAGCATATCAACAAAAACCACAACCACACAACAATAACAACAACAACAACATTAAAAACGCCAAACCACTCGCATGTGTAGAAAATATCATGTTGTTGGAAAGTTGTTGATCAACTATGTTGCCAAGCTTGACAACATCAAGCAACAAGCCTGGGTATTAAAATCAATTTCAATTTCAGTTTTAGCGCTACAGCGCAGCAATGCACAGCACGTGGCTCAATTGACTCAATTTTTAAAAACAAACTAAATGCTTGCTTACTACACACTTGACCAGTTTTGTAGCCAATCGAGGGTTTCGGGGTTCAATGCTCTCCCATTTGTAACGAAGAGTAGACAAAAAGTCAATTCAACTCAAATCAAATACAAATGTTTTATTTTTAAAAGCAATGCCGGGGTTCATTTGTAACGAAGAGTAGACAAAAAGTCAATTCAACTCAAATCAAATACAAATGTTTTATTTTTAAAAGCAATTGTTAATATTTTTAATAAAAACAAAATTTAATTTAGAGTTCAAACATTTACATGTTTTTGGAGGACAATTCAAAAAATTTTAATTCTAAAAAGTTTTAAGAAAAATTTAATTGGGGAAGAAAGTTCCTATTAAAAAAGGTTTTAATTGAATTATGGTCAAGCAACAATAGCCAGAAGTCACAAAAATTACTTTTTTCTAGCATTATGCGCCAATTTAATGCCTAAAAAAACTGTGCCACGTACGTCATTGGTCAAGTATTTTGGTATATATTTCAGATATATAAGTATATATATAAGTATATATTCCAGATATTTATTTAACCCTTGATGCAAAAAATTAGTTCTAAGTATTTCCTTCAATTGTTTAATAATTTGAAGCAAGAATTTTTTGTTTAAGCTTAGAACCAGGGATGTCAGTTGTAAAAACTTTTCAATCAATCTGCCTTGGTACGAAAAAGGGGGAATAGAAATGTAGGTGATAAAAAGAGAATTTAAATCTGAGGCAACTGTTATGTCTTTCTTTACGCCAGTCAATTCGAGTTATTAAGAAATCTCATTTCAAAAACATCTCTAGCACCAACTTCAACTCTAAAGCCATAAATAAAGATGCATTTTGAATTTCAATTAACTAAACATTAGGTGAGAATTGAAGAAAGGTTAAAGTGTGGCACCATGGGCTGGCCAGGATTTGAACCTGGAACTCTGTGTTAGCAGTCAAGCACACTTACCACTCAACTATCGGCCACAAAGGAAAAAAAGTTCACTAATTACAAATCTGAAGTCAGATTTGAAAATCCAAAATGTATAACTAATATGGCAGACGATTTTTCATTTCATAATTGATAATTAACAAATATTTCATGATTCAGAATTACACATTTTGATTTATAACGGCTTAAAGTGTGTTTCTGGCTTACCTCAAATTTTTGAGAATGACTTAAAACAATGAGGCCTCGGTAGTCGAGTGGTTAGCGTGCTCGACTGCCAACCTAGAGGTTCTGGGTTCGAATCCCGGTCTAGCCATGGTCCTACGCTTTTACCTTTCTTTAATTCTTTCCTCAGTTCTTATCAACTGAAATTAAAAATTCATTAATACACACTTCTTTGGAAATTGTAATTGATGGTAGAGATGTTTGTGGTATGAGATTGCTTAATAACTCGAATTGACTGAGGCAAAGGCATAACACTTGCCTCAGATTCAAATTCGCATGCTGAAATAGCGGTCCGCCACACATACAACATTCTACACTTGTTTCTCTTGATTCCACTTTCTCTCCTACTAATCTATCTCCCCATTTCCGAACCAAGGCAGACTTGACTGAATAGGTTTGACACCTGAAATCCTTAAAAATCCTGAAAAAAAAAATAGAATATAATGAATTTCTACACCTCATTCAAGTGCCTTCATGATGATATAACGGTACCAGCTCGCAGATTTTTCTATAATTTTTGGGAATTTTTTGAACAAAAAGGAACACAAAATTAAACACAAAGTTAAAAATTGAATTTGATCATCAAAAACGCCATTAAATATAACACCAACATAAAAAAAATGAAACGAACAGAAGTGTTACCTGATAAATTATTTATCGGAAGCAAACAATTAAAAACCTGCATCTTTATATAAGAAAGTTAGAGGGTAAACAGTTCTTGAGCCATTTTTAAGCAATTTAAAGCCCGTTTTTGATGCTTTTAATGAAAACTGGGTGGCTATTTTTCACTAACTAAATGAAGATTTTTTTTTTGTGGAGCTACAAAAAACCGCCTGTGCATTTCTCATATGTGTTGTGGGTGCTCTAATGCATAACCATTATTTCATTGCTAACAAGTTTTTTTTTATAAAAATTATATTTCTCCACACGAAATAAATAACTTTTTTAAAAAAATTATTTCTCTTTAAATGCTGTTAATACGCATGGTCCAAAATTGAACGAAAATTGATTATCAAATATATTACTGTGATAGTTTTTAAAAAATATTTCTAAGACATGTTCAAATAGCATGGTTTCAACTTTTTTCGGCTGTGTGAAATCATACGATTTTAAAGAACACCTTCCTACAAACATTTTTGTATAAAATATTTGTTTGAAAATTTAACCGCCAAAAGAAAGATTTTTCAAGTAATATCTCAATTTTTTGGCTTCTAATTTGTATCTGGTTGCCTTTTTCGGCAATATTTCTTTGAAAAAGTTACTCAGAATGTCTCAGGCTTTAGCTTTTATAGACGTAGCAAATACCGAAAAATAGGTCTTGAGCACCTTAAGATCAAAATTTCAAAATTTTATAAATCTTCTCTGACGTTTTCACACTCTTAAGACTACAAGCCACCAAATCTTTTAAAATCTGCACAAAAATATTAAAATACATTCGCAAGAAATTGTCTTGAGTTGTTCCATTAGGTTCAAATAACGAAGAAATTGCATTTGTTCGCGTTTTACATAGTACTATCAGCACTAGACGTCTGAAGTTGCATATTATGTCTAACTTCTTCAACAAAAATATTGCTTTTGTTGTTCTTAGTTAGTTTTGTGAATATACCAGACAATATAAACTAAATATTGGGTTCTTCAAGATCGAGGTAATGCAAAAATTGATTTTTTTTTGCATTTTAGCATATTTGTTTTTTTTCATAAATTCTCAAAACTTGCTATTTTATATGTTATTTTCACACAAAATCTGTCTTATGTTATTCTGTCAGTCTTTGTTATTTTCAACAGCTAAATTGTAAAATAAATCACAAATTGGGCAATTTTCTAAGGAAAGGTAATCATTTTATAGCAATTCATAACATTTTACATGAAATTCTGAGCAAAAAACGAAAGGGACGCTTTTAAAAAAATCATATATGTTCAAAAGGAATTCACAAATAAATATATAAAATAAAATTTTGAAAGATCTATATCCAGGTGTGGCAACTTTTTAATAACTTTGTTCTTAAGTACTTATATAAATTTTTTTATCAAAACCTCACCTAATCTCCATTGGGGGGTAAATGCTGTCTACAGCCTTGAAATACTCATCACACTATAACTGAGTAATTCCTTTTTTTTTGTGCTTTTAACTATTTGTATAGCAATTCTGTCAACTAGCGTTTCGAGCCGAATTATTTTTTCTGTATCACAAGAAAAATACTGAAGTAAAATTAAAAAAAAAACTTAGTAAATTTACACAATGACAGTTTTAAGCCTGATTAATTCTTGGGTAACCAAACATAGTTTTATTAATTCAAAGTCAGAAAAAAGTTTTTCGGAATATGATAAAAAAGGCATCATATTAAGAGAAAAATGGTATAAACTTTGCTCCAGAGAATGGTTTGCTCTAAATGTGATCCTAAAAATGATTAAAAGCTTTCATGAAAACACGAAAAATATATAAAAATATATCGTTTTTAGACGAAAAGACTTTTTTATTTTTGAAAAAAGATTTGTTTTTATGCAAGAAAATACTTCGCATAGTGAATTTTTTATCAAAATATAGGTACAATTTTTCATTTTCAATAATTTTTTTTCTATATATGATAATTTTTATGTGCAAGAAAAAGATGAGAGACATGAAATATTTCCATTTCCCACAAGTGAAAAAATATTTCTTCGAACATGTGAAAATTTATTCTAATTGAAGAAAATTGACCGTGGTGGCCAAGGCATGCAGGTTAAGTGTGTGGCTTAGCATGCTCGGAGCCCGGGTTCGATCCCCAGACGCGGCGAAAAGTTTTTTCAATAAAAAATTTTTCTGATCGGTCACCACCTCTTTGCAGACAATGGCAAACCTCAGAGAGTAAATAATGCCATGTAAAGCTTCTTGAGAACATGAACTTTAGCCGTTCGGAGTCGGCATAAAACATGTAGGTCCAGTTCTCGGTCAATTGTGTGCAAACATTTAATAACACACACACCACAATTGATCATAAGAAGCTCGGTCAAAGTCCTTTCAAGGGCTGAAATGGCCAATTTTTTTTTTTTTTTTTTTGTAAGAACATTTTATTTGAAAAAAGAGAAAATTGCTATTATTGAAAAAAGATAAATTTTTATCGCAGAAAGATAGAGCAAGATTTATCGCAGTTTTTTTCTGAATGCATCTATCATATTTTATGTTTATAAGTGATAAACTATCGATTTATATAAGTAACACGTACAAGTATCAATTGCAGATTTATACAAGTGACTTGTAGGTATGGTTTTTACATGGAAGTTAAAAATTAAAAATATTTTTCGAAAATGTTTTCTGAAATCTTCTTTAAAATTCAATGATTTGGGTGAATATATTAAGAAACATTGAGAAAGTCTTTTTCTATTATTATGGTATTAAACATTATAAATAATACTTGCCTAAGAAACTTGACCGCTGCGAAATTCTACAAATAACTACGTCGGGATTTCAAAGAAGTCATGTTTGCCTTAAGACAAAAACAGTTTATTAATTTATTTTAATCTGATTGCTTAGTTTTAAAACGTCAGAGTTTTAGTAAAATATTTAATTACAAAAATCTCTGTATGCTTTATACAAACAATTTGTTAAATATTTTCATTTTTTCTTTAATAATCGGAACATTTTGTTTTTTTATTAATTATCGAAGTTTTCATTTTGAAGCAATGTATAGCTAAAAAAAAGCGTTGTTCATGCATAAGTTCTTTAATTCAGTACATTTTGTATTTACAAAAGTGAACTTGTATAATTTTACTAGTGATTATTTTTCGACTCATATTTCTGGCTCATCATATGCCCACCTAAGTGTACAATATTATGTGCTTTATTTGTTTTCATTTCTTATCGAGCACTGGCTCATTTAATAATCGTTAATGTGGCCACGACTGCTCAAGAGTCTGCACAAAAAAAAAAAACACACATTCATGCATAGATATCTATTTTACACCGACAGGTTTTGTATTATTTTTGTGTTTTTTTCTTTTGTTTTTTTGGTATTTTGTTTACATTCAAGAAGATGGCGTATCTTTTACGCGCCAAATACAATATTTTTATTGTTTTTTTTTTTTTTTTTCTTAAAAATTTGCAGCCGTACAACTTTGAAAGCCTATCGGAAATACTGTTGTTGACGCTATTTCTTTTGTTGTTGTTGTTGTTGTTGTTGTTGTTGCTTGTTGTTGTTGTTATTATTATTATTTTGCACATTATTTACCTTGAAGCACATGAAATTCAGCTGTTGAGTTTACTTGAAGTTTTGGTTGTTGTTGTTGTTGCTTTGAATATTTTTTTTCGTACTATTGTTTGCACGTGTTTTCATGCTTATCATGCCATTAAAAGGTTAAGCTTAGCTTAGCTTAATGCTTAAATAAACTAACCAAATTAAAGCTATTCATAGAATATTTAAAATAAAAGATTGCAAATTCGAAGATAAACATTTATAAATTAAATGAAATTAATTGATCGAAGTACGTGAAGCTTAGTTAAAGTTAAAGCTTGTCGTAATTAAAAAGAATGATACTTGATAAAAATTAATATTTGATGGTGACCTGAAATTTAAGAAATCTCTTTTTCTTTCGCTCTCTCTCTCTCTCTCTCTCAGAGAAACCGAAAATCTAGCGGAACCCAGCAACAATTTTATCTACTACATTGAAAATTAAATACTTTTAATGAATTGGGTTTAAGATTTGGGTGCTTTATTAATGTGAAGTTGGCAGCGACATTAAGTTTTTTTAAAATTTCAAAACTTGAGCTGTAATGTGCTCACTTTTTGCCGCTATGTGCCATAGATAGATAAGAAAAATGTGTATATATGAGAATTTTAGAAGCTTCAGAATATATTATAATATAAGGTCTGTGTATATCTGCCTCAAACACGATATTTGAGTGATCAAAAATTGTACATTATATGCATCTTCATGCAATACGAAGTCAAATTTTAAAGTCAACCAAGAAAAATTTGTAGGAATTATAAATTTTTTCAACTTGTGCTGTAATGTGCTCATGTTGTGCTATAATAAGTCATAAAAAAATGTCAAATTTTAAAGTCAACCAAGAAAAATTTGTAGGAATTATAAATTTTTTCAACTTGTGCTGTAATGTGCTCAAGTTGTGCTATAATGTATCATAAAAAAATGTCTATATTTTAGAAAAAAAAAAAAATTTAAGAATTGCGGGAGCTTTAAAATACTTCAAAATGTTAGGACTAAGCTTACTAAATGTGTTTTAGTAAGCGACAAAGATTTTCACAGCAGGTATTTCTACATGCTATTAGAAGTCGATTTTATTTGCAATCAAGCACATTTTAAAGTCAATCACGAAAAATGTTTGAGAAGTTAGCACAAGTGCTCAAGTTGTGCTACAAGCTGTCATTAAAAGCTTAAAAAATTTCTATATTTTAGAATTAGAAGAGCATAAAAAGACTTCAATATATTAACTCTGCTTAGTTGCTGCCCAAAAATCTGCTTTATGTGATAAGCTGCGAAGACTTGCTTAGCATATGCTAGTATACCTTATTAAAAGACGGTTTTTTTCACATTTTAACAAATTTTTAAGTCAAACCCGAAAAGTTTTTTTGTAAACTTAGCACATTTTTTAGAACTTGTGCTGTTATGTGCTCATGTTGTGCTGCAATATAACATTTAAAAATTTGAGAAGTTTCATATATTATTTCTTCAGAGTGTAAAACACGTAAAATTTTCAAAGAAAATGTTTGTATACTCTATAAAAATACGGTTTTATGCACATCTTAGCAAATTTTTAAATCAAACACGAACAGTTTTGTATAAACTTAGCACATTTTTATAACTTGTGCTGTAATGTGCTCATGATGAGCTGTAAAATGTTATTTAAAGATTTGAGTAATTTTATATATTAGTATTATAAGAGCGTAAAACACGTTTAATGATATATCTGCTAATTTTTATATCAAAAATTTGAGTTGCGTACTGAACTGCTTATATAAGATCTGATATCATGTGCTTTTGGAAGTACATTTTATTCACATTTAAATAAATTGTACATCAAAACCGAAGTTTTTTGTTAAATAAGCCAAGTTTTATTGGAAAATATGTGGCACTCTATAGCACAAGTTGAGCACATTGCAGCACAAATCGAATTTCTGAAAACAACTGTTTATTTTTGTTTTTTTTCTAAGTGTATGTTTTGCATATAATTTTTTCCAATTAACCATTTTTAGCTTTTTATGACTCTTGGCTCGACCTACTAATCAGGTGAATGCGATGAGCTCAAGATGAAATGGCATAAATATGCTTAAGAAAAAAAAAAAACAACACAAACACCTGCTAAAAACATGAGTCACACGCTGATTATCGAAGAAGAAAGTCAGTGCAATGTAGATAAAATATATGATGAGTGATGCGCAGCAGTGCAGATGGACAGCAAATAAATTATATTAAAAAAAAAACAAATAAATAAAAATTGGGGCTTAACAACAGCAGAGAGACGTAACAAGATAAAAAAAAGTGTAGAAACGAAGATCAAAACAGTTTTTGACTGTGGTAAGCAAGAAATAAGCTGGGTGCCGCCGCCGCCGCAGCCGCCACTTAAAGCAGATTGAAAACGAAAGCGAACAAGTGCAGCGGCGAACAGCCAAAAACAGCAATAATAAAAAGCAAAACGGAGCGACTGACCGACCTACCAAACAAGCGACTGACTGACTGACTGACGTACCATTCGCTGAGTTGTTGTTATGTTGCATGCAGCGCTGCCAACGAAAGCGAATGTCGAATGTCGTTCATTGCAACGCTGGCACTGAGCCACATTGTTGGCTCTTGCTGGGGCACTTTGGGGCAGCCACGCTTGCGCATAATAATGTGCTGCTCATGCGCGATTGTTTTGTTTGGTTGTTTTTTGTTTTTGTGGATTTGTCTGTTGCCAGCATAGCATGCAGCATTTTTGCATGCAAGAATTCTTTATTTTGTATGCATTTTTGTTTTTTTTTTATTTTATTTATTTTCAAGCTGCCCTATGTGTTGGCTAAGCATGCTGCCTAAATGAGATGGAAAGTTGCTGGTGGTGGTTATGTTGTTGGTGGTGGAGGTATTGCCGGTCTTGCTGGCAAAACGTGAGATAATTTTTATTAAATTCAAAAATATGCTGCTTGCGTTAAGCTAACTTAAGCATTAAGAGAAAAACGCAAGCCTAAAATGGCAAAAAAAAAAAATTTACAAAACTTTTATGTATAAATTATAAAAAAAAAAAATTATAAAATTATCATATGTAAATGTAGCAGAAAGAGTCGCTAGCAAAGTGTCTAATAAAAGTGTTGGGAAAGAATGTTTCAACGAGTTCTCCAACAAGGTTTTTCAACAGCTCTTCGTTCATTGCCTGTAAATTATGGCAAAACAATAATGCGCAGGAGCGCATTTTTTCATACAAGTTGGGAGCGTTCATGAGTCAATGAATTTGTTGTTGCCTTTCTTAATCGAAAGTTTTTATTTCTCATTATAAGTGTGCTTTATGCCATTTTTGTTTTTATTGATAGTTCACCCATGTTTGCATTAAGTAGGCAAGAAGAACATTTTCGACCAAAAGCTTTAAAAAAAACAACAATTAAACAAGTGCCTAAAGTTAGCTGTGCCATTTTGTATATATATGTAGTTATAAGAAAGTTTGTGCTGCAATGTGCTCAATTTGTGCTACCATTTGCTGCATTAAAAAAATAATTTTTATGCTAATGGCATGATTTTTATAACCTTCATCCTTAATTTTTACAGATATTCACATATTATGCCATTTGTAATAAATATGTGCTATAATATTCAAGAAAGCAAAAAATTTGAAGGAAACCTCATTTAACAAAGAAATAAGATTTTTACATAAAATTTTTTTGTACATTTTTTTTTTCAAAACTTCTTGTATTGTGCTGTCATGTGCTTGGAGTGTGCTATAGGTTTCCATAAGAAAATTTTTAAAAATTGTATATTTTATGCCGTTCTAAATAAATTATATTCGCTACTATTTTCATGAGTAATACGAAAATGTGCTAAACTGTGTTCCAAATGTGCTGCATTATGCCGTAGAGATGAAGAAAAGAGGTTGATGTTTTCATACAAGAACGCAAATAAAATTTGCTGTGCTGCAATTTCAAACAAAAGTCTGAACTCATAAATTAGTGTTCACATTTAGGTTCATGCATTTTTGTCAATTATCTCTTGAATTTGTTCTTGTTCTCTTTGTATTTGTGCATGAATTTTATAAGTTTTATTTACAAACTTATGAATTATACATTCATTTTCGTTCCCTTTCTTTCATGGCACTCACGAAATGATTCTTGTAAACACACTTTCTGAACTTTAAATACTACAGTCAGAAAAATATATATAGACTTTGCTCCAGAGAATGTGATCCTAAAAATTCTCTAAAAATGTAATTTTACATTTTACAAGCTTTTAAGCTTCTATGAAAGAGAGAAATACATAAAAATATATCATTTTAAGAGAAAAAGGCTATTTTATTTTTGAGAAAAATTTTGTTTTTACTGAAGCAAATACTTCTCATAGTGAGTTTTTAATCAAAATATTGGAAAAAGTTTTCATTTTCAATAAATTTTTCTCTATAAATGAGAATTTTTTTGTGCGAGAAAAATACTTATTATAATTTTTTATCAGAGTGTACACTCAAAAAAAATTATCTCGAAATATGATAAAAAGGAAATATATTTGGAGAAAAATGGTATAGACTTCGCTCCAGAGAATGCTCTTCTCTAAATGTGAACCTAAAAATTCTCTAAAAATGATATACAGCTTTTATGAAAGAGAAAAGTATATAAAAATATATCGTTTTTAGAGAAAAATACTTTTTATTTTTGAGAAAATATTTGTTTTTACTGAAGAAAATATTTCTGATAGTGAATTTTTTCATCAAAATATAGGAAAAATTTCTCATTTTTCAATATTTACAATAAATTTTTCTCTATAAATTAGAAATTTTTTTTGCGAGAAAAATACTTGTCATTATAAGAGAAATTGAAATATTTCCATTTTTCACAAGTGAAGAAATATTACTTCCAAAATGTGAAAATTTATTTGAATTGAAGAAAATATTATATGAAAAAAAGATATATGTTTTTTTCTGAGTGTAGGTTAAGGAATAATTCATGTTCTCATGTTTGTTCATTGATAAGTTCATGTAATAAATCATGAAGAGTTCATTTGGCTCATCCCAGTAAAAAAAGTGCCTCCAAAAGAAGGTAAAGTGGAAGGGAAAGTCGTGAGTTCCATTTCTTCTGATTTCATACCCAGAAGTCATTCTTCTAACATATGCATGTCATTGGAAAGAAGGCTTTCTTTACTCTTATCTAGAAGTGCTGCTAGAAGTTTCAATAGAAGTTTTCTTTAAAGCCTTCAGTGAAATAATTCTAGTAGGTATTTTCCAGAAAAAGTTTTAAAAAAGTATTCAGGAAACAAAATAAAAATGCTTCAAAGAAAATATTTAACCACTGCCTTGCACAAACCATGCCATAGAAGCATTCTTGAAAGCTATTCAAATAGCCTTTTAGAAGTTTATAAGAAGGCCTCCTTTAAGCACTTCTCGATAAGATTGAGGAAAAAATCTCTTCTGTAAGCAGTGTATCTAAGAATCCATGTCAAGTTTGTATCAAAAATTTTGCTGGGATGTTATTGGTTTCTGGACCAAAATTCATCAATGCAATTCATGAAAATCATGTAAAAATTCATAACTATTGTGTACTGTTTTAATTTAGTCTGCATTTTTTAAAAACAGCCACTTAATTTTTTGAGCCACCCCTCGATTCGCTGGATAACTTTTTCTACCTGACCCTCTTTTCCTTCACAAACCCTCTTTGTATTGTTTTATGTACCATCCGATACTCCTTCCAGAACTTGCCAACTTCTCAAGTAATTGTTTGTACGTGTTACCGAGATTTTCCAGGTATTTGTAAATAATCTGCAAATAATTTTCTGTTCTTGTTGAGTAGACGACAGCTTTTCAGCAGCTCAATTAGATCTCTAATGATTATTTTTTAAAATCTATAATAATTATACTTTATTAAAGTACTAAAAAAGTTGTTTTAAAATCTTTTTCTTTAACGATTTTATTTTCTGGCGCAGACCTTTTTGTACTTGACCCACTCAACAAAATTTTATCGCATTTTTTGTCATCATTGTCTGTTTCATCAACTCCAAAATTTTTGTATATTTCATAAATATTTACGAAATACCTGTAAAATAACCTCAGTCATAATGGTTAGCATAAATTTCACTTTTTATTCCCAGATCGTTCATCATGGCTTTTAATGCTTAAGATAAGAAATAAATAAAAAAAAAATTAAATCCAAAAATCCAACAGAAACTGACATAACCGGCATTGAAAATGTTAATCTATGTATGAGATACAATTATGGTGGATAGCCAAAATGACAGATACAGTCAGTGTTACAAATTGATTCGATACAGTTCGTTCAGTGTAACTGACCACCCACGTTAAAACGGAAATGTGCAGGTAGTGTTTTAATGTGGCCATAATTTAGGAAACACGCAATCAGATACAGAGAGATTAAGAGAATTAAAAAGCGGTTAAATTTACTTATGTATGTATATAAATACATTTTTACAATATGAAGCAATTTTAGGGCTTTATGTTTTGAAACTGTATGAGAATCGCACAAGTAACAAAGTTTAAATATTTATGAAATATGAAATAAAATAACTTTTTTTGGTATGAATGTTAAACAAACAATTAATTTCATATATTTAAAGAACTTATAAAAAAAAACAAGGTTGTATTTCTGATGTATTAATTGGTTCCATTGGGACAAATATGGAAAAGTTAACGATAAATTTATCAAAGTTTTACAAGTTTAGCATTTTGAGAATCTCGGGGCCATTTCCAAATTCATTGTCAGCGCAGAACCTTAGGTCAGAATAAGTTAGAGTTTTTAGATATTCTTATTACTTGGTTATTATTATTATAATTAATGATTAGTCGGTCACTTTTATTTCATGATTTGTTGTACCCTGAGCAATACTGAACCTCATTGCCCTTTCAGAGCCTTTCACCTGTTAAGTACGTTAAAAGTTTTAAATTTTTTTATAATTTAAGAATTCTTAAGTAAAGAAAAGTGCATTGGATAAGAAAGGCTTAACTATAAATCCTTAAAAAGCCATACAAGTACCTTTTTCTTCTCAAGTTTCTTACAAAACCCACACTAGACGGAAAAGTGATTGATTTTTTTTTATGAGGTGAAGTAGTTAGGAATGACGTTTGACAAGAAACTTCTTTACAACAAATTCCAAGGGGAAATATACGCTATTGAAGTATGTGTTCAGGAATGTCTCCGTAGATAAACTATGGGGCCAGATTTCTTTAAACTCTCAAACAGTCATGTTTTTTATAACAAAACAAAGATGAAAAATGGGCGTCATCCTCCCATGGCCACACCTTTCGCCGATAAAATCCAAAAAATTGAAAATTCCATAAATAAGTTTAACCTACAGAAATAAAATTTGGTATGTATGCATTTTATACCAAAACTACGATATGCTCCTTGTATCCTTTCCTGAACATGCCTACGTCCCATACAACCAACAATAGCGAAAACACTATAACGGCATTAACATGTGAGCTATAGGAATAAAACTTGTTATGAGTAAATTTTTTATCAAAATTGTAATGTATAGACACGCCCATTTTCAACACTATTATTATATGTTGAAAAAATAGGTTTAGGGTATTTCATAGTCGGGCTAGACCGACTTTATAGTTTCTTAACTTTTTGTACTAAATATAATAGAAATTATTTTTATTGCCGATAAACTATAGTAAAATTAATCGATAATAAAAACAAATAAAAATATATATAAAGTTAAAATTTTTTCCACATTTTTTGAAAATATTGTATTTTACAATTATTGTATTTTTTTAAAATTTATCGATAAATTTACTATTATTTTCGATAATTTTACTAAAACATATCGATAACTTAACCATAATTTACCAATAATTTTACTAGAATGTATCGATAATTTCACTTTAATATATCGGTTAAAAAAATTATCAATAACTTTAATAAAATATATCGATAAAGTAGAGAAAAATGTATTTTAATTTTACAAATTTTAATTTGTAATTAATTTTATTCTGATTAAATTACTGATTAATTTCTCTAAAATTTATCGATAATTTTAATAAATTTATCGATTATTAAATTAAAAATATCGATATTTTACTCTTATTTACCGACTTATCACTATTTTAACAAAAAGTTTCGTTAATTTTACTAATGTTTATCGGTACTTTTATTACAATTTATCGATAATTTCACTCAAATTGATCAACAGTTAAACAGTTAAAAATATTTAAGTTTAAAATATTTGTTAATTAGAAAAACAGAGATATTTTTTAAAAAAATTAACAACTACTTTTGATTAATTTGTCGAATAACTTAATCGACAATTAAAAGGATGCATAAAATACATATTTAGAGAAATTTTCTAATTAAAATATCGATAGGTTTTGAATTTTATCAAAATTTATCGATAATTTTACGAAAATTTATCGATAATTTTATTAAAATTATGCGATAATTTTACTAAAATTTATCGATAATTTTACTAAATTTTTTCACTAATTTGTGAAATTTGGAAAGGAACACGAAAAAGATGTTTCTCAAAATTGAAATATATTTTTTTAAAACTTTACATACTTTTTACTACATATTATACAATTAATTTTTATTGTCGATAAATTTAAGCAAAATGTATCGATAATTCTCGATTTATGATAATTAAAACAAATAAATTTACCAAAAAAATTGAATTTGTGCACATGTAGTATTTTTAAAATTTATCGATAAATTAACAATTATTTTCGATAATCTTACTAAAAAATATCGATAATTTAAACATAATTTACTAGAATTTCACTTCATTGTAACGGTTAAAAAATTTATCGATATCGCTTGTAATATTTATCGATATAGTAGAGAAAACTGTATTATAATTTAAAATATTTGTAATTTGTAATCAATTATATACAAATATAGTATTTACTGAGCAAGTTCTTTAAACTTTATCGATATTTTTAATATAATATATCGATAATTTACTTAAAAATATCGAAATTTGTACTATAATTTATAAATGACTTTTTTAAAACTATCAATTAGTTTGAACTAAAAAGTCTTATACCAAAATTTATCGATAATTTCACTGAAACCGATCAGCAGTTAAAATTATGTATTTAATATAAGTTGACTAGAAAATTATTGATATATCTTTATAAAATTATAAAAATAAACGCATAATAAATGATGCATTTAATACATATTTAGGGGAATCGTGTTACTTTTTACTGTTTTTACGCGTTTTAGTAACTAAATGTATCGATAAATAGTTTTAATGTTACCAAAAAATATCGATAATTTCACTTAATTTATCGATAATTTTACTTAACTTATCGATCATTTACTTAAATTAATCGATACTTATTTAAAAATTTATCGCTACTCTACTTAAATTTATCGATAATTTACTTTGATTTATCGATTATATACTTAAATTAATTGATAATTTTCAAAAAATTTCCGATAACTTTACTAAAATTTATCGATTATTTATCGATTATAAAAATAATTTTTATTTTTCAACTAAGTCGTTTAGTTAAGCATACAAACATTGGTATTTCTTAATAAAAACATCGATAACTTAATCAAATAACTTAATAGTTAAGTTTTTTATAAAATCATCAGCATGCCAAAAAAACATATCGAAATTTTCTATTAAATAAATCAAAGATTTGTTTTAAAAATTTTACCAAAATTTAAAGAAAGTCATACAAAAATTTATGAACATTGAAAATAATTTTAATTCCGAGTTCAAACCTCAGCGCGGGCAAAAGTTTTTCAAAAGAGTTAAATTTTTCTGTTCATCCGTCAACTCTCTGCAGGTAATGCAGAGTCCATATAAAACATGTACGTTCAGTTCTCGATAAATTGCGTAAAAAATTTAACAATACTCACAACACAACACAAAAATAGGCTGAATTGGCCAATTCGTTTTTTATAAACCATACGAGAAAGTTGAATTTTGAGCAATAGTAAGCTTGACAACAATTAATATTGCTGTCTATCTACGGCACATTGCTGCATAACTTAAGCATATTTCAACACAACTTCTAAATTTTTGAGAAAAATTAATGGCGAAGCTTACTTCACAATTAGACAAATGCTTTTCCATTAAAATTATCCCATTATAATTTAATTTTGCATACATATGAAGAACATTTCCAGCACAACACAGCACAAGTTCTGAATATCTGAATAAATTAATATCGTACAAACATCTCATTCTATTTGGCAGACCAAAACTTAATCGAAATTTTTATTCCAACTGAACATATCGAACATGTCTTAAAGTCAGGCAACATGCAAGCCAAAGCTCAGTGAACGCAGTTACGCATAGTCAGCGGCACAAACAATTCATATCAGAGTGTGCGTCCGTTTGCAATAATGAGTATTTTACGTGTCTCATTTTATGTTGGAAAATTAGACATGAAAAAAAGAAATACATTCATTTATATATGATGATAATCAAAACTTTTTATTATAATTTCAACGAGTCGTTTATGCGTTTACTTTCTTGGATCTCTCCGCTGATTTTCAGTCTAGCTGACCATAAAATAGAAAAAAAAAACACAAATACAAATAAAAAAACAATTGATATTGGTAATAAAAGAAAATAAATATAGTCTGGCTTCTGGGCTGACAAGATTATTTTCTATGCCGTTGATTTTATTTGTATGATTTGCTTTAGAAAAAAAAAAAAATAAAAATAAAAAAAAACCACGTTAAAGTAAAAGAAAACAAATATTTTCACTTTCTTTTGTCTGAATGGCTGGATAATTTTTCTACCAACTTGCACTTTTTAGGTAGCTTTGAAAGTTTTTTTTTTGTATAAATTTTTCTTAAACTCTTTTTCATGATTTTTTTTTTTTGTTGTTTTTTTTTTCACTTAACAAAAGTTTGAAAGTCAAATTGGAAAAATCGTGCATGAATGGTAAAAGTAAACTTTTTTCACTTAACCGTATGATTTTTTTCTTTTGTGTGTATGTTTGTTGTTTTTTTTTGCTTCTCTTATTGACGGCTTTTATTCTATGTTAACTGATTTGAAATCGACAAGAAGTCGACGTACGTTGGACGTGGTGTAATGCTATCCATTAATTCATTAAATTGACTGTAGATTGGTAATCGGAAATACGCTGTTGTTGTTGTTGTTGTTATTGTTGGTAGCTGTATCTACAATTGTTTGTTAAGAGCGTGAGAGAGTGGGTCTTAAATATACACAAAAGCTGTTGAAATTAATTTTGTATTTTTATTTTTAAGTTGCTGCTTTCGATTAAATCAATTTTGAGCTGAGTGATTAACCTTTTGCAGTATACTGTAAGCTGGAGTGGTATTGTAAGAGTTTCAGACCTTGTTCGTGAAAATTTAAAAGATTTTTGGATTTTTTAAAATTTTTTCTTAACATTGATTAAATTAATTAACAAATTTGTGTGTTTATGTATCACATAAAGTAAAGATTATGAAAATAAAATTAAAGAAATTTTCATGTGATGAAATTGTTTAACATGTTTTTGTGGTTATCCATATTTTATCAATAAAAAACAATCAAACCTTTAAGGTTTTAATAAATACGATTTATCTTTGCATGTTAATATCTTGTGGCAGCATTAATTAATCGATAGTTTTTATTTTATAAATTTTTTCAATTTATGTCAATTTAAAAATTTTTGGGTTGAATTTCAAGGACAGCCAAATTAATGACAATTGTTTTCTAAATAAAAAATGTAATTTTTCTTAAGTGCTTCAATTATGTTTTAAGACCTATTTTTAAATTCTACTCAAACTATCGATATAATTTTACTTAAATTATCGGAACATTTAATATCGATTAATTTTCATTAAAATTCTCGATTAAATTTTACTTAAGGTATCGCTAAATTTTTATTGTATTTAATGATTATTTTTTGTCAGAATTATCAGCTGATGTATTCAAATTTTTAAATAATAATTATTAAAATCATCGAAAAATTTAGGCTGATATAACCGAAGACAACGTTTTGATAAATTATCGAAATATTTTTACAAATTTATTCAGTAAAATTAAGTCCAGTAATACGCAGTAAAATAATTAATTCTCTAAACTAAAATTATCGATAACACTTTTAAATGTATCGATACATGTTATTAAAGTCTTCGAAAAGTATCGATAAAATTTTCTAAAACTTATAGCAAGATCGTTGATAGTTCTCATCAGAATTATTGATATATTCTACTATTTTTTAATAATTTAAAAATAAATTAAAATTATTATTAATTTTTGTTTAAATAATTGATTATTTTTTTATTGCAATAATAAATAACTTTGCATTGAAAGAATCGATAAATTTATATGAAAAATGTATTACTTTTTTAAAAAAATAATGGATTTAAAATAATGGAAATTATAAATAATTTTGCATTAAATATATCGATAAATTTTTTTAAAATAAGCGATTTATTTTTAATTAAATTATATAAAAATTTTCAATAAAATAATCTATTTAAAATATTTTTATTTTTATTGTATTTTTGTTAAAAATCTATAAATTTTTAATTCTAATTATCGATTTTTCTAACAAAATAATATATTCATTTATATTAAAATGCTCGATTTTTCTGTATAAAAATGTTCGATTATTTTTTAAATAACAAATTTTTATAAATATTTTTATTTATATAAAATAATTAAAAATTTTGATTAGTTTGTATAAAAATTATCGATTAGTTTTATTGCAATTATCGATTAATTTTATTGCAATTATCGATTTATTTTATTGCAATTATCGATTAATTTTATTGCAATTATCTATAAATTTTATTAAAATTATCGATTGATTTCCTAAATTGTCGATTAATTTTATTAAAATTATCGATTGATTTCTTAAATTATCGATTAATGTTATTAAAGTATTGATTAATTTTGTTAAAATTATCTATAAATTTTATTAAAAGTATTTAGTAACTTTCTCAAAATTATCGTTTTATTTGATTAAAATTCTTGATTAATTTGATCAAAATTCTCGATTTATTCTATTAAAATTAATGATTAATTTTTTTAAAATTATCAAATAATTATATAAAAAGTATCTATTGCTTTGATTAAAATAATCTTTTAATTTTATTATTATCGACCAATTTTATTAAAATTTACGATTTTAATACTTTAATCATCGACTTATTTTTATTCGAATTATCGATTAATTTTTTATAAATAATCCACTTATTTTATTAAAATTATCGATGCATTTAATTAGTATTATTGATAAATTTTATTTAAATTATCGATTAATTTTGCTAAAGATATCGATTAATTTTTTAAAACTAAGTGATTTATTTTTTATTACATTATCTTTAAATTTTAATTAAAATAATCTTTATTAAAAGTTTTTATTTAATTTTTCTTTTTATTAAATTTTTATTAAAAATCGATAGATTTAAATTATAATTATCGATTTTTTTTACTTAAAATAATACCTTCATTTAAATTCAAATTCTCGATTTGCCTGTATGAAAATGTTTGATTATTTTTGAAATTAAAAATATTTATTTATATTATTCTTTATAAAAAATCACAAAAATTTTTGAGTCATTTGTTTTTAAATTATCTACTAATTTTATTAAAATTATAAATTCATTTTATTAAAATTGCAGATTCATTTAAAAAAAATTATATATTACTTTTATGAATATAATCGATTTATTTTATTACAATTATCGATTAATTTTATGAAAACTATCGATTATTTTTTTTGAAATTATTGATTAATTTTATTTAAATAATCAATTTATTTCACTAAAAGAATTGATTAATTTTATTTTAACTATCGATTAGTTTTAATAAAATGATCGGTTTATTTTAATAAAATTATCTATTTATTTTATTAAAATTATCTATTGATTTTATTAAAATTATCTATTGATTTTATTAAAATTATCGATTCAATTTATTTAAAACATTGATGAATTGCATTGAAATTATCGTTTTATTTTATTGAAATTATAAATTAACTTTTTTTTAATTATAAATATATATTATTTAATTATCAAATAATCGTATTAAAAAATTTCTATTAGTTTTATCTTTTAATATTATTAATATCATCGATAAATTTTATTAAAATTGACGATTTTTTTACAAAAATTATCGATATATTTTTATTCAAAGTAACGATTAATTTTTATTTTAATTATCTTTTAATTTTATAAAAATTATCGATAAATTTAATTTGTATTATTGATTAATTTTAATTAAATTATCTATTAATTGAATTAAAATTATCGATTAATTTTAATTAAAACTATGATTCATATAAATTGATATTATCAATTTATTTAAATTAATTAAAATCAATAAATACTGAAATTGTCGATTCGGTCTTATAAAAATTAGTGATGAATTTTTTTTAAATAATTATTAAATTTTGTGAAAACCACAGACTAATTTTATTTTAATTTATTGATTTATTTGTCTGGAAATAAGCGATTATATGTAATTGAATGTACCGATTAAGTTTTTTAACTACCTTTGGCTGTTTTTTTAAAATTAAGACTTTTGTATTGAAATAAGCGATTATGTGAAATTGAATGTACTGATTAATTTTTTCTTTAATTATCTTTGGCTAAATTATGATTGAATTTGGTTAAATTAAGACTTATTTTTACCAAAATTATCGATAAGTGATAATCGGTTATCGGTAAGTAATAATCAAAACTTCTGATTAAAATCACTGGTTCATTGCGTCATCATTTCTATTCATTTAGATTAACACACACAACACAATTGATCATAAGAAGTTCGGTCAAAGTCCTTTCAAGGGCTGAAATGGCGAATTTGTTTTTTTTTTTTTGTTTTTTTTTTTTTTTTTTTTTTTTGGGTTTAATGCAAATACATTTTTATTTATTTGTAAAAAAAAATGTCGACATGTAAGACATGTTTTTTTTTTTTTTTGTTTAAATTTTTCCAACAATTGCATAACATGTTTTAAAAAACTATCGATACATTTTAATTAATTTTTAGCAATTATAATTTCTAACTTCTTAAACTTTCTATAAATTCTTGCTGAGGTCATCAGTAAATTTTTACTCAAATTACGTATAATTTTAACAAAAATTACTTTAATCCTTTAAAACAAACTATCAATATATTATAACAAAAAAATTCTATACAATTTACCAAAAATGTATGTTCTAAAATTTACTTAAGCCTTTAATAAATTTATCGATTTTGTATTACTTTTAATATCGCTTTATTTGACAATAAAATTAATGTTATATTTTTACTAGTCTTTGAAAAATTTTACAAAAATAATCGATATATATTACAAAAGTGAGCGATATAGTTTACAAAAAGATCGATTAATTAATAAAAGTTAGAGTTATGTTAGACAAAATAATTTATATATTTTTTGTGATTTAAAATAATCGATTTAGTTTACAAATAAATTTAGATATATTTTTAATACAATTATCGATTTTTATTTTAAAACTTATCGAAAAATTTGTAAAACAGATCAGGGCTGAATTAATTATTCTCGTGGGATAACAGAAGAGTATAAATTTTCAATGAAGGAAAAAAAATATTCAGAGTCATACTCAAGCTCTTCTACGGTATTAATAAAATATATTAGACACAGACCAGCTAAAGCAACAACACAAACTTATGTACAACCTCAACTCTCGGTAGTAATGAGAATTTATGCTGCTCATCTTAGCAACGAGATGCCTCAATCGTTTTGCCAATAAAACATTTTTTTTTTTTTTTTTTTTTAATGTCGTGCCCTTGTGTGTCAAATCGATCATGAAATGTCAACGCTTTAGGTGATATACACCGAAAATTGCAATAAAAAGTTAAACAACAACAGCAAAAGCAACAACAACGTTGTTGCTACTAAAAAGGTTAACTAAGAAACTGGCTAGCTAGTTGTTGTTAGTTTGTTTGGCAGGCAGCTGCTTCCCTTAAATAATTCGATGCGATGCGACTAACTTTTAAGATGATTGCCGTTGTTATGTTGGTTTCTCAAGTTGTTGTTGTTGTAGAGTACTTATACTTTCGTTTTGAATTTAAGAAAAACTGCAACGAAGTGCAAAAAAAAAACAACAAGGAACTTTGTTTTTTTCGGCTTGTTGTTTTTGAAAACATCGAAAAAAAAACATTTAATATAAGGAAAAGCCTTGCTTGCAATGAACGAGATCGATTGATTCGATCGATTGCTGGAAGATTTGATCAATCAAGAGTTCGAGGCAAAAAAACGTCAGCGGAACACACAGACAGCTAGCAAGACAGCCGCCACAACGCGCGACTAACATAAACTTCAGCAATCGATGAAGATCGATGATTGTCATCAAAACATTGAGGGACAAAAAACAGAAAACAAAACTGAAAGCAAAAGTTAAAAGATAAATTTTATGCGATGACATTTAGTGAAAGTGAACTTGTCGAGAGTGTAAGCGAGATGGCAATATGAGATTTATGAAGATAGGGAAGAAGTCATTAAGTGGTAGGGTAGAGCTTAAAGCAGCAGCAGCAGCAATAGAAATAACAACACCCAGGGAAAAATTAGGCAAAATTTTTCAACACGGCTCCTGTCAATCCAACATGATAATTTTTACTCGCAAAACAACAACAATTTTTAAAGATTAACACTGTATTATGCAGTGTTAAAAAATAACATGAGTAAAGTGTTGATTTGCTCATTGCATCAGTATATAAAAAGAAAAGACAGTGCGAATAATGTTGCTGTTGAGCGAATTACGTGACAAAATGCCCCTTTTCTGAATGTTCTGTTCAGCAGAAACCATTTTATGTGATTTTGCGCTCTGTACAAACGATCAGTTAACAGACTTGAATTATTATGTAAAGTGTTAATTATTGACATAACTGATCGTGTTGAATTTTAATAACGTGATTTAGTGTTAAAAAAGCGTTATTTTTACAGGATTTTTTTCTGGGTGAACAACAGCAGATTGTCTACAAGAATTAATGAATGAGCCACGGTTGAAGATCAATCGATCGATCATTGCTAGTAATTTATAAACGTGCTGTGCTTTGGCGGAAAATGTTTGCATGAAGCAGGCTTGACATTTGACATTGACAGGTAGGAGGTATAAATGCTAACGGGCTGTTTTGCAACGACAAAATTGCTCACAACAATAGCTGGCTAGCAACAGAGTTAAGGAGAAACCGAAAGTAGAAAATAAAATTCAGAAAATATAAAATTTCATGCGACTTAAAGAAAACTCTGAGTTTTATTTCGAGAGTTAGACAATCAGACTAAAATTTGTAGATATTAGTTATAAAAAAGTGTGGAAAAAAAATCTTGAACTTAACTTTCACCTTAAAAGTAACAGAAAAGTAGCAGAAACTACTCCGTTTCTGTTACTTTTACTGTCACTGTCAATGGACAAAATATAACTGTTACTGTAGATTTTTCTTAAACAAACCCGAAAACAAAATTTGATTTGCTTTTATATAATATTTTACCAAATTTATCAATAAATTGTTGCTAATTCAATTAAAATAAAATTCAGTTTAACTGAATAATCGATAATTTTTTTATAAAATTATCGACAAATAAATACAAAATTAGCTTAATAACTATCAATAAATTTTAATTAAAAATATCGAATATTTGACATTTTACATTTTTAAATTTTACCAAAATTATCGATAAATTCTTACTAAAATTATCGATAAATTGAACTGAATAATCGATAAATTTTTTATAAAACTATCGACAAATAAATACAAAATTAGCTTAATAACTATCGATAAATTTTAAGAAAAAATATCGAAAATTTGTACTTAAACTTTCGAAAAATAACTAAAAATTAAAAACCTTTTTACAAAAATTATCGAAAATTTTTGACTAAAATTATGGATAAATTTTAACTCAAATTATCGAAAAAAATTTTACAAAAAATATCGATAACTTTTTAAACAATTGCCGATAACTTTTACCAAAATAGTCAATAATTTTTTTTGTGCAACTGTCGCTAGTTTTTTGTAAAATTATAAAAATTAAAAATAAATTTTAGTATAAATACATTTTATTAAAATTATTGATATTTTTTTAAATTATTGATTAATTTTTACTACGATTATCGATATATTTTAGTTAAATTTTGAACACTTTTCACTTTGAAAAAATCTCACTAAATTTTTTTATTGAAACAATTGATATTATTTGCACTATCGATAAATTTTAATAATAATAAGTTTTTTAGTAGCGATAAATTGTTACTAAAATTATAGATAAGTTTAACTGGGCAATAGATAAATTCAACTATATAAGCTCTATATTTGTTCTAAACTATCGTTAAATTTTAACTTTTAGTACCGAAAATTTGAACTTTAATTCTCAATACATTTTGAAAAAAATTAAAATAACTTTTTACTAAATTATCGAAAACTTTATAAAAAAAATCGATAACTTAATTTTAGACGAATTTTAGCAAACTTTCTTTAAACTTTTTACTAAAATTATCGATATTTTTTTAAATTATGAATACATTTTTGCTACAACTATCGTTTAATTTTATATAAAATTCTTACACTTTTTAGTTTGCTAAAAATTCTCGAAAAATTATTTTTTTCTCAATGATTTTTTTGTACCAAAATTTTTGAAAAATTGTTATTAAATTGTCGATTAGTTTTACTGAATAATAGATATATTTTAACTAAATTAGTGCTAAACTTGTACTAAACTATCAATAAATTTTACCTAAAATCATCGATTAAACTTTTTACTAAAAAATTTTTTAACTTTTTACTAAAATTATCAATTACTTTTAACTAAAATTATCGATAACTTTAAACTAAAATTCTAGATATATTAAACTTAAATTATCGATTACTTTTTACTAAAAGTATCGTAAACGTTTAACCACAATTATCTATACATTTAATCAAATTATCTATACTTTTTAGAAAATTTATCGATATTTTTTAAATTATTGATACATTTTTACTACAATTATCGATTAATTTTTACTACAACTTTTAGGCCTTTTACTTGATTATAATTCTCTATAAATTATTTATTAAAATTTTCGATAATTTTAATTTTCACTATCGATATTTTCTTTATGAAATAATCGATACTTTTGTACTTAAATTAACGATGAATTATTGCTTGCGTTATCTATAAATTTAACTGCATTATAGATAAATTTTTATTAAATTAGCCCTAAATTTGAATTAAACTATCGATCAATTTTAAAAAAACATCGAAAGTTAGTATCTAGATTCTCGACAAATTTTTAAAAATTTTCAGAGCAAAATTTTTATTAAAATTATCGATAGATTTAAACTTAAATTCAAGAGATATTTAACTTAAATCATCGATAACTTTTACTAAAATAATCAATAGCTTTTACCAAAAATATCGATATATTTTTGTAAAATTATAACAATTAAAGATGAATTTTAGCTAAAGTTGTGCTTCCATTTTTTGCTAAAATTATCGATATTTTTTTATTAAGTTTTTAATACATTTTTACTATAATTATCGAATAGTTTTGACTGACATTTTAAACTTTTTACTTTGCTTAATATTCTCGATAAGTGTTTTACTATAACTACCCAAATTTTTTATTAACGCTTTCGATACATATTTAAAGAAAAAATCGATACATTTATTTTTATATTTCGATAAATTGTTCGTGAAATTATTGATAAGTTTTACTGAATAATAGATAAATTTTTACTAAATTCGCCTTCAATTTGTACTAAACTATCGATATATGTTAACTAAACATATCGAAAGTTAAAGCTTACATTGTGGACAAATTTTTATAAAAATTTTCGATAAATTTTTACGAAAATGATCGAAAATTTTTATTAAAATTATGGATAACTTTTTACTAAAATTATCGATAACGTTTTACTAAAATTCTATATTTCTTTTAAATAATATTAAAGAGAAGTTAAACTTACATTATCAATATTTTTCAACTAAAATTAACGATAACTTTTTAGTGAAGTCATTACAATGAAAGACTTATTTTAAATTTATTAATGAATTTTTGAAAAATTCTCGACAAATTTTTCATTAAAATTATCGATAGTTTTTATTTATACCATCACTATATATATTTAATGAAATAATCGATACATTTTGCAAAAAATATCGATAAATATATTTTAAAAATATCGAACATTTGTGCTTAAATTCTCGAAAAAATTTTACAAAAATTATCGAAGACTTTTTACTGAAATGGTCGTTAACTTTGTACTAAAATTATCGTTGGATTTTAGTCAAATCATCGATAACTTTTACTAAATATATCGATAACTTTTCCTAAAACCATCAATAACTCAAAACTAAAATTAGCGATAACTTTTTTCAAAAATTATCGATAATTATTTTTTATAATTATAATAATTTATAATAATAATTAATTTTTGATAATAATTATAATATATATAAATTTTATATTATAATTTATAGAGTTATTGATATATTTTTCTTAATAATTATTTAATTTGTTCTTATTATCGATAAATTTTTACATCAAATAGTAGAAACCAAGTCACTGTTAAAATTTTACTTCATTTATGGATTTATTCTAACTAAATTATCGATCAATTTTTACTAACATATCTCTGAATTTTTACTAAAATCATCGATATATTATTTTACGCATCGATTAAGTCTTGTTAAAAAATCAATAAATAAATTCATCAATAGATTTTAGCTTATCATGAAAAAAGTGTTGATATAATTATCGATTATTTTTTTCATATGAGTAATTTTAATTTAACTTATCGACTTTTTTATTTTTAAATTTTAATTTAACTTATCGACCACTTAAATTGTCGCTTAATACCTTCAAAGTACCCATACATTTTTTAAAGTTATCGAAAAGTTTCGATAAAATTTTTGAAAATTTGTTATTCAGGTCATCTCAGAAAACTGCATCAAATCTTTAAATTAAATTCATAGCAATTTCTTTGCTTTCAACTATTTTTTTTTGTGTTTGTTTTTTATAAACAATTTTAAGCCTAACACATGCCAGCATTAGGAAAAAAAAACAATTGCAATAAATACAGTTAGACTGCAATGCGAACACACAGTCTCAACCACAACACAAAACCTCAAATTTATTTCTTTGGCAGAGCAACAAACTAAGTTTTAAGGTTTCATATCTTGATATTTCAATCTGACAATATTAGACAACGTCTATCTGGCGGTAAGATGCAAAGAAAATACACACACACACACATATGCGTAAATTGCCAAACTCTGGCAAAACCAAATATGTACCATATTGTAGAAATTGTGGTACGCGTCTCCCGCATGCAATTTAAATGAAATTTTCACGGCAATTTTCGATAGTCTGTATCTGTAGCGGTTTGGCGATTAAGTGGGATTGGCTGCTTGTATTATTTTTATTTATATTTTTTTGAATTTATTTTATGTATTTTTTTTTTTTTGTGGAGAAATGTTGAATTATTAATGGAGAAAAATCTTAAGTTAAGTGGCACTGCATGCCTAGAGGAATAATTTATGCTCACAAATTGTTTCAAATTTTTAAAATATTGGCCATAAAATTTAAGTCTGCTTGGAATGGAAAAATTGTTTTAGTTAACAATCAAAGGATAATTTTAATATTTTATGCAAAAATTTGTTTGTTAATTAGAGCTTATATTTTTGCAAAAATGTAAAATTCATTCATTGGTATTATCATATTTATAGTAGATACGTAATAAAAATATGATATTTTATACAAAAAACTCTTGTATATGTGATGATTTACATTTTCATTTTCTGTGGTCTGGCCTAGTTTTAGTTTTACTGTTAAAAATTTGTGTGCCTTATTTTCTACTTGCTTGGAAATTCGATGTAGAATAATTTTTCGAGCAAATTATTTCAAACAATGCATTAAAAAACAAAACCCTTCATACATGTTTTCTAAATTTTTTCTATAGTTTTACTTTCAGCTTTTATTATTTTATATTGAATAGTTTTATTGCAATATGATTTTGTAAAAAGGTAAAAGTTCGCGCTTTTAAAACTATGGCATACCGTACAAAGTCTGAATAGGCACACATTCCATACCTTTGTCTACTTTTCTATCACCACGCTTTTCATTTGTCTGGTTATTGTTAAGTTCGTCCGATGTTGTTAGCATTGTTGTTGTCGTTGCTGTTGCTGCTGTTATAGTTAGTAGCACTTTCGACCGAATGAAAAAATGTTGGCAACATGCGATCAAAATCATTTAAGTGAAAGTTCTACATATGGTTGAGGCGAATAAGCATGTTGTTGTTTTTGTTGTTATAATCTCTACAACAATTATTATAATTGTTGTTATGATTTTTCAATGTTTTTTTGTTTATGTTCATAGCAAAAGATATTAAAAATGTTCATATAAGTTGCTGAAATGTATGAAATGTAGTTTGATTTAAACAAAATTGAATAAAAATATATCAAAATTTTTTGACCAAAAATCAAACCTTATTGAATGCATGCATGATTTGCCCTCAAAACAGTGACTGAGCTTACCTGAAAAGAGAAAAAAAAACAAATTAGTTTTAATTCAAGAGAGGTTCATATTTAAAAACTTAACTGACATGTATGACAAAAGCATATCAAGAGATAAGTAAAAGATAAGTATCAAAATATAAGTATATTTCCAATTCTAATAAGATTTTCATTTCCACAAAACCTCTTTATTTATTATTATTTAACTACTACAAAATTATTAAAAATTTTTTAAAAATCAATTTTATTTGTATTGTTGAAGTTGCACTTAATTTCTGCCATAGTTAAAATTAATAGTTAATTTCTGCCAAAAGTAAAAAAAAATAATATCGACCTTAATTTATTAACAAACAACAATTTTTTATACTCTTAGTTCTTTATTTAGTATTTATTTAAACTCAATTTTTATTTGCTAATTTTCTTTTTAATTTTTTGTTTTTTTTCTATGGCTTGGTTAATGAATAGAATTTGAAATATACAGGAAGTGTTGAACGTTTCACTCAACAAACGAATTCTAATGAGACCATTTTATGGCTATGCTATGACAAGTCTTTGTTATTTGGTCATAATTTTTCTTTTTTTCCTTTCAGTAGCAAATAGAAATCGTACTTCCACTTGTTGTTGCTATTTGTTTATTTGCTTTAGGCAATGAAAACAAATTTAATGACCTCAAAATATGGCAATACACAGTTGCGTAAATTAGCTCTTATATGTGGAATGTACAAGCATATTTGGAATGTGTTGGGAATTTCAAATGAGCACATATAATAAACACATTTAGCAAAAAAAAAAAAAAAATACAAAAATAAAGAATCTCTTGAGACAACTTAACTTCAGTACGAGTGGAGAATATGACTACCATATTCAAAAGACATAATATAATAATATCTTCAAACCAATTGGTATACAAGTATAAAATTTGAATCAGCCTTAATGTAGGGAATACGGACACAAACACTCATTCACATGGGTCATAAGATTTTTTAAGAATTTTTATTTAAAGCAACTGGAAATCCTTACAATATAATATAATGAATGAAAAAGTTCACAATACTTATGAATTTTTATATGATTTTCATGAATCTCGTTCATTAATTTTGGTCTAGTAACCAGCAGAGCTGTAAAATTTGCATTCATATTCAGAATTCTAAGTACAAGTGAATAAGGACAAAAGAATGCTATTCATTGAAAACAAAATTGATCCATGAATAAAATTTTCAATTCACATTCAATTTCAGAAAATTGATTTATTATTCATTTCGATTATTCATTTTTCTTTATTCAGAATAATGCATTCATTTTTTTATTCAAATGAATGCTATTCATAAAGAATGCAATTCACAAAGAATCGTTATTCATTTTGCATTCATTATTCATTTTTTATTCATTATTCATTTTTTATTCATTATTCATTTTTTATTCATTATTCATTTTTTATTCATTATTCATTTTTTAATCATTATTCATTTTTTATTCATTATTCATTTTTTAATCATTATTCATTTTTTAATCATTATTCATTTTTTATTCATTATTCATTTTTTATTCATTATTCATTTTTTAATCATTATTCATTTTTTATTCATTATTCATTTTTTATTCATTATTCATTCTTTATTCATTATTAATTTTTTATTCATTTATTCATATTTTAAGGTCCTCCATTAGGTTGATTAAGGTCCTCCATTAGGTTATTTACCATCTTTTCGTTGATCTTAGTATATGCCCGACGCCATTTACGTCAAAATATTTCGATGTTTTTCGCAGTTTGTTTGGTCTTCTTAGGATTTATTTTCATTAAAGCCCAATATCTTTCGATAGGACCGATCTTTCGATTCATCGTTCTCTGGACGTAGTGACATGTTGCTAAGTCAGGCCAAAATAATACTGAACCTTGGTGCTGACGTATAAAAGGCAGCAAACGCCGCTCCAGACACTCTCTGCTGTAAATTTCGGTGTTGATTGTGCGATCTGTCACAAATTCCCTACTTCAAAGGCCACATTTTCAAATGGCCTGCCACACCATGTATTTCTTAGGAAATTTGGTATGTTCTTCGGTGGTAAATTTAGAGGATGCTCCATTCATTCTTACCGCAGTTAATATCCGTGTCCAGGTAGCTGCTTGAAATCCGCTTTGCAGTACGTTTCATCGTTCATGATCACGCAATCAAATTTGGGCAGGCAATCGCGATACAGATTTCGAGCCCTCCTCTTGGCTTCGATGTCCTTTTCTTTTGACCTATTAGGTACTTTTTGTACTTTATAGCTCCTTATATTGTAAAATTTTTTAAACCCGTTGAACACTTGACTTCGATGTTCCCGCTTTTGCTGCCATATCACGAACCGAAGTGCCTGGATTCTGAGTAAACAGCCGCTTAACGTTCTGGGCTACCGCTTGGTTCGCTGGACCACTTTTTCTCCCTGAGCCTGGTGTTTTCCATAAAGATGTAAGCTGTTTGTATCGTTTTATAGTCCTTCCGACAGTTTTTTGCACACGCCAACTTCCTTAGCGATCTTATTGTTGGTATTTGCAAATAATTGCTTTCCGTTTTTCTTCTTGTTGAGACGACATATTTTCAGTAGCTCTTTTATTTTACTAATGCGTATTTTTTTTTTATCCGCAATATTTAAACTTTATTTAGGTACCAAACATGATGATGCTAAAGAGATAACACTTGTTTATAAATAACATACAAACAAAAGTACAGTTATTTCTGGGACAAGTTTTATATATTTATTTTAGGAGATTTGAGATGTTGCAAACTTCGGCTTGACAGACTTTAGACTTTTTTTACTTGTTTTCAAATAAATGGTTTTTGAATTTTATTATTTTTTTGAAAATAGAAAATCTACATTTGAAAAAAAATTCAATTTTGTCAAAAAAGTCGTACACTGAGGGAAATATGTGTTAAAATTAAATGAAATTGTGTTAATTTTAAACGAATTTGTTTTTGAAATAGAGATTGAAAGAAATTCATTTAAATTAAACACAACTGTTTTTAAAGTTAAATTTAAAACAAGGGTTTTTGTTTTTAAAACAATGTTTTTAAATAAGAAAACAAATTTAAAACAAAAATTTTTAAATTTAAAACATGTCTTAAAGCATAATTTTTTCGATGCCATTTTTTAATTTTTTCCGAGTTTTTGATGACCGGTGATGTGGTGACCGTGGCATGCAGGTTAAGTGTGTGGCTTAGCATGCTGGGAGCCCGGGTTCGATCCCCAGCCGCGGCGAAAAGTTTTTTTCAATAAAAAATTTTTCTGATCGGTCACCACCTCTCTGCAGACAATGGCAAACCTCAGAGAGTAAATAATGCCATGTAAAGCTTCTTGAGAACATGAACTTTAGCCGTTCGGAGTCGGCATAAAACATGTAGGTCCAGTTCTCGGTCAATTGTGTGCAAACATTTAATAACACACACAACACAATTGATCATAAGAAGCTCGGTCAAAGTCCTTTCAAGGGCTGAAATGGCCAATTTGTTGTTTTTGTTTTGTTTGAGTTTTTGATGACAGATTCGTAATCAGCGACCCTTGGGACCCTCCGAATACCAAATCGTAACTCCTTTCAATGAAGTTTGCATTTTAAATATTTCAATATTGAAAAACTGAATTAGTTTTTATATTATTTTATGTTTGATATTTTTCAAACCAATGAAAATTCAAAATTCAAAAAATGTCAAAGAAAGTTTGAAAGAAATAATGAATGAAAAAAAATTGAAAGGAGTGTATAGTTGAAATTTAAACACAATTGTTTTAAATTTTGTTTTGTAGAAACGCAAAGGCGTTAAATTTATATTTTAAAAATTTTTGTTTAATTTTAAAGTATGTTTTTTTTCTCAGTGTAGAGCAGCCTTGATTATTTGATAGGACTTTTTTTTTTAATTAAGTGTCAAGAGAAAATAAATTCATCTTTAATACTCTTTAAACTTTGAAAGAAAATAAAAAAATTAAAATTTGAGTTTTTTTTTCTTTTAACAAAAACAAATAATTTTTAAGCCATATTTTTAGAAAAGATGAAATTTTGTGGGTTCTCTTTAAAAGGAATAATTTAAATATGAACATAAAAGTAACGGTAAAATTTTTATAAATTTGCAAAAAATAAATAAATTAAATCTATTCAAAGATGACAGAGATATTGGCTTTCCAATTCAGAACATGCAATTTGAGATAGTTTTTTTCTCTCGACAATATTAAGAAAATTTATTCAAAATACATTTGGTCTGAACTGCACAGTAACTGTTATTACATTTGAGAGAAAATTTAACAAACTTTCAGAAATTATTAGAAACATTTAAAAACCATTTAAATGCGAGCAAGATATTGACATGGAAAGTCAAATTTTTGAATTTTTGAAAGAAATTTTTGTATATAAATTTGACGATTTCTGAAAGCATAAAACTTAATTTTTTGCAAAAATTTTTACTTTTAAGAAGAACTCAAATTCGACCAAGCAAAAGCTCTCTCCCAACAAAATTTAATTTTGATTAAAAAGCGAGTTAAAAAGCACATGCATGTTACAGTATTTTTGAAATGATATAAGTTTCATACAAATGTGTTGTCTATAAATTGAGGAAAAGGGGGTATACTATATAAGAGTTATTTGAAATTTTTTTTACTATTTCTAAACATATTATTTAAGTTCAGTTTATAACTAGCTATATATCAATTAAGCATGGCTATATTTCAATAGCCCATCCTTAAAAATTTAATGTTGAAATTTGTGCGTTGCTTTATTATAAATGATTTTATTATTCAAATCACATGATTGATTTCTGATTTCTACAATAAGCCAAGTCAAATGTTTACCACAGCGACAAAATACAGTTAACAAGCAATCAGCAATATGAATAACCTGAGGTTACACCTTGTAACACGCTTGTAATTGTGAGTTATTTTACTGGCGGCTTTAAATTTCGAAAATTAATAATTTTAATAAAACTTTAGCTATTTAATGCCAGCACTTATGGTTTATTTGTTTTGTTGTTTTTTCTACAAAATGCTTTTGGCAACATTTCAATTGGAAATCGTATAAAATTGAGCTCATATAAAAAAAAACTACCATTGAGCACGTGCCTGAAATTATTAATGTTTAAAGACTAACGTATTCATAAAGTAAAATTATTAATAGTTGCTGTTCTGGTGCTGGTGCTGGTTGGTATGTTGGCTGACAAGTTGGCCGCATTGATAAAAAAAAACTGCTTTAATGGTGACGCTCCAAGACGATTTCACCTACGACATAGCTACATTTAGTAAGCAAAACGCACCCAATTTCGGTTAATTTTCGACCAATTTGCTTTAGCTGGCAGCACCACAAACAGGCAAGCAGACAGGCAGTCAGCCCCAAACCACTGTCGCCAAACTGTTGAAAATGTCTCTCTAGCTGACTGTCTGTCTGTTCTAATACCAGTTTAAGGTGCGTAACTACTGTTGCTTGTTGTTTTTGTCTTTGGAACATACCGGTGCGTACCTACCAGCGCGCTTGCTTGGTATAAAAATATGATTATTCTGCATTAGTTGGGTGCCATGAGCGCCTCCTGTTAGGGGTGGACGGCGGCGTTTAACGCGTTTACCTTGCATGGCATTGCGTTGCGCTTAAAATAAATGTTTGAATTAAGCTCTAGCTGCGCATGCGCTGTCATTGCATTGGCGACATTCTTTTAAATTTTTTCTCCTTACTTAATGTTTTATTTTTTTACCACAAAAATTATAACAACAAAAACTAGCAACTAGTTTTAGTGCGTGGCATGGTTAATATTCGAAAAAAAAATGCTCGAAAATATGGTTGGTGGGCCGTTATTGCTTACGTTGAATTTTCATAAATTCAGTTATTTTTGAAGTTAATTAAGTCATTCGGCATATTTGTTAAATTTATGATTATTTTTATATTTTGCCGAATTTGGCTCTGAATGTGTTTGGAGGCTTGTACAACATGTTTGGTAATGATGTTTTGCCATTCGCAATAGGTTACATTTATCAAGAATTTAATTGAAGTGAAATGAGAGAAAATTTTATGAAAGAAAATGTTTATAAAGAAAGTTTAATGTTACGAAAATACGGTTATATATAAGATAAGGTTAGGAAATTCGAATATATGACAGCTGTAGCTTGGTTAACACTTCTATAAAGCTTGCGAATAGCAGTTTACTTGTTAACAAAGACATCCTAATTAGTACATTCGCATATTCGACAGCTGAAGCCTGGTTTGAAGTCTGACTTCTATAGAGCTTGCAACTAGAAGTTTACTTGCTAGCCAGGACATAAACGAAAAAAAATACCTGTTGAGAGGCATTAAAGAAGTTTTATAAAGGCTTATTTCAAAGTTTTAACTTCAAAAAAACTTATAATAAGAGAACAGACGAAATTCCTGAGTCTACAAAAGATATTTTTGTAGATTTAATATTAATATTAGAGTAACTTCGTTTATTGTGATATGGTGAGGTAATGTGATATACCTACATATTTTGTTAAATACACAATTTTCGAAAATAATAAACATGTGAACATAACGGCAACAGAAAAAGACAAGTGCTGCAGCTTAATGCGAGCTCACATTCGCTATGTTCGCTCGCATTGTTGTGAAATTGTTTTATCGGTGTAGTCGTTATTTTTTTTTTTTGAGTGCGCTTTACGAGTGAATTACAATAAATAGAGCAGAATTGTCGACTGAAATAGATAAATTTGTTATATTTTGAAATTAGAGTTAAGTTAGCTACAAATTAGGTCACATCTTGATTTTCTACAGCGTATTTTTACAAAAATAATCTTATTATTTTGAAACCCGAATTCGGCTATTGTGATAAAGTCAAAGTTGGGTAATGTGATATATCATCTATTCATACCATATATATTCATTCTATTAATTTTATACTTTGTATTATTTTTTGTTAAGTTTTTACATGCATATTCACTTGATTATGTTTGTATATTTGTTTTCTTTTATGTAAATTCCACTGAAATAATAAAATTGTATTGTACAACAATATAAATAACACTAAAACAACTTTTTTTTTCTTTTCAATAACATGGTGTTTTATTTTTATTTTGGTTGAAAAAATAATAGATACTGCTGTTGAACACTATTCGGGTTATGTTATATTGATATATATTGTAAAACACATCATCCCAACGTAGTATATCACTTTACCCGCCAGTTTCATTAATGGGAGTTACATGACTTTTTTTCATTGTGTTGAAAAAGCTTCAAATTGGATTACGCTATAGAGCTATAAAGTTGTAAAACTCCGCAAATTGCATCAAAAAATATCCTTTGTAATGCGGTATAAGCTATGGTATGAAAGTAACTAATAATTATAAATTTAAAAATGCTTATATCACATTACCCGAAGTTACTCTACAGAAAGTACGTTAAATTTTGTATATGTTGCTCTGTAAAGCCTGCGTAATTTTTGAATTGAAAGCAGTCGAAAAAAATTTCGATTTGTCGGCCTCATTTGGTGTCGTCAGATGTCACATTTATTGAATTTTTAGCTTTTTGTTACTAAAAGAAGCTCAAACAAGAACGCATTGCAGATATGAAAAGTATGTGAGCATAAAATTGCAGTAAGGCTACAAACATTAACCATCCAATCTCAAAATGTTTCCACTCCACAACATTACCTTCTATGGAAGTTTCACATTATGAATTTTATAGAAGCTGTTGCCTGCCTTGTCTTCTCTACCATTCCTTTCTAAACATTATAAGTTGTAGCTGTAACAGAATTATAACCTTCTTGTTGGTACCATACAGAAGCTGTTGTTGCACATAAAATGTTTGTAATGGAAGTTGTATACTTACAAACTAGTGCTTATAGAAACTATGCTTGTTCTTAAAGAAGCTATAATTTCGATAAAAATAAAGTCATTAAATTTCAACCCTTTATGCAGAAAATACAAGTTGGTGGAGTGGGGCGTTCTGAACTAAAGTGCTATAGGGGTTAGGGGTTCGAATCGTCTGAAAGCGTGAGTAAAATTTGGTGGAATTTTTAAATAATAAAAATTTCCAAAATTAAATTAATTACTTATAATTTCATTTGTAATTCATTTATAATTTTTCACATTTTGAAATGTGTTTTTATTCAAACTTCAGTTTCATAGGCGGGGTTGACTTTTTGAAAAAAATGGTCTTGTTGTAACGGTCAATGGATACCTTTACTGAGAGTTGTTGAAAGAAGTTTTCTTTTGATAACAACGCCAAAATAGAATGCACCGAGCATGGAGATCATTTAATTTTAATAATATTTAATTTTATTACAAAAATAACTAATAAAAATTTATTATTTTTCAAACGAGTGCAGAACAGATATTCATATTTATCAGTCACATAGTTAGGGTTCCCAACTGTCCCGGATTTCGCGGGACATCCCGCATTTCAGCTAATTTTTTAGCGTCCCGCGACGACCCCTTGCGGGACACCTTTTGTCCCGCATTTGAGAACTTAACGCAGAACATGCGACATGAAACACAGTTTCCTTAACCGTTTAATTTTATTATATCAAAATAAATTTATAGCTCGTTTCAAAAGAGAGGAACATTTTTTAGTTTCATTTTTTGATGTGCAGTGAGAAATTATATCTAAAACTAGAAAATTTTTTAGAGCGTAGTTTCTTGCTCTTTTTGTACTGTTTGCTGAACTTTATGCTTTTTTTGAATGTTTTTTACTGTTTTTCTTTATATTTAAATGCGCAAATATTTAAAAAAAATGATCGCACAAGTACGGTGTTGCACCGACGGCCTGCAGCAACCTGCATCTTGAGAGAGAAATAAAATAAAATTTACATAAAAAATAAATTATTTTCTCAAGAAAAAATTGTGAAGTGAAATTACGGATGACAAAATATTTTTTACGCACATTTTTTTTCAATTTTGATTGGTTGATTTTGGTTGATTTTGAAAAATAAAATTCAGTACTTCCGCAGCGCAGTTGCGATGATCAACCAAATTCTGGAATATACATTAATTTTTTTCATTTATTTTTCTGCTCAGAGAATATTCAATTTTATTTTTAATGTCGACCAATCAGAATGAAGAACGCTCTCCAAATTATTTTCTTATTCTCAAACATGCGCGAAAATGTTCTTCTCTTTTGAAACAGGCTATATCATTTATTTTTCATACATTTTATTTATCAAAGCGATTTGGATTTATTTTTGGTTTTTTCATGAGTTGGGCAAGAGTTGTAAAGAGATCTAAACAATATCAAGGAAACAAGCGATGGTGTAAAGGCATCGTTGATACCCTTTATTTCTCAAAGAATAAAAGGAAATATTTAATAAAATAAAAAATTGCATCTAATGTTGTCCCGAATTTTTCAGCCAAGTCCCGCATTTTTGATGGCTCCGTCCCGATTTTGTTCTTTTCAGAGTTGGCAACCCTACACACAGTGCAACTTTTTTATATAAAACTAATTTAAGATTATAGAAGACAAAGAAGATATCGTTACAGCTCGACTACGAGGTTTGGAAAGATTCACAACTTTGCACACGGAAGAGGGAGGGTCTTGTAGAAGTGTAACATAACCAAAATAAATCAAAATCGAATAGATGACATTTTATTTTGCTTTTCTGTTATTATGGCTTCAGGAGAAATCGCCATAGGCCGTCGGGAACCTTGTAGGAACTTTTATGTAATATGTTCGGTTTTAAAATCTTGGACTCAGAAAAAAACGCATATCTTTCTCCGATAAAAAATATCTCTATTTTCGATAATAGCAATTTTCTCTTTTTCAAATAAAGTTTTCTTAAATTAGAATAAATTATTAAAACTATTATTATTAGCATGGTCACTAATAATTTAAATCAATTAGAATAAATTTTCACATTTTCCAAGAAATATTTCTTCACTTGTGGGGAATGGAAATATTTCAATGTCTCTAATAATGATAAGTATTTTTCTCGCACAAAAAAATTCTTATTTATAGAAAAAAATTTATTGAAAATAAAAAAATGTTCCTATATTTGGACAAAAAATTCACTATGAGAAGTATTTTCTTCAATAAAAACAAGTATTTTCTCAAAAATAAAAAGTATTTTTCTCTAAAAACGATATATTTTTATGTATTTCTCTTTTTCATAGAAGCTTTTGATAATTTTTAGTGAATTTTTAGTATCTCATTTAGAGAAAAGCATTCTTTGGAGCATAGTCTATACCATTTTTGTCTAAATATAATGCCTTTTTTATCATATATCGAGAAACTTTCTTCTGAGTGTGATGAATTTTTTTTTTACATAAAAATCAGTGATTTATCTGGGTCCAAAATCCAAAATCGAACCTTTTTAATGTATAACAACATTATCAACTATGCTAATGAGCAAAATTTTCCAGTGAAACAAATTTCGAAATTGCCTTTCAGGAACTCAGCGATATGACCCAAAAGGATCTCATTCGCTTTGGATCTCAAATGTAGTGTTTACATACCTGTATTTAAATTATATGTTTAATATTTTAGCCTTCTATCGCCTTTCGTCCTTAATTTTATCTTACTCTTCTGACTCTTTATTTTAGTGCCTAAAACATTGCTCAGACTTGTACTTTTTAAACGTTGATACCAGAAAGTTACCAGAATATGATAATCGAAGTTTGTATATTTTTAAAAAATCATACACAGCAGGTCGTAGAAAAGTTTTTATCACAATTTATTAGACTTCTTTTGCATCTGCGTTTGAAAATTTCTTTAAAAATTTTCTTAAAGAAAATTCTAAAGGAAGTATGTGCTATCTAGAGTCTATATAATTTCATAAATAGAACTGTACGCCTAGTAGTAATGTTTAAAGTTCAGTAGAACTTGTCAGAAACTGTCATTTCGAATTCCAAGTAAAAATGGGTGTAAGAATTAAGCAGCACACCAAAACTGGTCGCATCAAATTAGAACAAATTAGAACAGCTACTGCCGGATAATGTCCAAAACTGATATTCATTCATTCACACTTTGAACAACAGTTTTACTCAATGAAAATAACTTTTAAAGCAGAACAACAACAACAACAACAAACAACTTGTTGTGGTATCCATATCAGTCATTTAAGCAACAACAAGAAACCGTAATACCAATTTAGAAGTTGAATGTTGATGTTGTTATAGTATCTAGTTCTTGTTGTTGGTTTTAAAATAGTTTCAAAACTACAACAACTCTTGCTAAATCAACAGCTTAAAACTTAAAGAAATGCAAGCAAAAAAAAAAAAAAAAATTATTAAAGTATTAAGACAGATACAAAAAAAACAATTTAATTTGTTCCACTTTTATTGATTGCACATTAAGCAACAACAACAACAACGGCTAATGCAACTAGCAGTATCAGCAAAAATGACGACCATAGCCAGCGTCGCCATTCAATTAAAAACTGAGAAACCTGTTGCTGGTGACTTAATCATAGCTATACCGTTAAGAGCAAAAAAAAAAATCAAACAAAATATTAAGAAAAAAAAAATTTAAGAAAAAACCACACAAGTATTGATCTAATCAAAACATAAAAAACCATATGGTCGCTGCTGCTCAATAGCTTAAAGCTTAAAGAACTTATTAAGCACACATAGAGCAATATATAAAAATAAAAAAAAAAACAACATTAAAACAACAAAAAAGCTGATAATGCAATTTGCACATTTATTATTACAGCTATTAGAGAAAAAAGATACTTGCAGCTATCTGCCAGATACATAGATGGCACAGCTAGATAAGCTCATTGAAGAAAGTGCTTTTGGTAATGCATATACTTAAGTATAGAAGATAGGCGATACAACAACCACCACACCAACAACAACAACAACAACACTAACAATAGCATCATGATGATCAGCCATTAGAATAAAACTGCTGCAACATATGGTCGATCAGGCGTTCTCGAACGGTAGGTCGTTCGGTTGCTCTTCATGGCATTCGAATATGTGTCATACGAGCGACTATGAAGACGACGACGACGAGGACGGAGACGTTGATGGCGTTGTGTTGCCAACCATGGCAAAAAACAATTGCATTCAACCTCAATGGCGACGTCAGCCAACTCAGTCAAACAGCAAGCCATGCGATGCACATTTACGGTAAGCTCATATCTATCTACAAGTTAGTATCTTAACATATAGGTAGAATCTTTGGTTTCATGTTCTGATTTTTTTATGTTGTTGTTTTTTTTTTTTTTTCCTTTTCCAAATATGATATTTTTAGACTGCATTAGAAAAATTTACTGTTTCTTATTGGTAGCTGTTGTTGTAGCAACTGCAGCAGCACCGTGTAATAAACTACCGATTAGTGTAAAGTCATTCATGCGATTGACTTGCAAAAACATCAAAAAACAACAATAACAGCTAGAATATGAACATTTTTTTTTGCTCTATTCTTCACATTTTACGCTATTAAAATTAGCGTACATGAGCTGGGCTAGGCTTACGACCAGAGGCGATTTATTTATTTTATGTTAATTAACATAAATTCCGGTAACGTCTACAGTCATATTCAGCACAATGCAACGGCGTTGCATGACATTAGTACACGCTGAGTAAAGCTTCTGAAATCAATTTTTGAAAATGCTTGTTATAGTAAAATCATATTTTTGGCCTCTTGATGACATAACAGCAATTAACGGAGTCAAAAGGCATGCGGTGATGTCCTTTAATGTAACGTAAATGCAATATCGTTGCATGGATTTATTATATGGAGCTCACGTATGTAAATAAATGTTATACGATAAGTAAAAATGATTCTTATGCACAGAAACAAAATCATCCACAAAAACATAGAAACATTAAAAGAGACATCGACAACGACACCGACATTGACATTGACATTGACATTGACATTGACATTGACATTGACATCGACATCGACATTGACATTTACATTGACATTGACTTTGATATTTACATTGACATAGACATAGACATTGACTTTGACATTGACATTGACATTGACATTGACATTGACATCGACATCGACATTGACATTTACATTGACATTGACTTTGATATTTACATTGACATAGACATAGACATTGACTTTGACATTGACATTGACATTGACATTGAAATTAACATTGACTTTGATATTTACATTGACATTGACATTGACATTGACATTGAAATTAACATTGACTTTGATATTTACATTGACATTGACATTGACATTGACATTGACATTGACATTGACATTGACATTGACATTGACATTGACATTGACATTGACATTGACATTGACATTGACATTGACATTGACATTGACATTGACATTGACATTGACATTGACATTGACATTGACATTGACATTGACATTGACATTGACATTGACACTGACGTAGACATTGACATTGATATTGACACTGAAATTGGCATTGACATTGACATTGACATTGACATTGACATTGACATTGACATTGACATTGACATTGACATTGACATTGACATTGACATTGACATTGACATTGACATTGACATTGACATTGACATTGACATTGACATTGACATTGACATTGACATTGACATTGACATTGACATTGACATTGACATTGACATTGACATTGACATTGACATTGACATTGACATAAACATTGACATTGACATTGACATTGACATTGACATTGACGTTGATATTGACATTGACGTTGATATTGACATTGACATTGACATTTACATTGACATTGACATTGACATTGACATTGACATTGACATTGACATTGACATTAACATTGACATTGACATTGACATTGACATTGACATTGACATTGACATCGATATCAACATCAACATCGACATTGACATTGACATTGACATTGACATTGACATTGACATTGACATTGACATTGACATTGACATTGACATTGACATTGACATTGACATTGACATTGACATTGACATTGACATTGACATTGACATTGACATTGACATTGACATTGACATTGACATTGACATTGACATTGACATTGACATTGACATTGACATTGACATTGACATTGACATTGACATTGACATTGACATTGACATTGACATTGACATTGACATTGACATTGACATTGACATTGACATTGACATTGACATTGACATTGACATTGACATTGACATTGACATTGACATTGACATTGACATTGACATTGACATTGACATTGACATTGACATTGACATTGACATTGACATTGACATTGACATTGACATTGACATTGACATTGACATTGACATTGACATTGACATTGACATTGACATTGACATTGACATTGACATTGACATTGACATTGACATTGACATTGACATTGACATTGACATTGACATTGACATTGACATTGACATTGACATTGACATTGACATTGACATTGACATTGACATTGACATTGACATTGACATTGACATTGACATTGACATTGATATTGACATTGACATTGACATTGACATTGACATTGATATTGACATTGACATTGACATTGACATTGACATTGACATTGACATTGACATCGATATCAACATCAACATCGACATTGACATTGACATTGACATTGACATTGACATTGACATTGACATTGACATTGACATTGACATTGACGTAGATATTGACATTGACATTGACATTGACATTGACATCAATCAGGTTCGTTATAGGCCAAAAAGTGTGGAAAGGTAGACAAAATCGGTTGGATTTGAACAAGAACTGGGAAATGGACTTGAACTATGGTTGGACAAGTATAAGAATAAGGATAAGACTTAACCTAAAATAAGGGATAAAAAACAAAAATATGAACAAAATTAAGACTAGAATTTGAAAAAATAAGTATTAAGAAAGTATAAGTATAAGTATAAGCTAATAAAGAAGATTTGAAAAAAGTATTGGAACAGCACCTAATTTAAAACAAAAATTCGGATAAGGATTATAACCGGGATAAGAAAAAGATCACGACGAAAATATTGAATGGATAAAGTACTGTGCTTGGACGAAAATTCAAAAAAATTATAACGACAAGGATCCTGTCGCTATTCTTAAAGGTAAATAAAAAAGTTTACAAATTAGGCCAATGTATAAAATAAGGATATTAACAAGATCAAGAACATGGGTAACAAGGATAAGAAAAAGGCTAAAAATATGAATAAGATGGAGGATTTTGACAAGCAATTAGATAAAGCCTAAATGCGGGACTGGAAAAGAACTAAAACTCGCACATAAGGAAAACATTGGAGAGAGAATAGAGGGGAAAGGTAATAAGAAAAGATTTAAGAAAGTTCTTTTCATATTTTTAAAGAAATGCTACAGCTTCAAAAACATTTAAGTTGAATTAAAGCATATCATATTTGCAAGCAGATGAATATAAAGATAAGAATAAAATCAAATATCGCGTTTATCTTTACAGGGTTAAAAATCTTGGAGTTATTTTTTAAAACCTTGGAGTAATCGTTGGACTAATTCATTTTTTTTAAGCTAGAAATTTTTTTAGTCAAGGCTGTACTTAAATATAATAAATTGGGAATAAAATTTGTATTTTAGTACCTACGAATTTTTAAAACTGAATACAAAATAACTTAAAGGTAAAAGCTGTATTTTGTTTTTTGTTTACATTTAATTAATGCTCTAGCAACCAATGGATTAGCCCGAGTTTAGAACTCGCGACTCTAATGCGTTAGTTGCCGCAGTACGCTGTTCGATCCTTGGATTAGGCAAAATTTTGCACAATGCAATTTTAACATTAAATAATCAATGATATATAATATAAAAATAACATAAAAAAAATAATAAATAAATAATAATATAAAAATAACACAAAAAAAAAAAAAACGGTCTGACTGAGGGTTGAACCAGGATCACTCAATTCATCAAATCAAATTGACAACCGCTTAACCATCTGTGCCACGGACTAAATTTTTTTGCGCGTGCTAATTGTGTACTTTGTAGTTTACAAAATTGAAAAGACAATCCAATAGTATTATTACACTTAAAGTTTAAATTTTAAGCCCACACTCAGAAAAAAGTTTCTCGGAATATGATAAAAAAAGGCATCATTCAGAGAATGCTTTTCTCTAAATTCGATCCTAAAATTTCTCTAAAAATGATAAAAACCTAATATGAAAAAGAGAAATACATAAAAATATATCGTTTTTAGAGAAAAACACTTTTTATTTTAGAGAAAAGATTTGTTTTTATTGAATAAAATACTTCTCATAGTGAATTTTTTATCAAAATTTACAAAAATGTTTTCATTTTCAATAAATTTTTCTCTATAAATGAGAATTTTTTTTTGTTCAAGAAAAATATTTATCATTATTAGATATATTGAAATATTCCCATTTCCTAGAAGTGAAGAAAAAAAAAATCCTCAAAAATGTGAAAATTTATTCTAACTGAAGAAAATTTTATTTGAAAAAGAGAAAATTGCTACTATCGAAAATAGAGAAATTTTTTACCGCAGCAAGGTATGTTTTTTATCGGAGTGCATGCTGGACTAAAAGTTTATTTTAGTCTTTGACGTGGTTAAATTTTAAACCATGTGGGACTAAAACTTAATTTTAAACTTTGACGTGGTTTAAATTTTAATACAATTTCGGTGTCGTCATATATACAGAACAGTATTGACTTAAATTTAGTCCAATATTTTGAACAGTGTATAATTTAGTCTACGGAGAAATTAGGGTCAATTGAACTAACGTAACCAGTCCTGTGACAGTTCTTTTTTAACCTACCAAATGATAGGTTCGATGTTACTCAACGGGATCAATAGTTTTTAATGTATTTTGCTATATTTATCGTTATCGATATCATTACCAATATCTCAGTGGAATTGCGCTAGACTCATGCGAAGAATGTGGATTCGTATCCTGGGTTCGTAATTTAAATTCTACACTGAAGGAAATTTGTTTCCTTCTAATTAAATTTTCAATCAAACAAACAGATTTCACTGTTAAAAACCATCCAACAAATAAAACTTTCAAATCAACTGTGGGTTGACTGTTGGTCTAAAGAAAAGGAAACACATATGAAAACGTACTTTTTTGTACGAAAAAAATAAAAATAAAAATTTTATCATTGTTTTGCAAGTTCAGGATTAGCCGAGTGTGCTGACGTGTGCGTCTAGAACTTGACTCTTTTAGGTCCAATTATCGGCAAGACCAACGAGGTATTTTTTTTATTTAATATATTTTTTTTTTTTTAAAAAAAATTAAATTTACATTTAATTTTTTAAGATTGTAAGCGAGCTTATTTTGACGTTTTTTTTTTTTTTTTGACTAAACAGTTTATGAAATAGAATAAGATAAATATAGCAAAACACTTTTAAAACTATTGCTTAGAGAAAATAGACATTTCAAGAAAGACACTAAAATATTTCAACAGATGATTTTAACAGCACCATAATGCTTTGAAACGTTCATTCGACAAAAAAAACTGTTAACTTAAAAGCAAATTATTCAACTTAACAGTGTTCTGAAATAACAACGGCCTGCTGTTAATATTACAGCTGTTATTTTTCTGAGCGTAATTCTGTTTCATTTAAAAAAAATTGAAAAAAAAGTGTACAGCCCATTTTTTATTTAAAAAAAAAAAAAAATATGTTAAATAAAAAAAACTTATTTTGGTGATTATGCCGGGAATTGAACCTCGGTCAGTCAAGTACTATTCATGAACGCTAGCAAGCTCGGCTAAGCATGATCTTCCAAAACAATGATTCAATTTCATTAAGAACGTGCGCATGTACACTAGGGTGTCCCAAAAACAATTTTTTTTTCGAGTTTCATAGTTGCTCAACCTTTACTGTCATGCTTATACTGTCAAGTATTTTTGAGAATTTTTTCAGATTTTTTGGAGGACGTTTAGAGGTCGCGCTAATCGGATTTTCCGTAAAAATCAGGTTTTTCTGAGATTTTTCGAATTTCAATCATAAGTTGATCAATTACAAACACTTTGCTTGTATTCGAGTCATCACTTTGAAAGAAAAATGTCCAAACTTTACTTTACCGTACATAAATTAGAAGTTTTGGATTTTTGTTTTGTAATTTGGATGTGATACATTAAATTTTTTCGTGAAATTTTCGTAATTTTTTTTAAAAATGCTTCATAACTTTTCAAAATTCCATGAAAACAAATTAAAGTAATGATGCAGTTTGAAAAATAGTAAAATTCTTAGCAATTTAAAAAAACAATACTTGATTTTACTCTTGCCGTTCCAGAGTTATAGCCATTACAGCTGTGTTGCCATTGTTGAAAATAAAATAAAATATAAGTAATTGAATATACCACATCCAGATTATTAAAAAAAAGGCAAAACTTCTAATTTATGTACGGTAAAGTAAAGTTTGAACATTTTTCTTTCAAAATGATGACTCGAACACTAACAAGATATCTGTATTGACCAACTTATGATTGAAATTCGAAACATCTCAGAAAAACCTGATTTTTACGGAAAATCCGATTAGCGCGACCTCTAAACGTCCTCCAAAAAATCTGAAAAAATTCTCAAAAATACTTGACAGTATAAGCATTCAAACAAAGGTTGAGCAAAAAAATTTTTTATTTTTTGGGACACACTAATGTACACTGTTGTATACAATACACTGTTGTATATATATATATATACAGTGTTGTATAGACCGGCTACTGATTAGGTTCAAAGGTATCTATGACGTGTGTATAGACCCCTGTCGATATATTTTTGGACAGTTTCTTATATTCTTATATAACAGTTTCTAATTTAACCCTGTCAATGACAACGCCATATAAAAAGAAGCAATTGGTTTTATATGTTGGAAACAGAATGGTGGCCGATCTGAACCGATTTTTTCTCCGTCAGGAATAGACAAAAAGTTTTTAACTTCAACAGCTTCCGCTTGGATCAATTTTGACCCATTTTGACAATCAGTGTATCTTTAAATCAGTTTGAGATATACAAAATATTTAAAAAATACTGAGCTTGCTGAACTGCTTAAAGAAAATAACATTTATGTATTAAAAGTGCTTCTCCACCGATATAAAATTTGGTTTGGGCAAAGTTTTTATGTTCGTCGAATTTGAAATTTTTGCAAAATTAAAAATTTACACTAAAAATCTAATTTTATGCATGTTTGAAGTGAGTAAAAGTATTTAAAAAGCATTTCTAAATTTAAATAATTTAAGTTTTCAAGCATATTTCAGAGACGATTTTTAACGGTTTTAAAAATTTGCTTAATATTTTATTCATATTTTATGAGCTTAAAGAAAAACTTAAATTTTATTGATTTATCTCTGGTGAGTTTACAACAACATGCAATTTTTTTGTATGCCATAAAAGTGTATGTTTGAGTTACAATTTTATATACAAAAAATTCACATAAGGAAGTCTTGTAAGCATTGTCATAAAAATTTGGCTTGTCGTAAACAAAAAAAAAATCCTACACTTTTATGTTAATAAATAAAATTTTCTAAAGACTTTCCATGCAGCAACTTAAATTGATGCCCAACGCAAACTTAATAAATACTTAAAATAATCTAATTATGCTAAGTTTAGTCATTCGTACAACTGTTTGAACAAGTTTTTAATAGTTTTATAAAATATGTTAATTTTTTGTTGCTGGTATTTATTTTGTTTTCTTTTCTTAAATATACACTGACTAAAATGTGTAAAAACTTTATAATGAGCTAATTAATTTTTACTATATTCGGCATCAAACCAATTAAAAGTCAACAAATTGGTTAATGCGAGGCATCAAAACGTCATGATTAAAATTTTAATGATATGACTAAAATTTAATGATTGTTATGAATTAATTTTGGCGTTTGAGTCATTTATGAATTCTATGAATTGAACAGTCAGACAGACGAGAAATGACAAGAAAACTATATATGTTGTTGTTTTTAAACATTCTTGATAAGGCAAAAAAAAAGCAGCTATAAAATAAATGCGTTAATAAACTACATTGACCCATATTGTAGATAGGCTGAGAAATTTTTTGCCGTGTGCGTATAAATTGGAATTTATTTAATGCGAAATCAACCGTTTTAATGTAACTGTTTATCGAACGAACGAAATTGTCAAACATTATATAGCTTGAAATTGAATAACAAACATAAATACAGTAGCGATTAGTGCCAGAAAAATAAAAATCAACATCTGTGAGGACTTTGAACACCATCCTACACTCGAAAAAAAATCAATATCAGCAATTTTGTGAAATAATTCAATCACAAATATCAGCATATTTTATACTATTTTTTAAGCAATTGAAATTATGTTGGTTTAGGCTGATAAAGTTTTTTAAAAAAACGCTTATTTTGGGTATCCGATTTTTTGCAGTGAGCACACAGTTGCTGTAGCTAAAGTCTCTCTCTCTCTCTCTCAGCTATTATGAAGACGATGCTAACGATGACGATAAATTCTATGTTGATGATCTGTTTTTCCAAACGTGATGGATACAAGTTTCTTGACATTTTGGCGAAAATTGTCAGCAATTGTGCAGATGTGATTACATTGCCAGCTGAACTGTACCATCAGCTGGTGCTGGGCATGCAGCCTGCCAGTCAGTTGCTCAAACGGCAGTTGAGATAAACTATGTGTATAAAATTGAAGTAGGTACTTGTGTCAATCGATCGGGCACCAAGTTGTACCAGTTACCAAAAAACAAGTTTGTTGTACACACAGTATTTTGTTTGTACTGCTTAAGTTGCTGCTGCAGTTGTAGCTGATCTTGTCAACAGACTTCAAAAACATACGACTGCGAGAACGTCACAAACGCATCGTCGTAAAATTCTCATCAAATGATCATCATGAACGGGTAGAGTAGTCATAAGAATAAATTTCAATATTGCACTATTTAACGGTACGGAATTTGACTTCAATGCGAACCAGCCAAAGGTTGAGGTTGAGCTTGCATTGGGCTGACTCTGTTGCAGTGCCAGAGTTTGAGTTGAGTTGCATTTTGTCTGTTGCTCAAGTTCTTTAACAATATTTCTAATGTTGTTGGTATTTCTGTGGCAATTTATAGCTTTGAAATTTTAAAATTTTTGTCTTTTGTTTTTACCATTGAAGTGGTACCAGGCTATATTCTGGTTAGATTTGAGTTCCACGATGTGCACTCATTGCTTGTAGAATCGCGCTAAAACCAACACACATGCTCGTCTATAGCATAGAGAGTTCAGACATGACAACAGTAAATTCTGACATATCAAAAAAAGAAATCAAACGTCATGGCTTCGTTTGTCAATGACGGAAGTCAGACGAATTTTTGCTGTGCGCCTTACCTAGTATTCTACGGTATGCCTTCAATATATATACATGCGTCAAGTTGTTGGTGTGTCTTAAAATTTTTTTATATTTTTTTCCTCCTGTGGTCAGTATCACTGTGTAGAAACAAAAATATACTTTGAAGAACTTGTAAATTTTTTAAGTTACTTGAAGATATTTCTTTAGTCAACGTTGTTGCAGATAATCTTTATTGTTTTAGCGTTTTTGAATGGTGTTACTTGTAAATCACACACACAGAGAGAAAGTTGCTGAAAATTTATGTTTATGTGGAAAGACACATTTTTTTCTGTGGACATACATATAAGGTTCTGCTTATTTGTATTTTTCTTTTCTGATATGATCTGTGTTGGCTCAGCAAATCAACAAAAAAATTCAACATGACCAACAGAAAATGTCAGGGCTGTTCATAGTGTAATATAGGCCTTTCAGAGGCCTGACAGTTTCTTAAAATCAACAAAAACTTCATTGCATAAATTTTTCATACAAGTGTGTGTCTTTATAGAGGGAACAACAAAAAACAGTAAAATTATACAAGTTGGCTTTTGTAAGAAAACAAAGTTCTGAGTTCAAGAGTTTCTGCATAACCACAAAAAAGAAGTGAAAGCTTTAGATGATTTTAAAATTAAAATTTCAATAATTTATACCAAAACAAAATAATTAAGGCTAAAATATTAACATTTAACAAAGCATTTGTATAAAGCATACATATTATTTTGTATTGTATATTTTGTATTTCATACCGAAATAAACTACTAGCGTATCACCATTAAGGTGGGACATAACATTCGCGGCAAACCTTTATTAAACAGAACTTTATTAAAAATTTATAACTCAGTCAAAAACGAACATTTTTCCAAATTTTTTTTTTATTATTGTAGAGAATTGAACAAATTACAAGAAAAAAATTAAAAAAAAATATATTTTGCACTCCAACATGGTTTAGCAGCGCTGGGAGTCGCAAAAATTGCCCGATCTGGAAAACCAAAAATTACTTTTTTAAATCTTAACAAAATTGGTAATCGTATGACAGGAGGTTTTTTGTAAATTTTTTTTCAATTTTTGGGGATGTTCCAAATTTGAAAGTGTGTTTTTTCGAAAAAAATATTGATTTTAAAAATTCATAAGAAATCCAAAAAAAAAATGTAAAAAAGGTCGTGTCATTACGATAGCGAAGTTTAAAAAAATAAAAAAAAAACAAACATTTCGTCAAAAAATGAACCCGCTGGTGCCGCAACCAGTACGAAAAACAATGTTTCGAGATAAACGCGTTCAAAGTTTGTGAACAAAGAAAAATGCAAAGAAAATAAAAATGCGCTCTCACTAATCCGGCTGTAACTTTTGAACCCGTAAGAATTTTTTTTTCTTATAATCTTAAGAAATTTTTTACTAAGATACAAAATTATAAAAATTTCAAAAAACTGACAATGTCATGTGCTTCCTTAAGCAATTTCTGTAAGTAAGTCAGTTAAATTTTAAATTTTATTTGACATAAAATAATAATTTCGCAGACTATCTATTTTATAGAAGACAAGTGTATGTAACACGGTGTTACTAGGGGTTGTGCCTCGAGCACAGAATAAGGACGATTTTCAAAACTGCTCTCATTTTAACATTGGGGTTTTGCCCCCTCCTTCCATCGAAAGTTTTTAGCCAAATTTCCGTAACACTGTACCTGCCGAACATGATTACAAAAAAAATTCATCTTCAATGTCTCGATCGGACGTCTGGTTTCTGCCAAAAGCCATTCTGAAGCCATCTGAAAAAAGCCATTTCAAATGCGTTTAAAGTTTTTCTTGGTATGCATTAAATATGCAATTTTATTTTGAAAAAATTCCAATTTTAAAGAATTCTTTTCACATCGATTCGATTTTTGGATTGTTTTCGTTCAACTTCGGTTTTGGTCGATACTGTTCGGTTAACTTTTGTTCATCTTTATATAGCTTCTCCTCGTATTCGTCAAACTTCTTTTTATTCGTTAATCTTTGGTTCTTGACTTCGTTTGCCTTCGGCTCATTCCTTGATTTTTGCCGAAAGAACTTTTAGGATCTATTTCAGTAACAGATACAAATGCTTGCCAAGTTTCATCAAAATCGGTTCATCTGTTTTGACGTGAATGAGCCAGACAAAGTTGATTGAATAAAGCGCCCTCTCAAGTTATTGAGTCTTATCAATGCACAACTTAAAGCGCCCTCTTGCGGAAGTCTTTGGAATTTTTTTATATTTAATGTTTGGGTGCAGTTGAACGTCCATACCAAATTTCATTGAAATCGGTTTGAGCGTCTAGGTGTTATTGAGTCTTTAAAACACACTACTTGAAGCAAAGCGCCCTCTGACGGAACTCTTAGGAATTTTGTTTAGCTTATCTTGGACGCAGTCTAACCTTCAAACCAAATTTCATTGAAATCGGTCCAGGTGTTTAGGAGTTATTATGGAGTGCCACGCCCACATCATTCCGCCCACTTTTTACCTATGCTTTATTTTGGGTGCAGTTGAATGTTCATACAAAATTTCCTTCAAATCGGTCCAGGCGTTAAGGAGTTAGTGAGTCTTTAAAACACATTAATTAAAGCGCTCTCTTGCGGAAGTCTTTGGCATTTTTTATAGCCTATGTTTTAGTTGAACCTTCATACCAAATTTCATTGAAATCATTCGAGGCGTTAAGAAGTTAGTATGGAGTGCCACGCCTACAGACTTCCGCCCCCTTTTTTACACCCCATATGATCATTCTCTCTATTAAACGTACTCGGTGTTCAAATTTAAGCTCAATCAGATAAACGGTGCGCGAGCCTATACGGAACAGACAGACAGACAGAAAGACAAACATTTGATTTTATATATTAAGAAGACTAGCTGGTACCCGGCCATCAACAAATAGTAACTCCACTCTGAGTTTAAATATTCTGTGGCCATTATTTTCAAACCTTTTAATATAAAAAAATTGTCATTTATGGGCGGAGCCAAACTCCTTTTCTTATATCCGTTCTAGTTTTCGAATATTTTCCAGTAGTACGATATCACCAACTAAAAACTACAAAACAAAGTTTCTTTTTTCTTTGACTACTTTTTCCAAAGCGATTCAATTTAAAAAATTGTGCCTTATATGGGCGGAGCTACACCCCTTTCTAGTAGCAGAACACCACCAAATAGTAACTTCATACAGAGTTAAAATATTCTGTGACTTTTACTTCCAAAACTATTCTGTATCGAAAATTTGAATTGTTGAGTGGTTCCACGCCCCGTTTTTTAATTCCTGTGTCAGTTTTATAAATGAAAGACCTGTCCAATAATTTACTTCACACTGAGTTTCATGGTTTTATGACAGTTAGTTCCAAATCTTTTCGATATCATAAACTTAAACTGTATGAGTGGTGTCACGCCTCTTTTATCAAAGTTTCTTAAATTTTCCAGTCGAAAGGCACGACTAAATAGTAACTTCGTACCGAGTTTCATTGATGTGGGAAAGTTAAATCAAAAACGTTTGTTCTTGAAAAAATGCCACGCCCCTCGCAGATAGGAGGATGAAAAATATTTTACAACCTATTCTCATACCTACTAAATGTACAAAAAAAAATTTCTTTAAAATCGTTTTAGCCGTTTCGGAGGAGTTCAAACACTAACATCGTGACACGAGATTTTTATATACTTAGATTTCATAAAAATTTTCAAGCATTAAATTATAATTTTTTTCTTATTTTCGTTCAAAAACTGTTTTTCATGTCATTCATTCAATTAAATAAAGTATTCTATTAAAATTTGCAAAAGAAAAAAATTTTTGTTATACAAAAATTATACAAATTACTTGTATAAATCAGTTAATATGTGGTTTCGAAACAGTTTGGTTATAAATTTGATCAAAAATTAAACAAAACGAGCTTTACTAAATCAAATATGTAACGTTTTGATCGATAACCTTTTGCCATTTTTGGGCTAAACTTCTAGGTTTTATGGACGAAAACCATTAAGAGAGTTCTAGAGAGATCGAAACAAGTGATATTTTTAAGGGTCAACGTCCAATCTATATGTTGGATGCATCTAAACTTCATAGACAAACTCTCTTAGTTTCTGCCGTGTCATCAAAGATGGGTCATTTTAATTGAATTTCTTGCTTCAATTAGAAGCTCATAATAAACAATTCCCTTCTAATGATTTCATGGAATTATTCAGTGATTGGTCGATCAGAGCGAAGTGCATGGAAAACAAGGTATTCACTTCATGATTCGTGTAACTAATAATTTGAACGACAAATTTGATTCAATTTTCACCTGAACAGATCTCAACTCCGAAATGCACTTTCTAACTCCAATGACACTTCTTCTCCATCTCACATGTCTTCTTACAATTAAGAAGATACTCTCTGTTTGAATAAAATGAAGATACTCTCTGTTAGTGAGTATGTTTTAGTTAAAAAATTTTATGAAATGAATGAATAATATAAATGCTCGGATCGAAAGTTAAAATTATAAATTAAAATATTTATGCGATGTTTAACAAATGGCGGCAATTTTAAGCAAGGTTTAAATTGCTTTCACCAGAACAGCAAAAGCAACGAAAATTTTACAACGGTAGTGCTACGGACAGTTTTTAAAAACATTAATATGCTGTTCATTTGACAGCCTTGCTATGTGAATTTTGAAAAGCAAAGCAAAAGCAGCAGTATTCAAAAGAATTTGTTTTACTGCGTAGTGCTACAAAATGAAAAGAAATTAGTTTATTGCTTTGCTTTTCATTTTGCTTTTCTAATTTTTCACAGCACTACGATAGCAGCAGTTATTAAGCAGCTTTGCTTTCGGATGTTGTGTATTCGTTTGGCTTTCGTGATTTCTTTTTCGTCGTTTCTATGCTACGTCGTTTCAGAGGCGCATGTCTATTTGCATGTTTTTTTTTAATATAATATGTACACTTGTGCGCAGTCGTGTATGTTTGTAGTTACTTTGAAAAACTGTCGGCACTACCGCAGCAAAATGTTGCTGTACTGCTGTGCTTTTACTGTTCTGCTGAAAGTATTTTCAACCCTCAGCAAAACGAAGCAAAGAAAACGAATTGCTGCTTTCGTCGTGCTGCGAAAAATAAGAAAAGCAAAATGAAAAGCAAAGCAATAAAATAATTTATTTTGCTTTCGTAGCACTACGCAGTAAAACAAATTATTTATAATGCTGCTGCTTTTGCTGTTCGATTTTCAATAAGCACAGCAAAGTAAAAGCAAAAGCAACTGAAGCTTTTTTTAAGTTTTTTAAATGCTGATTTTAAGAGCCTATTTGAGGAAGTCAATTGCAGATTTTTGTTAAAAATGCATCGTGAATATACAAAGTTTAAGTGTTCTCCTTGTACTTGTACCTGCATAATATGAATTTCGTTCACTAAATTTATAATGTAGTTCACGTTGCCCTGTATATGTACATGAGATTCATGCATTTTTGTCATTTATCTCAGTAGCTGTTCTTGTTTTCTTCGTATTTGTTCATGAATTTTATTCACAAAATTTATGAATGATTCATGTTTCTCTTGAATGTTTGCATAGCATTTACGAAGTTTTTTATTAGTTCATGTGTCCAGTACACACACTTTATGAACTTAAAACACTCGGCTTATGAAATATTCATACTATCGTGGTTTTTGTTTAGTTATTTTGATATTGATTGGAATTTTGATTTCAGATTTTGAAACCATCATAACTTTAAATCAAGAAGATTTCATACAGACTTAGCAAAAAATAAGAGAAATTCAACACCAACTTAAGCCACAAGACATGCCACTGTTTGAGTCATCTAACCATCTTACTAATCATGCAACAAAGCTAACAACTTGACTTTTCCAGCAGTTTGCCATCTTTAAAAAAAGTTTGTTGGTTTGGTATTTTTTAGTACAGCCCATTTAGTTGCCATAATGTTTGTATAACAAAATGCATTAGTTTTTCCCTACAAAAAAATAAAAAAAATTATAAAAAAGTAGAAGAAAAATTAAAGCAGCACTATAAGAAAAACAATAACAATGAAAAAGAAAACAACCCGTCCAACTATTCCTTAAAGCCTTAAATGGACAACGGTTTTGTTCTGAAATGCAACTGAAAATTGTTAGCATTATGCGGACATCCATCTATCCAGCCATCCATAACAGAAAGATGGACAAACAGCCACATGTGGAAGCAATGAGTAGCAACAGTAGATAGACAGACAGACAGTCAGACGGAACATAGCATAGAACAGACGGACATGCAGTCAGACAGACGAAATTAGATATGAGTACAACACATGGCTTGGGAGGAACGCGTTATTTGTACACGCATCCGTTAACCTGTGTTTTATTTTGCGCGCGCAATTTATCTATTTATTTAATATATAATGTTTTTGTGTTTATTTTTTGTTTTTTTTTTTTCACTTGGTTTTAAGTTGGCTAACAAATATGGCGATAAAAATCTGTTTTTTAAAAAAGCTAGAAAATGAAACAGTTTTCAAGAAAAGCTTTTGTTGTTGTGACTAAGGCGACAGTGGTGTAGGCTAGGGGGTAGAGGTATTTGAGGTATTTATGGGGCGATTAAGGGGATGGCATATTCTTTGTGAGCGCTACTCTAAGTAAAATAAATGTTTTATTTATAATAAATTTAAAAAAAAACCTGCTTTAAATTTTTATGATTCATTTCAAAACTTCTTTATGAATAAAATATATAAAGAATTTTTTTCCCTTAAAAAATTTTTATGAGGCTCTCCAAAATGACTCTAAAAAGAGTGTCTTTTATGATGACTCATTAAATTGACTCATGAAAGAGTCTTTAATATGGTTGTTAAATGATTGGTCAGAAATAAGACTCATACAAGAGTCATTATTGTATTTGATTTATGAGTTCTCATAAAAGAGACTCTTTAAAGAGTTCTAAATATGACGGTGATATGATTGTTCATAAAAAAAGAGTCATGAAAGGATCATATATTGATTGATATATAAGTAATCATATAATCACCTAAATATGAGTCTTAAAGAAATACGCAATATGAGTCTTTAAAGAGTATTAAATATGAGTCTTAAAACCGTCATTACTATGAGTCCAAAAAGACTCATAAAACAATAATTTTTATGAATCATATTTTGGGGCCCACAACATACGAAAATGTACTCATAAAAGAGTTTTTTTTGAGCGCATTATGACGAAAAAACCTCATTTATATGAGGCTTGAAAGTGTCTTTTAAGAGTCATAATGTTTGCTGGGTTCATAATAAAATAAAAAAAAAACTATGACTTATGAAAAAAAAAATTTCAAAAATGTATCTTTTGCGAATGTCACAAACATATTCACACATTTTTAATTGAGAAAAGCTTTATATATTTTGTCAAACAATATTATTTATGTTTTATAGTACAATCATATTCAAATATTTCATAATCCTTTATGACTCATTTGCAAATTTATTGATGAACCAGAAAAATGTAATATTCTTGTTCCATTTATGAGTCAAACAACTTTTCAAAATTTTGTTTTGTTACTAATAGTAAAAAAAGTATTGCTTATGATTTCTTTGAGAGCTCGTTACACTTAACGAACAAATACACAATTAGTATGAATTTTTACATTATATCCATGAATCGCTTTCATGAATTTCTGTCCAGTTACCAATAACATGAGTCATATGAACTATTCCTGATATCATTGCAATAAAATAAACAAACGAAGAAACCGCAAGAACATGAATATTTCATAAGCTTAGTGTTTAAAGTTCATAAAGTGTGTGTACAAGATACATGAAACAGTAAAAAAACTTCGTGCCATGAAATATACAATTTCAATTTATCATGTAAAAATACAAGAACATGAGTTATTCCTAATTTTGGTGAATAAATTCATAAAATGCATGTATAAGTACGTGGAGAACAAGAACAGTTCATGAAATAAATAATAAAAATGCATCTCTAACAACTCATCCCTTCATCTCTTCTAACGCTCTAAAATTCTCTTTTAGAGAGTTAAGTGACCAATATTTATATAATCCATGTGCAAATTCAAGCGCAGCAAGAAAAGTTCATAAAACAAGAGACAGAGAGAGTGTGAGATAGAGAGACAGCATGCATTGTTTTCATAAGCAACACTTAGGAAAAAGTTTCTTGGAATATGATAAAAAAGGCATCATATTTAGAGAAAAATAGTGTATACTTTGCTCCAGAGAAAGCTTTTCTTAAAATTTGATACTAAAAATTCCTTAAAAATGATAAAAAGCTTCTATGAAAAAGAGAATTATATAAAAATATATCGTTTTAAGAGAAAAAGACCTTTTATTTTTTAGAAAAGATTTGTTTTTATTGAAGAAAGTAGTCAAATTTTTTATCAAAATTTAGGAAAAATTTTTCATTTTCAATATATTTTTCTCTATAAATGAGAATTTTTTTGTGCAAAAGAAATACTCTTCATTATTAGAGACATTGAAATATTTACATTTCCCAGTAGTGAAGAAATATTTCTTCGAAAATGTGAAAATTTATTCTAATTGAAGAAAATTTTACTTGAAAAAGTTAAAATTGCTGTTATCGAAAATAGAGAAATTTTTTATCGGAGAAAGATATGTTTTTTTTTTCTGAGTGAATGAGTTTTCGTTCGTTTTTTTCTATTAAAAACATTAATTAAGCAAACATATTTGACCAATTTTTTTCTAAATTTATCGAATTCATGTATTTTTTGTGTTAAGGAAAAGTTTCAAAGAGTTTTTATATATTTTAAAAAAGGGTTTTCGCAACTTTTCTCTTTAAAATTTCTTTAATATTAGTGCTAATAATACTCGATACAAAATAAAGCTGAAAAAATTTTTTCGCAAGCATCAACATCACAATGAAAAAAAAGGCCTCTGGTAGACTTCTTTTGCCTTATTGTTAGACACACTAAATATTTTGCCAATTTCTTTGGCCAGCTTGTGCTATTTTTCTAACACAACGCCACTGTCCAAGTGCAAATAATCTCTAATAGACGAGATCAATGCGCCCAATTGGTGGTCTATGGACCAGCCGAGGTAAAAGTCCATAGCTGGAGTTACACTCATGGTACTGGTTTGAGCTCGGTTGAACGCTCGCATTTACCAGTTTTGGGCTATGTTGTATGTAATACGAGCATACCACGCTATGACGTTAGTCTATGACGACAACAACGACAACGACAACGACGAAGACGACGACGATGAGGAACACAGATACCATCCATGCCAAATACCGACTTGTCAATCAATCGATCCAAATGCACCACAATCTCTGATACGGAGTTTTCCCTCGGCATACATTCTAGAGAGTTGCGTTTGTTGTCATCTAAGTGAAAAGTAAGCAACTCCACCAAGGAAGGCAGTCAGTCAGGCAGTTAGGCTGATAGGCATTCAAGCCGGCAGACAAACAGTCAGTCAGCGTGTAGAGATAAAGTGAATTTATATGTATGAGAGGTATGTAGTATGTACTTTAAGAATGTCTATTGCACAGACACTGGAACGGTCATTTGAGGCAAACATTGCAGCAGTTAGCCAACAACAAAAACAACAAAAATTGACAAGGATGCTTTAGTGGTTGAACACAAACTTGGTTGCAGTGATGAGACTTTGGAATCTAAGATGTTGTTGTTGTTCAAGCTGATGCTTTTTATAATTTTTTTTAAAATCTCAAGTTTTTTTTTATTAAAAAAGTTTCTTGCCTAATTCGGTCAAAGGGAGAATTCCCTTCTGTTTAAGCAAAATATTAAAGCATGCATATCAAGATGTTGCAAGTAAAAATATCAAGAAAATATAAAAAAATGTTTGAAAAAGACCGGTAAGTGCTGAGAAATCGTTGTAGTCTTAATGATTAGCGCGATTTCGAAATTAAGATAGTGGCAAATGAGCTCAATAATAAGACATTATTCCTATTTCTTAGTTACACCATAAAAGCAAATACGTCATCTCAGAGCACGTGATCGAAGCGCAACTTTTTTTTGCTTACAACTCGACAGACAGTGCGTTGTCTCCATATAAATGATAGATAGAGTTGTTGAATATCGTTATAATTTGAACGATATCAATCTTAATGTCTGCATAGCCCGAGTATCAACTCTATTTTGTTAGAAGATTTGGGATCGGGAATCGGAATCGGGATCGAAAGTTACGACTTAAGTAATGAAGTTTTATAATTTTGTTTAGTATATTTTTACGTATTGGTGTATTTCTTAAAGATGTACTAAATTTTTCAAGTTTTTTTTTTTTTTTAATAAAAACCATTTTCTGTATAATAGTTTATATTGGAGATGGGCGTGGTTTCTATTTGATAGTTGAATTAGTTGATTAAAGACTAGTGTAGCTTTAAAATCGCAATATTTCAAAATCTAAACACAAAAACTTGATTGATATAAAATTTTTGCATGGTTTTGCATTTATTATATGTATGGGAGATGGTTGAGACGAATGTCGAACTCAAGTAAAGTACTGAGGTCATTTAATGGCTCTTTGTGGTACCATCTAATTTTAGTTATGTCCAGCTGTTTATGTTTTAAGCTCTACATGGAACCACTTAGTGGAAGTGATAAATCTATCAGTCTGATTAGATTTAATTTCCAAGATTACTGCCAGGGAATGTGGATAGTGTCATCTTAGGGTAAATAGTCTTCTTCAGCTCAAGACAGCGCAGTGGCAGAACAGATTCTCTACGCTATCTCTTCACTGTTATTGCAGATTCAGTAGTAATAACCGGTAGCCTAACCGGAACGTATGTGTTCCTATTAAAAAGTGATCTGGAACTTCTGCCACCAGTACAGAGAGATCCTTCTTTAATAGTCTTTAAGCACTATTAGCACATCTTTGGATGTAAGGGACGTGCCTTGCTACATACTTCATTAAAGTACCAAAAAAAAATAAAATCAATAATTTTATAAGTATGTAACTTTTGGACGTTCTAATACGATCATGTTTTTTATTCCCTGCTCAAAACAGGCCTGCTTAATTTTTCTTTAGAAACACTACTAGAATACCTGCTAAAAGAGTGGCCTATCAACATTTCCGACTGGGTGGTAGCTAGTTATCCCAATTTGTCTTCAATGCAGTTTAAAAGTTTTTAAAGGAAATTAACTTCCCTGGAAGGATAGCGGTGGTCGGTTGTATCCAATCCAGCTAATTCATCAGATGTGTACCTTCGATTTCTCGGAGACCCCAAATCATGTAAGTTCTGACATGCTCAGCCATCTGACATGCATGGCAAAGAGAATTACGACATGAAGTGATATATTTTTAGTTCTAGTTGCATAAGCATGATACATCCAGCACTATCGGAGAAGATGTATACTTCTTTGTTTCTAATACGTCATTGACCAAGTTGGAAGGTGACTTCTTGGATAGCCCAGACTTCTGCTTGGTATACGCTGCCATGATCACGGGATCCGCAGGAAGTCTCAAACCCCACGTCCGAAAGAAAACTTCTGTTCCTACTCCTTTCTCCAGCTTAAAACCATCAGTGAATTTTTACGGGAAAGCGTAAAAATCAAATGTCAAAAATTCTAATAAGTATGTAGTGTACAAGTATAGTTCACGTACAGTACAAATACATGTCAAATAATAGCACATATACAAACGCGTCAAGCATAGTACAAATGATTTCAGTAAAGCCACAGTAAAAGTATAAAACAAGTACAGTACAAGTACAAGTAAAAGTACAGTAAAAGTTTAAGTACAAGTACAGTACAAGTACGTTACAAGTACAATTACAATACAAGTAAAGTACGATTACAATACAAGTACAGTATGAGTGCAGTGCAGTGCAGTACAAGAACAGGTACAGTACAAGTAAAATACAGTACAAGTACACTGAGAGCACAAGTACATTACAATTTCAAGTACAAGTACAATAAGTACAAGTTCAAGTTCAGTACAATTACAAGTGGAAGTACACGAACAAATACAAATAAAAAAACAAGTTCAAGTGCAAGTTCTGGTGGAAGTAAAAGTACAAGTACAAGTACAAACACAATTGGAAGTATAAATGCAATTACAAGTATAATACGGTTAAAGTACAAGCATAGTACAAAAACAATACAAGTCCACAAATAGTCCACAAATACAATACAATAACAGCACAAATACAGTAAAAATACAAATGCAAGGACAGTACAAGTACAGTACAAGTAAAGTACAGTACAAGTACAGTATAAGTAAAGTACAAGTACAGTACAAGTACAGTACAAGTACAGTACAAGTACAGTACAAGTACAGTACAAGTACAGTACAAGTACAGTACAAGTACAGTACAAGTACAGTACAAGTAAAGTACAAGTACAGTACAAGTACAGTACAAGTACAGTACAAGTACAGTACAAGTACAGTACAAGTACAGTATAAGTATAGTACAATTACAGTACAAGTACAGTACAAGTACAGTACAATTGCAGTACAAGTACAGTTCTTGAAGATTTCATGCAAGAAGAAGCATTTATACTATTTTTATACCCCCACGCGTGCTGCGTAGGGTATATTAGTTTTGTCACGACGTGTGTAACGCCCATAAGGAGGCGTGGTAGGTATAGAAAAGTGTACATATTCTTGCTCAGCATAACCACCTGAGTTGATTTAGCCATGTCCGTCTGTCTGTCCGTCTGTCTGTCTGTCTGTCTGTCTGTCTGTCTGTCTGTCCGTCTGTGGATACGATTACAGCCGTAATTTTGAAGCTATAGCGCTGAAATTCGATATTTAAGTTTTTTTTCTTAAAAACTAAGATCAAGTTCGAGAATGGGCTAAATCGGATGAAAACCACGCCTACCTTCCATACAACCCCATTAATGAAAACTTCATAAAGAAGCAAATATTTAAGCTACAAAACTTAAATTCGGTATTTGCATAATTTATGACAAAACTGAAGTGTGCTCGAAAAATGGGCGTGATCCACTTACTAACACGCCCACCTCCCATACAACTCTAATATTGAAAACTATATAAATAGGCTTCTGTCGAAGCTACAAAATTTAAATTAGATATTTATTATTTTTGTACAAAAATTGAGACGTGTTAGAAAAATGGGCATCATCCACTAACGAACACGCCCACCTCCCATATAACCCCAAAATTTAAAACTCTAAAAAACGGCTTCACTTTAAGCTACAGGAAAAAAAATTTGATACGTTTGTATTTTATATCAAAACTAAATTGTGGAAAAGAGTGGGCGTCATCCGCATACGAACACACCCACCTCCCATACAACCTATTAAAGTGAAAACTCTATAAATGGGCTAATATTTAAGCAACAGACCTGAAATTGGGTATTTTTGTATATTATATCAAAACTGAGGCGTGTTAGCAAAAATTGGTATAAACCACTCAAGAACACGCTCACCTCCCATGCAACCCCTAATTGAAAACTTTCCATGAAAACAATTTGATATGAATGTATTTTAGACGTCATTAAAATAGTAAAATTTTTGGAAATCTCATACAAAAATAGCTACAATTTAAGATATTTTACCATTACGAATCGGCCGTGGGGGTATTTTTACTTCGGCTGAGTCGAAGATATACCTTACAAGTTTTAACTCTAATTGTCATTATCATGATAGTTGTGCTTCCAGGAAGCTGAATGTCTTAAAGTATGGGATTCAAGGCCTGAATCCGTCTATGAGCCATCATATCTTTGTATTCAGTTGGGGATAACAGAATTAAGATTGTATACATCGTAGCCGTGTGCCGTCTTTTGATGTTGAAATATTTCTCTAAAGAATACATGTTTATATGGAAACGTCATGATTCGTTCAACAAGGGAGAAAAATTTAAACATGTCCTTCTAAAAACAAAACTCTTTTTTATTCTTTGATCAAAATATCTCTAGAATGAATTTAATAATCAGGCTAAAATTATTATTTTAAACCTTCATTTTTTAGGTCTGATCGAAAAAATAGGTAGCATTTATGCTGAACCACTTTCGCTCAATAAGCTTTTGAGAAAATGTATTTTCAAGGAGTTTGTCCTTATTCCTTTTGTGACCTACATATGTCAACATAACCTCAATACCTTTATTTTTTCTGACAAACAAAAAAAAAAACAATTCTTTGAGGCCATTCTCAATACCCTGCTGACCGAATAACACGCATAAGTGTTACATACAAGACCATTAACAGTTAACAATGAATGGGTTTCACCTTCAGTTAATGGTTAACAACTAGTCCAAAAAACATATGTATGCCTTAACAAACAATAGCAATGAAGAATGTGTTTGTTTCTCATACGGAATCTATTGTTTAGTGAAGAAGAAGAAGAAGTAGAAAAAATAAAATAGAAGAACAATGCTAAACGCCACAAAATAATATGCAATAAACTGTCAAGCGGCAATGCTAGCTAAAAGAAAATAATAACTAACAAAGTGCATTGGGAAAGCAATATTTTTTTATTTAGAAAACTAATCATTCGTTTAGCCTGACTAAAAGAGAAATTCCATTGTTTTCGAGATTTTGAGAGAGAGTTTATTTTTTCATGCCTGAGCATCAAGTACTTAAATAAGGTTTATTTTTCCATTTTACATTTTTCAATAAACCTTACAATGTTAAATTTTCCAAAATATTTTATCAAATCACTAATGGCATTTTCAATATGGCGGCTGTGGAATTGAAAAGTTAATGAATTTTCTCAAGATTAATGTCATTAAAAGTTATAAGACCTAAAATAAATGTTCCAGACCTTTCTATTGTATTCTATTGTATTCATGAAATTTGGTTATTGAACCAAATAGTTTTGGTTATTGAAACGAATGAATACAATTCATGAAGATCATGTAAAAGTTCACAATTATTGTGTACTTTTTGGTTTGTCGTTCATTGCCATACGAAACAATTCATGAAGATCATGTAAAAGTTCACAATTATTGTGTACTTTTTGGTTTGTCGTTCATTGCCATACGAAACATGGAAAATCGAGTAATTGTCACATAGAAAGGTCTGGCACATAGATTTACGAGAGTCACAAGAACTATTCATGATATCAATGTACAAAATACAAACAAGAAAAAGCTATGATAACAGGCTTATTTCATAAGTCCAGTGTTCAAAGTTCATAAAGTGCTTGTACAAGAGACATGAATCTTTCAAACATATGAATCATTGGTAATTTCTGTGAATAAAATTCATATATTTAATTCATGTATAAAAACAGGCGCGTTAAGAAGAGTTCATGAGATAAGTGACATAAATGCAAGAAACTCATGTACAGATACAAGCAAACAGGAACTAATTTATGAGTTAAGTGTGGAAATTCATACAATCTATGTTCAAATACAAGGGCAGCAAGAATAGTTCATAAGATAAAAGTTCAAAATGCATGAAACTCAAGTACTTAAGGTGGGGCATAACATTTGCGGCAGAGAAAACAGACCCTTTTTTAAAAATTCATAACTCAGTCAAAAACAAACATTTTTCCAAAGTTTTTGAAGTGAAACTTCTTTGGCGGCGAGTGAAATTTCATGGTATCTTATTCGTGACGGTAGGCTAACGTTTTCAATGCATATGAAAATTTTCAAAAAATGATATACACTAGCGAGAATTGAACCCTGACCATCGTCGCTCTAGAGTCGGAATCTATACCTTTACGCCACGTAGGCACATGTTAAACAATTAACAAAATGTAATTAAAATGTGATGACCGTGGCGTGCAGGTTAAGTGTGTGGCTTAGCACGCTCGGAGAGCGAGTTCAATCCCCATTCGTGGCGAAAAGTTTTTTCAATAAGAAACTTTTCTGATCGGTTGAAATGGCCAAATTGTTTTTTTTTTTTTTAATTAAAACTGAACGCGTAACATTCCGGTTACTTTTGACTTTTATTTTATTGGTCAAAAATAGCAGTTATTTTGTGACTTTAATTTTTTCGGTCAAAAGTATCAAACAATTTGTGTTTTTTTAAAGGCCAGAAAGGTGACAGATTGAACTGTTGACACCATGTGTAAAATGTCTCACCGATGAGATGAAAATAATCGTATCAAAAGTTTTTTCGTCGGTAAAATGGCTTTTGAAAAAATATAAATTACCTGATATTTTTGACCGAAAAAATAAACGGCAGAAAATAACTAGTAACTGTTATTTTTAACTGATAAAATAAAAGTGAACAGTAACTGTTATTTTTGCCCAAAAACTATAAGGCACGAAATAACTTTTATTTTTGTCGGAAAAAATAAAACTTAAAAAATAACAGTTAATATATGTGACTTTCAATAAAAACCATAGCCGGTACGGTCCCTGGATGTAAATATTGAATCAACAGATTATTGTTCTATTTCGTATTGATTGAATTTCTTTTCAGATACTTTCTCTCTTTGTTTCACACTAAAATCTCTCTTCTTTCTTACTGTTAAAGAAGTTTCACTTCTGCCACGTGTACGTTGCTACACGTGAGTTTTTTTTTATTATTGCAGAGAATTGAACAAATTACAAAAAAAAACTTAAAAAATATATAGTTTTCACTCCAACATGGTTTTATAGAGCTTCAAACTGGCGGCAGAGAAAAAAAAACGGGCCTCATGGTTGCAGCGATGGGAGTCGCAAAAATTGTGCGATCTGGAAAAACATGACTTTTTAAATCTTAACAAAATTGGTTATCGTATGACAGGAGCTTTTTTAAAATTTTTTTTTCAATTTTTGGTGATATCCCAAACTTGAAAGTGTGTTTTTTCGAAAAAAATATTGACTTTAAAAATTTATGAAAAATCAAAAAAAATTTAAAAAACAGCTCGTGTCATACGATAGCGAATCAAGTTTAAAAAATTACAAAAAAAAAAATTTCCTCAAAAAATGAACCCGCTAGTCTCGCAACCAGTACGAAAAACAAAGAAAAAAAAGGTTAAAATTAAAAATGCGCTCTCACTTATCCGGCTGTAATTTTTTAACCAATAGGAATTTTTCATGAAATTAGAATCTTAAGAATATTTACTAAAATACAAATTTATAAAAAAGTCGATATCAAAAAACGGTCAATGTCATATCCCCCCTTAAATACTGAGTCCACTAATGTTTGCAATTTTTGATTTTTTATATGAAAATCTTCGATATACAGTTATAAAATCTGCTTGCGTAAATAACAAAAATAGACATGAATAAAATTTAAAATTATTCGTTTATCTAGAAACTGCATAACTTTAGCAATTGTGAAGTTAAACCAGAACCTGGACCAAAAACTTGTAAGATTTCGCATGATTTCTTATTTGGATGCAGACCACTGCAGACCTCTTTGGCTTTGGTAACGCACACAAAACATTGATGACTAGGTCGTTGGTGCGGTAAAGGGAATGCATACGGTGCAATTTGCTGCTCTTTTGGCCAGTAGAAAAACAAAACAAAACAACAAATGGTCGGCATGTTAACGCATACAAGCTTTAATTGGTTGCAATTGAACAAAATACGCAAAAAACTATCGAAAAGAAAAAAATAAAAAAATTAATTCGCTTAAGCGAATTTAGGTCAATATGTTAAAAAAAAAAACAAATAAAAAAAATTTTTTCCAGCGTACAAAATTCTTGCATTGTATTTCAAAACAAGCTTGTTAGAATGTTAATGTTGTTGTTATATCGTCGTTTTTTTTATACCAGTTCAAGTGGCTTCTGTTGCGTTTAAGCAGTGCTGTTGGCCAAGATTTAAGTGATATAAAAAATTACGGCTGAACTCGCAAAATACTAGTCTAAATTAGTACTACTACAAAATTACTAAAAAAAACAAAACACTTATAAAAATTTCTCTAAAAAATTTAAATTTTTATTTTAACATTTTTCCAAATTCACAAACCTAGTATGTAGTCAAGATAGTTTTACTTTGCATCAAAACTTCTATATTTTTCAAATATTACCTCATTATATATCTAGCTTATAAATCTATAGCTCAACAATAGTTTTAACAAAAGTTCTACACGAGTTACTCATTCATATGTAGTAGGCAAGTCGATTGCATTTGTATGTTGCAACCAACAACTTGTTTTGCTGCTCTTACGCCATAACAACAACACGTGGCTGCCAAAAACTATGTTGTCGTTGTTAATAGCTTCCACGGCTTGACTCAACATAATGATCGCATTGCTGTTAATGATGTTGATCAGAAGATTATGTAATATTTATTTATTATTTTTTGTTTTAAATTTTCATATATTTCAGCATTCATTTATTATTGAACATTTACCACATGGTAGGTAGGTATGGACTGTGGCACACTTGTGCCTTAATGATTGTAACAAGTTGTAGTTGTAGTTGCGCGGTGTTTACCTTCCCGCTAGGAAGGTCAATTCAAAGAAAATCATGTTTTTAATCATTCATCAGAGAACAAAGACGATAATATATTCATAGCAAAGAGAATGGCTGCGATTACCAGTGGAAGCTAGAGTCAGTGGTAACTCCTTACTGTAGCTGTGAATAGTAATGAGCACACTTTTGATAATTGCAAACAATAACAAATTGATTAAGCTTAAGTTGGTATTATTTATATATTTAACTATAAAACTAACTGCCTAAGACAAACATTATATAAAAATTATAAAATGATGAGTTTAAATAAAACTTACGAAATGTTAAGTTGGCTCAATATAATAATGTTTTTTTACATACCTGGAAAAGAAGAGAAAAATTAAATTATTATAAAATTTTTAAAATTTGTATTATTTAAATTATTACTTTATATGAGCTCATATGAGCTCAAATATATTTAATTTAGTTGTTTAAAACTTAGAATGAATGCACAAAAATATTAGTTGTATCAAAGTAATTGTTTTATTCGAGAATATAGCAGGTGAGTTTTATAGCAAAAATTATGTGCATCTAAAGTATTATTTAGTATAAAGACTATAGAATTATTTTTTAATAAGTTCGGTTTTTTCAAAAATGATTTCTGTTCTTTGCAAAACTAAGATTTCCATGCAATTTAAAAAAAAAAATTTAGTTTAACTAAATTTGATTTCTATTCCTCCACATATTTTAAATAAATAATAGTATTCAAGAGGAATACGACTTTCAAATCCGACTGCTGATAAAATGATAATGAGATTTTGTTACTTTTTGTGTTCAACAAAAAACTTTCATATGATTTCTAATAAAATACTTGTAAATCGCCGTAGAAATTTTATATTCGTTTAGTCGATTATGCACATTTTGAACCAACTTTTTGAGATATGTCAGGGTAGAAATTAAAACCGAAAAAAATTTTAATTTTCTTTCCGTAATTGGAAATTTTGTTTTTTTTTTTGCTTTGAACCAAGGATTTCAGGTGTCAAACCTATTCAGTCAATTCTGCCTTGGTTCGGAAAGGGGAAGATAGATAAGTAGGAGAGAAAGGAAAACTAAGAGAAACAAGTGTAGAAAGTTCTAGTGTGGTGGATTGCTATATCAACATTCGAATTTGAATCTGAGGCAAGTGTTATGCCTTTACCTCAGTCAATCCGAGTTATCAAGCAATCTCATTCCACAAACATCTCTACCACCAACTACAACTTCCAAAGTCGTTGATATTGATGAAGTTTTTAATTTCAGTTGATTAGAAATGAGGAAAGAATTAAAGAAAGGCAAAAGCGTAGGACCATGGCTAGACCGGGATTCGAACCCGGAACCTCTGGGTTGGTAGTCAAGCGCGCTTTCCACTCGACTACCGAGGTCCCACAAAAAGTCTTTATACAAAAGGTCTTTACACAAAAGTCTTTTTAATTTATAATAAGGCAAATCCAGTGTCACTCACGTTTCAGTCATCGCAGTAAAAATGCATTTTTCTCTATTAAATATAAAAAATTTTAACAGAAAATTATATGGGTATAATAATTCGTAGGCTCACTATTATAAGTTCATACAAAAAGTCTTATATATGTATATGTACACATTTCGAAAAAACTTTCATTAAATGGAGTGTCACTCACGTTTCCGGACGATTTGCATTTTTCGACTTCTTCTTACAATTTCCTTTTTAATCTGCGAATTGTTTGAGTTAATATAAAAAATAAAATAATTTACCGTAACGAAATTGAGTAGAAATTTTAACTGCAGAAAAATATTTAGTTTTTTTCTCAGAATTTTAAGATTTTTTCATGCACTGATTTTATCACTCACGTTTCACGTCGGTGTCACTCACGTTTCAAAACAATTTCAATCATCTTTTTTTTTCATCCTGGCTAATCTGGTGAATTTTATTAAGCGTATTTTGTAAAAAACAATTTTTTTCTTAACATTAAAGACATTTTTATGCAAAAAAGAAAATAAATTTTAACGAAAGGAGATTATGTAAAGCATAAAACAAAAAAAAAAAGACAAATTGGCCATTTCAACCCTTGAAAGGACTTTGACCGAGCTTCTTATGATCAATTGTGTTGTGTGTGTTATTAAATGTTTGCACACAATTGACCGAGAACTGGACCTACATGTTTTATGCCGACTCCGAAAGGCTAAAGTTCATGTTCTCAAGAAGCTTTACATGGCATTATTTACTCTCTTAGGTTTGCCATTGTCTGCAGAGAGGTGGTGACCGATCAGAAAAATTTTTTTATTGAAAAAACTTTTTCGCCGCGGCTGGGGATCGAACCCGGGCTCCGAGCATGCCAAGCCACACACTTAACCTGTATGCCACGGTCACCACCGTGTAAAGCATAATAAAGTTAAAAAATACTTCATTATATAAAAACAACACAAAACCTATTTCAGAAATATAACATTTTAACAAATTTTATTCCGGTTCTGCATCCGATTTGGTATATATATATTACAAAGCCTAATTCGTTGATCCTTACACTCGATACGTCGTTTTAGAGTCGACTTTCACTTTTTCTAAATGTTTTCTTTATCTTCCTTCATTTCTAATACAAAAAACCAACAATGTCACTCACGTTTCACTCCTTCAAATCCTTTTTTAATGAAAAATAATTGCGACTGATTGATTTAAAAAAATACAAAATTCACTAATCTTATATAGAAAGTAAATCCGAGACATAAAATGTGCCAGCCAATTATTTTCCAAGAAAATCCAACTTATCAATAAAAATTGTCACTCGCGTTTCACTCTTGAATCACTTTAGAAAAGAATATTTAAAAAAATTGTATTATGCTTTTTTCAATGGAAAATGTTTCAATTCTGAATATTATGTAACAGTGCTTTGGTATTTAAATCGCGAAATACGAAATTACAAAACATAAAAAATCTACCTAAAATTGTTTTAACTTACTACAGATTAAAAATATATATAATAAAAGCAGTTAAAATTTAAGGACACAATATGTTTTTTTCAAAATGCTTTTACCGTAGGAAAGCTCAAGCAATATTCTTAACGTTCCATGTAATTTAATTGACCTTAAAGCATTTTTATTTTTCAAGGTTTAGGTTTACTTTTCTGAATTTGCCGAATACTTAATTAATTGATGTAACTACTTGATATTTCTGGAGTTTACCTAATTAAAATAAATAAAACCAACCGCAGATGAAAAAAAAAAAAAAGTAAGGAAACTCTTAAGTCGGTCCTGCCCGACTATGGAATACCCTAGACTGCCTATTATATTTAAAGATATATTGATATACTAAAAAATATATATAAATAAGTTATTATTTTTTCAAAACCCCTGTATTCCTTTATAATTTTTTACAGGTTTCACGAATGTGGGTTGTTGTATGGCAGTTAGGTGTGTTCGTGGGCGGGTTACGTCCATTTTGTGTGCAAACCTTAGTTTTGATATAAAATCCTCCCATACCAAGTTTAATCCTTTGTACAAAACACATACATATTTAATTTCATTTACAGTGATTTAAATTTTTTGGTTGTATGGGAGGTAGGCGTGTACCTAGTAGGATTCCAAAAATATTCAATAGTGCAGAGCCTTGGGTTCATGTTTCTATGTGAACAAAGTTTCATGCAATTATCTCAACTGCTTCTTATCCTGTGTTTGCGGACAACACACAGACGGATGGACGGATGGACAGGCGGACAGGGCTAAATCGACTCAAGAGGTGACTCTGATCAAGAATATATATACTTTTCTATACCGGACTCGCTTATTTCTAGGTGTTACAAACGTTTGCACAAAGTTAATATACCCTGACCTTTTCGGTTTAGAGTATTAAAAGCAAATTGGCGATTTTACTCCTTGAAAAGACTTTGACCGAGCTTTTTATGATCAATTGTGTTGTGTGTAGCAATATTTACTCTCTGAGTTTTGCCCTTGCCTGCAGAGAGCTGACGGCCGAGCATACAAATGTATTTCTGTTGAAAAAAATGTTTACTGAGGTCAAGTTTGAACTCGGCATTCGTTGGTTTGTACGCCACACACTTAGCACGCACGACCGCCGCCACGAAGATGAAATCGGAGAAAAATAATGTCTAAAAACAAAAATGCGACTCTTTGAAATTTTGACAGCGATGTTTTTCAATTGAAAATATGTTGTCCATTTCGCAGGCTTTTTTTTGGGACTTTCTAAGAAAATTATTTTATGGACCAGGACAAACATTCTCAATATATATGAAGATAATCGCGGTAAAGGGTTAAAATTTTTATATTTTTTGTTTTGTTTTTTTTACAGGAGTTTATGTTAAGCCATTTCACATTACAAAAGTGCTGATACGCCCGTGTACGTTCATTTTCTTTTTGAGATCTTTCCACAAGTGTATTTGGAAAAGAAGAAGGAATTATCAGGGTAATAGAGTTTTTGTGGGGCACCAAGATATTGTGGGGATAGGTTTGGTGGTTCGACTTAAACTGCGTGCATAGTAAAAACCGATTCAGACAAACAGGCAGACAGACAGGCTGAAATCTGTGTGAACAAACGAGATACAAATAGCTATCAATCTCGATTTTTCACAGAATCTACAACTGTACCTGATTTTCAGCATATTGTTGATATGGTTTTTTGGTTATAACTGGTCGACTAATTGATATTTTTACAATCTATAAAAGCCAAATTATTGCTAAAGACCTGTGCAACAATTACAATTTTTAAAAATTGATTATAAAATTTTTTTGGTTTTGGGATTTTTAACGAAAATTTTAATTTTGCATTTGACTGCAAAGTTCGAAGGTCGATTAAAAAAAAATTCGAAGTAACATAAACAAACACCGCGATACGGGTCTTCTAATTTAGTCTCTCTTCTAACCCCTCACTCTCAGAATCGACCTAACTTTTGCTAACCAGAATTTGTTCCATAGTGTTCTTAGAGCCATGACATATTTTTCATTTCCCAAATATAGAATAGAAGAAAATTTTATTTGAAAAAGAGAAAACTGCTATTATCGAAAATAGAGAAATTTTTATCTCAGAGAGATAGGTGTTTGTTTTCTGAGTGCAGCTTCATATAATGATATAAATCTGTTTAGATAATTTCCCTTTGAAATGTGTTTATGAAATTAAAGATCTAGGTGTTGTTTTTGATTCAAAATTTACTTTCATTTGCCATCTTAATTATCTTATTCCAAAAGCTTATTCTCTCCTTGCTGTAGTACGGCGAAATGGTTCGAATTTTAGGGAACTACATTAAAAATACTTTATTCTTCTATTGTTCGTTCGAAGTTGGAATATGCTTCATTTATTTGGAATCCGTTTTATGCGTCTCATACAATACGCCTGGAACGAATTCAGAAAGCTTTTACTAGATTTGTTTTTAAAGTAAATTATCCAAGTAATCCTCTGCCTTCTTATAATGATCGATGTAGTCTTATAAATTTGAAAACTCTTCAGAATAGAAGAACCATTTTATCTCTGTTATTCATTTTTGATATTGTAGTCGGGACGATTGATTGCCCTAAACTACTTGAACTAATAAATTTCAATGTTCCTTGTAGAACATTACGTCATGTTGATGTGTTTTATCTAGGAAGATGCAGAACCAACTATGCCATTAACTCACCAATGTATAGAGCAATGCTAGAGTTCAACAACTGTATGCTTTACTGTAATATAGATTTTTCTAATTCCAAACAATCATTAAAGAATGTGTTAAATAACCATTATTAAATTATTTAAACTATTATTGAAAAACATTTAATTATACAAATTATCATAGTCTGTAAGAACGATTGTTCGTTGACTTGAAGTAAATAAAAAAAAAAAAAAAAAATCTGGGTTCGAATCCTAAACCTATGGGTGGCAGGCAAGCGCGTTAACACTGGCACTTGTATATTCGCTAAATAAACATTGTTTTACTTGTTATTAACTTTCTACACAACACACTCTGGCCTCCAAAACCCAGAACGAGACTCATTGTCAGACCTGAAAACTTAAAAATTGTCAGATCATCATTTTGCTTTTGTGATTTTCAGGCTTTTGATTTTCACAATAATTTTGCTGCGTAAAGTATTTCGTATAATTTATGTTATTAGGACAAATAAAAGTAAAAGTCAGTAGCGATAATAAATAAACCAGCTGATCAGAGTTAATTTAAAAAAAAAAACAAGTCATATAGATTAAACCAACCCAATCCAACGCAACCAACCCGAACAAACCCGAACAAACCAACTATATAACTGCCATAAGTTATTACTTTCGCACTGCATTCTCTCTCACCAACATTTGGCGCAATCAAAGAAAGCCAATTCCGTAAAGGACACACACCATGCAGCTATGGTGCACTCCAAGATAAAGACGCGAAAAATAAAAGTCCATTTGAACTCTAACCTTAAAAACCGCAACTCAAATGTGAGGACAAAAGTTATGCATAATCATAATATAACTGGTTGCAGTTGTTGTTGTTGTTGTTGTTCTGGTCATAAGTGTATATCTGGTTGGTTGAAGTGACCAAAACTGCGGGGCCAAGACAAAAGTTCAATACAGGTCAATAAAATAAAATTCCCTACAAAAGAGACAATAAAAACTTAATACCAGCCACACATAGAGTAAGCAAATGCATAAGAGCGCAGAGTGCAGAGAGAGGAAATCATAATAATAATAAGATAATAAGAATTGTATAAGTTTTATAAGAAAATAAAAAATAAAAAAAACACAAAAGAAAAACACCAAAAAATTTATTGCCTGGCTGATGTATGGCGGCTATTGAAGTTATGGTGTAGAGGTACATTAAAAGTTGGGTCAAGAGGGTATCGAATTATATGCATCTGTTTTTTTCGTTTCTTTGCTTTTTTTTTTTATTTCACTCAATGGATGTGTCTGATGCATTCGTCGAGATATGCTGCAGCAGCAGCTGCTGGGATCATGGGGAACACTTTGAAAAAAAAAAACAAACAAAAAATTGTCGCCTGCCAACGAACCAACCAACCAACGCTCAAATAAACGCATGCCAGGCCTACTCCAGGCATGCCATTTTGTCTGCAGTCAGGATTTTTTTTATTTTTTTTATTTTTAATGATGGCTAAGCACTTTAATGCAGTCATAAATTCAAGTCCATCAAGCAATTTATACGTGTGCAGCAATTTTTGCGCTTGCCATGTTGACAAATTGAAAACAATTAAAATTATTATGGTTACTTATTGCGCGATAGCATCAGCCAACATTAACTTAAGTCAACTTAAGCGTCAAGAACCAATCTTAAATGGTTTAAAAACATTTCAACTTCTTATCTCAGCCGAACTTGACTTGAAAACTGGCCAAGCTTAGCTGCAAGCCAGCCTATCGTATGACCGCATCAAAGTATTACGGTATCACAGATTAAAACTGTCAAAATAAAGCACAGAGCAAAAAAAAAAAACAAAACGTCAAACCGACAAAATTATTGCATTCTAACAAGTTGCGGAAATGCAAATAAATTAATGTCTGTCTGTCTGTCTGCCTGCATGCTCTACATTTAACAATTTAAGCTGACGTTGGCAACTCTGCTTATGCCAAAGTCAAGCGTAGCATGCTACAGGCAGATTCCACCAGAGATATAAGATGCAAATGTTTATAAGTAGGTACCTATCAAGATATGTGTATTTTTTTTTTGTTTTAAATACCGTTGATCTATCAATTTATCTTATAAAGAAAAAATAAAAAAAAAACAACACAGTTTTCTGTCATTTTGTCTGCAGCAAATGCAGGTTTGCTGGAATTTCTTTTGCTCTTAAATTCTCAACGTTATCATATCAATGCTTAATACGGCGCATAAGTGACACCTCATGAGCGATAGCATCGTTTTTAGTTTGTTCTCTTGGTATTTCTGCCGGAAGCTTATCTTGTTAACTTTTTGAGATTTTTATCTGAGAAATTTTAAACTGTAGCAAATGCCTGGTTTTGGGATGGGAATGATTTTGATGCATTGCTTTGAGCACGCAATTTGATATCGGTTTAGCGATGCGAGTCTGCAGTATGTGAGCTTTTGAAGATTAAGATGGAGATATATATTTGAAGATTTGAAGTTGTGGTCGATAATACGAAAAATGTAATACAAGGCTATCAGAAGAAATTTATCGATGTTTTCATTTCATATTTATATGAAAGAAAATCTATGTTTTATATCGTACAGTGTTATTCTTTAGAAGCTTATGTATTTTCTAATAAACCAAGGATTGTTTTTTTCACAAGAACAATGTCTTTATTAAGAATAAAAACAAATTTGGTTTCGAATAAAAATTCATGACGAATGACTATTGCGAAAGTGTTTGCAAAAGGCTTACTTACAAAAGAAAAGTTAAAACTTTTTCAAAACATGTTTTAAAAACACCAGTACCAGTACCAGTACCAGTACCCCTTTGAACTGTTGCTTATTTAAAGCAATGTTTGTCAGAAGACGTGAATTGTGAAGAAAATGGGAAAACGTTGAGTTTGATAGTTTGAGTTCATTGACTGAGTTGAAAAGAAATTGTGATTGACATCTTGTGTTAAAATTGGGCACTCAGTTCTAAGTAGTTCATACAAGAACCCAATAAAGAAGTAGTACACACAAGAACCAGGGATGATATTTGTAGTGGATATCCACTTTTTGAACTGCTTTCGATTTTCGAAAATCCCCAACTTCTTTTAGCCCAAAAAAAGTACTTTCGGATACACAAACCATCAAAAAAGTAAACGTCACGCATGATTAAGATTTTGTTCTCAATATTGAGACCGAACAAATTCTTCTCTTAAAATATATTCACAAAGAGAAGTTTAACAGTATTTAATTGGGTTATCCGCTTGATAACCCAAAGATCGAGATGATAGAAGTTATAAAGGCAGATAATATCGTTAATGTCAACGAAGAAGACGAGGAAGATGATAGCGAGGATATCGACAACAACGGAAATCAGGAACGTGCTCGTCTAATAAACATTTTTGGCTTGAAAGAGTTGTAAAAAAGATTCAATTGGGATCGGAAAAAGTTAATCAGGAATAACAAAAAGATTTGAGCCACTAAGTCATTCTTGAAATAGCAACGGTTTTCGGATTTTCAACTGACATTCATTCTTGAAATAGCAACGGTTTTCGGATCTTCAACTGACATGTTTCATTTTAGCCTTTTAGAAGGCACCCTGGGAGCGTTGGAAGCCTATTTTGGAAAAATATTTTTTTTTATATTAAAAAAATATGTATAGGAGCGCCTTTAAGGGTTGAAAATAGAGGGTAGGTATGTTGAGACAAAATGTTGGAAAGAAAAACCAATTTTATCCTACTAGGCGCACTCTTTGGGCAGCGTGGTAAAATTTCCTAAAAATATCAATTTTGTCTGGGAACCCACTTAGGGTGTGGAGATTGGAGATTGAGATGTTCTTGAAACATTTTGGGGGAACAAAATTTAATGGGGCTGGGACGAAAATTTCATCCCTCTAGGGGCAATACTTGAATAGTAATGGAGGTTTTCGTCTAGTTTTTCCACTTTTCATTAACCGATGCCGACCCCGAATTTGTTTTTTCAAAAATAATTTTTTGTCAAACAACACAAAATTAACGGTTGCTGGGTATCAAAACCACGTTACTAAAGTTCTCCATAAATCACTGTCCCACCCCTAGTGCCTCAGTAGCAAAACAAAAGCTTATTTAATCATGTTATTATCGCCTGCGGTCGATATTCGATCAATTTTTTGTTTACTCTTTTATAATTATAGATACAAAATATTTGGTGCACTTCTTCTCCGCACTCTGATTCATTTAAAAACAAGTAAAGAAAGTCTAAAGTCGGTCTAGGCCGATTATGAAATACCCTAAACCCAGTTTTCAAAAACAAAAAATTTTGATTGTAAATGGGCGTCTCCAAGGGCGGATGAAGCCTATATTTTATATGCATTTAAATGTTGATGAAAAATTTACACATACCAAGTTTTATTCCTGTAGCTCACAGTTAATGCATTTATTGTGCTTTCCCTATGGGAGGTGGGCGTGTTCATGGACGGATTACTTCCAAATTGTGAACACACCTTAGTTTTGGTATAAAATACATGCATACCAAATTTAATTTCTCTATGACAAACATAACCTTATTTATTGAGTTTAAAACTTTTTGAGCTGTATGGAAAATAGGCGTGTCCGTTGGCGCATGACGGCCATTTTTCAAAACCATCTTTGTCTTGTCATAACAAACATACGTGCCAAATTTTAGCACTGTAGGTCAAACAGGGGCTTATTTATTGCGTTTTCAATTTTTGGGTTGTATGGGAGGTGGGCGTGTCCGTGAGCGGATGACGTCCATTTTTCGAAGACATCTTTGTGTTGATATAAAACACATACATATTAAATGTTATTGTTGTAGGCTTATTATAAGCTGAGTTATGCAGTTTTACATTTTTGCGTTGTATGGGAGGTAGGCGTGTCCGTGGGCGGATTCCAAAAATATTCAATAGTGCAGATCCTTGGGTCCATGTGACTATGTGTACCAATTTTCATCCAATTATCTCAACTCCTTCTTCTTATCCTGTGTATACGGTCAACACACAGACGGAGGGACGGACGGACGGACGGACATGGATAGCTCGACTCACGTGGTGACGCTGATCAAGAATATATATACTTTTCTATACCGGACTCGCTTCGTTCTATGCGTTACAAACGTTTGCACAAAGTTAATATACCCTGACCTTTCAGGTTTAGGGTATAAAAAAAAAACAATAATCAAAATCGGTTGAGAAGCACGGTAGAAAATTGTTCTTAACTGTTTTCCCTACGCCTCTTTATAAATAGATTAACAAAAAGTACTCTCGCATCTGTAAAAGTACTTTCAGAAGAGTAAAAAAAGTCCCCTCCAAAATTACAAAATATCATCACTGACAAGAACCCAATGAAGAAGCCTGCGAATCAGTTCATATAAAACAAAAGCAATGCAAGCAAAAACAACGAAACTAAAACAAAGAAAGCAGCAGGCACAGCATAAGCAGCTAATGATTGATTTTCTTATATAAAAACATGCATTTTTCTGCTTATATTTTACTATTTTGTGACTTTAATATCATAGTGACAAAATCCAAAATTAGATATTCAATCAGAGCAGGATATATCTGATATTTTAGCATAAATATTATGTTTGAACGATGAGTATTAAATGCTGTAGGTATACCCTAAAGTATTGGCCAAAAACGTTTCATGGCCGTAAGAAAAACTGTTAAAACGATCCCATACGACCCCATACAAACCACGTTAACTCTAAAAACGATATAGTTTTATATATTTTTGTTTTACATGGAAGCTTTTAATTATTTTGAGTGAATTTTTTGGATCACATTTACTCTGAGAAAAAAACACATACCTTGCTCCGGTAAAAAATTTCTCTGTTTTCGATAATAGCAATTTTCTCTTTTTCAAATAAAATTTTCTTCAATTAGAATAAATTTTCACATTTTCGCAGAAATATTTCTTTACTTCTAAGAAATGTAAATATTTCAATGTCTCTAATAATGATAGATATTTTTCTCGCACAAAAAATTTCTCATTTATAGAGAAAAATTTATTGAAAATAAAAACTTTTTCTTATATTTCGATAAAAACTTTACTATGAGAAGTATTTTCTTCAATAAAAACAAATCTTTTCTCAAAAATAAAAAGTATTTTTCTCTAAAAACGATATATTTTTATATATTTTTCTTTTTCATGAAAGCTTTTTATCATTTTTAGAGCATTTTTAGTATCGCAATTAGAGAATAGCATTCTCTGGAGCAAAGTCTATAACATTTTTCTCTAAATATGATGCCTTTTTTTATCATATTCCGAGAAACTTTTTTCTAAGTGTAGAAAAAAACATTCTCTGGAGCAAAGTCTATATAATTTTTCTCTAACTATGATGCCTTTTGTATCATATTCCGGAAAACTTTTTTCTGAGTGTGTTTTCTAAGAATTCCAAAAAATTTTCTAACTCTATAAGTTCTATATTCACTAACATAAATAACGCTATTCAAATACTTATAGTTACCATTCAAAGCTCTTGTTTCAAAACTCTTGTTTGCTAGTAAAGTGGTTTTTGACTTCAATTTTATATTCTGGACTAAAACCCAGGTCTTAAGTTCCTCTCAAAAATGATTTTGCTTGATTATAAAATGCAAAATCAATGAAAAAAATTATTTATTATTCTAACATTTTTTGTGAAAACTATAGTTTATTTTTAATCGTCAAGCAATATAAGACATATGGTTTTATGATAAGATCTCAAAAATGTTTCAAACTCGACATTGAAAAGTCTTGACCTTCTGCTAGTCTATCAAAATCGAAATTATATGAAATATTTTCAAAAAAAATTGTATTTTCCACGCTTTTGCCACTCAGTTCAATTTGATTTTCAGGCTACTTATAAAAATATATTAATGGATATGCATTTGAATTAACATACAGTGAAAATTTTTCAAGGCTTTTGTGAGAAAAAACAACAAAAAAAAACAACTTTTTATGTAGAAGGTCAAAATTTCTTGAACCTCATTGTTTTATATTGAAAAGCAATTCAAATGAGCTTAACAAAATACATATATTTACATAGTTTCTAATAAAATTTTCAGATTCATTACAACACATGATCTTTATCATGATGATGATGATGATGATGATGATGTTAATGTTGAAGATTATAAGCTGAAATGATGATGAGCTGGTTGATACTCATACTGTACAATATAAAGAAATTTGATTTTTGAACTCGCGCCATGGCACGAAGACTAACCACACACATACCCTGCATCGAACGCGTATGAAAAAGAAAAACCAGAAAAAATGTTGCTATCTGCTGGGAAAATTTTGCTCATTCACAAAATAAACAATCCAAGATATGTATAAAACTTAAAAAAAAAAATTTAAAAAAAAATGCAAAGCAACCCAAAGCAAACAGCAATAGATATAACACATCAATCACAACTTTATAGACAGTTTTAAAAAAAATAAAAAGTGCTGGAGTAAGCAAACTATTAAAGAAAGACAGACGGGCGTTATATTGCAAAAAAATTGTTAAGGTTTTGTGTTAGTTTTGTATAAGAAATCGGGGGAAGATTGAAATTAAAATTTGCAATCATCCATTTTTTTTACTAATGAAATGGAAATATTTTCTATATATGTTAAACAAATTTATGCCATTCATTAGTAAAAAAAAACTTAAAAAAAAAAATTGAAATTTTTGCCAAAAATTACCGCAAATATTAAAAAAGGACTGTAACAAAAATCAATAAATTACTGCTCTACGAATTCCGGCAGTTGAATGAAGCATTTAAAAGCATGATTTAAATGAACTCGTAAAACAAGTGATTTGAAGCAATTTGCGACAACAGTAGAACTATTAAAAATAATAAACAACCAAACACAAATTTAAAATGCAAACCTGCATACCTTAAAAACATAACAAAACATAAGCAATAAAATCTAATAGCTGGCAACACTGCCAACAATGCGCTAACGACGGCAATGCAAAAGACAAAATGTGCCAACTAACAAAATAAAAACAACTAATAAAAATAATAAAAAAATAAAATCAACAATCAAATGCCCAAAAAGCAAAATATGACAAGCTCTGCAGAAACCATAACCAAAACAAACGGCAAAATATTTACAAAACAAAAAAATTAAAAATAATAAAAACTCGTATTAAAATGTCAGCCAAATGAATATTTTTATGATTCTTGCCCAGCTAGCTAGTCAGACAGACTGTGCAAATAACTGCAAGAGTTGCAGTTTTATAATGAAGTTTTTTTTTTTTGTGTCTCTTACTTCTTCCGCACTTTTTTGCACAGTTGCCAAATTCACTCAAAATAAACAAAGCTGCGCATAATGTGCATTTACGGCATGATGTTGCCATGCCAAGCATGTATAAAAAAAAACGAAATAGGAAAATTTAAGAAAAAACTTGCCGAAATATGCCAAAAAATAAAAATCATTGTTTTGCTTAAATTGCCAAAGCTTAGTCCGGTTTTATATTTTTTTTACTCTAGACATTATTTTGCAAACTTCAATTTATGTTGGCAACATTGGCAGCAAGCTGCAAAAATGGGTCAGACTCATGTTAATTTGATTGTTTGAATTTTGTTTGAATTTTGTTTGAATTTTTGTAACTTTTTCAATTTTTCGACTCTCTTGAGTATGTATAGCATGGTTAGTGTATGAAAACACACAAGCCATGTATAATTACTTGTAGCTTAAGTACTAGTGCACATGATCAGTGAACGCAATATTCATGTAGATTTTTTGTCAACGTAAATATAATTTATATATTAGGTCTGTTCCCGTTCTCTAAAGTTTTAGTCCAATTTACCACTTTTTACCAGTTTTAGTCCGAGAAGCGTTCCCGTACACGAAAAAATGGTAAAAGAGAGTCCAATCGAGAGAGTGAAACATTTCCCCTCCTTGTCAAAAGTTGCAAGTTTTAGTCCGAGAAATTTATTCGGGTAAAAATGGTAAAAGTGTCAAACAGCTTAAAATCAGCTGTTTACAAGTTAGTAAAGAAATTGCGATACATCAAAACTTATTTGAAACTATTAAAATGGAACCCAGAAACATGGGAAAATTTGTAAAAACTAATATAAATTCTTAACTTGAGAATTAATTTCAACATTATTAAAAATCTTAGGCATTTCGTCTCAAATGCCGATGCTTCACATCAAGGCAATCTTATATGACAGTTTTTACAATTTTAGTCCTAGAAGCGTTCCCGTACTTTTTTATGTTTTTCTCTATTTTCGAAAGATTTTTTCTCATTCTCAGACTTTTGACAGTTTTACCATTTTAAGTCCAAAAAGTACGGGAACAGACCTATTAAGTATATGAAAAGATTTTCAAATTTAGTTATATAGTCTTATGAAGCATAGTTCTGGCGATGCCTGGCGAAGAACGATGACAGAAAGAGCAATAGAAAGCAGGATAGAGTCGCAAAGATACTTCCATCGTACAGCTTTCAATGCTACCTCAGTATGCACAGTGCGAGTAGGAACTCTTGCCAAAAGATACCCGATTAATTCATTTCTTTTCAGCCGATTGATTTTATTCCGCATCATGTTATTGCTAGATTTTAAACTGACATTAAAATGTTGCCGGTTCTTTGACTAGAGTTAGAAAATACAATATGCTACATTCTTTGCTGAACATCGTACGTAGTAATTTAAAGGGCGAGGGTCAATGAGACCGGTTTTTGACTACCCTCCTATTTGTCAAGAAACAAAAAACAATTTTTTGAAAAGTTCTGTGTCAATTAATAGTCGATTTGACTATTTGACTATGGATTTTGAAATTTCACTCCGTTTAGGGTCATTTCAAATTTATATTATAAAAAGGTCTTGCAATAAAATTTGCCTTTTCGGATTGTTTTGGAACTTCGATTTAATATATGCATGTTGGTTTTTGGGATGCTAATTCCAAACTCGAGATCAGTTTGTCTATAAAAGGATAATTTCAAGGTCTTTAAATAAAGGCCAAGGCCAAACTTAAAAATAAAGTAGTTTTACGATGATATACTTCCTGAAACATTGGTTGTTGGGTCGCTGATTACGAATTCGAGGTCAGTTGTTCTGTTGTAAGGTACTTGCAAAGTCATTCCAATGTCACACTGACAAAAAAAAAACCAGACAAACGATACCTTACTTCCTGTTTTATAGGTCTTTTGGGTCGTTGATTCTAAATACGAGCTTAAATTGTCTGTATAAAACTTTTCAACAATGTTATTTTTAGGCCGAACTGAAGAAAAAACAAAGATCCATTCTTCAACTTCCTGACAAAGAGAATCTTGAATAACTGATTCCGAATCCAAGCTCAGTTTATCTTTGTGATGTTACATCAAGGTCTTTACAAGGTCAAAATGAAAAAAAAATTCAGAAAAACTATGTCCAACTTCTTGATACATAGTTTTTTTGAGGTCACTGAGTCCTACTCCGAGGCCAGTTTGTCTGCATTTAAGTCATTTCAAAGTTATTCAAAGGTCAAACTGAAGAAAAATCAAAGAAACAATGACCAACACTCTGATATATAGGTTTTTTGGGTCGCTGATTCTTTGTCCGACTTCAATTTGCTTGTATTGAAGACCTATCAAAGTTATTTGTAGGGCGAAATGAAAAAAAAAACATAGATTCGGTGTCAAACATTTTTATGTAAATATTTTTTGGGTCATTTTTTGCTAATGCAAAGTTTTTGGGTCTTTGAGTCCTATTCCGAGAGCAGTTTGTCTGTATTAAAGATATTTCAAGGTAATTTCAAGGTCATTACAGGGTCAAAATTAAATAAAAAACAGAGACAACTCCCAAGCCAAATTTTTGATTTTCGAAAAAACAGTTTTTTTGGGTCTCTTATTCCAAATCCGAGGTCAGTTTCTCTGCATTGAGGTCATATCAAGGCAAAAAACATGGTATGAATATCAACTTTCTGATAACTTTATTGGTTTTTTTGGTCGCTGATTCTGAGTCCGGTGGTGACCGTGGCATGCAGGTTAAGTGTGTGGCTTAGCATGCTTGGAGCCCGGGTTCGATCCCCAGCCGCGGCGAAAAGTTTTTTTCAATAAAAAATTTTTCTGATCGGTCACCACCTCTCTGCAGACAATGGCAGACCTCAGAGAGTAAATAATGCCATGTAAAGCTTCTTGAGAACATGAACTTTAGCCGTTCGGAGTCGGCATAAAACATGTAGGTTCAGTTCTCGGTCAATTGTGTGCAAACATTTAATAACACACACAACACAATTGATCATATGAAGCTCGGTCAAAGTCCTTTCAAGGGCTGAAATGGCCAATTTGTTTTGTTTGTTTGTTTTTGATTCTGAGTCCGAGTAAAATTTGCCTGTATTAAGGTTTTTAGAAGGTTATGTGTAGGTCAAAATAAAAAAAAGCAAATTCGATGTGAAACATTTTTAAATAAATATTTTTGGGGTCCGTTGTTTCCTAATGCAAAGGCATTTAGTTTGTATTAAAGACATTACAAGATCAGACAAATTCCTATGCGGGTTTTTTGATTATCCAAAAAACAGGTTTTTTGAGTCTCTGATTCCAAATCCAAGTTCAGTTTGTCTGTATTGATTTCTTATAAAGCCAAAAAAAAAACATAGTATGAAGAACAGCTTCCTAATATATTGGTTTTTTGGATTGCTCATTGCGAATTCGAGCAGAAATTGTCTGTATTAAGGTTATTTCAAGGTCATACCAAGGTCAAAGTTATATTATACCAAAGCACCCTTGACAATCACATATTTTATGCATTTTTGGGTCGTTGTTTTTGAATTCGAGTTTTGTTTTCGAACAATTTGTTTACCTATACTTGCCATTATTTTCAATGCCAACGTACTTTTCTTCACAAACATCTCTTTCTCTTTATGCTGACCCATTGTAGTAGCTTTTACTCTTCGCTCTTCGCATATTATTGTCAAGATCATTTTATAAAGCAGTATAACTGTATAATAAAAATCCATTTTACATCGCATCACTTAATTCCAGAATAACTCTTGTTACTGTGAAAAAATGCTGCTACTTCCCAATAAACATTGTAGCGAGGGTTTTGACGAATCGCTTGTAAATAGTTTTTTCGTATTATTTTCGAATAGTTTGGTTTTATCTGTATCAGAGGTTGACTGGATGCTTAAAGAAAGCACCGTTTAAAATTGCTTTGTTAAGGAGGCACATAACAATCGCGGCAGAGAAAACAGAACTTTTTTTTTTTAAATTCACAACTCGGTCAAAAACAAACATTTTTCCAAATTTTTATATTGGAAAATATATTTTTCACTCCAACATGGTTTTATAGAGCCCCAAACTGGCGGCAGAGAAAAAAACGGGGCCTCGTGGTTGTAGCGATGGGAGTCGCAAGAATTGTTCGATCTGGAAAAAAAAAATTACTTTTTTAAATCTTAACAAAATTGGTTATCGTATGACAGGAGCTTTTTTTAAAAATTTTTTTTCAATTTTTGGTGATTTTCCAAATTGGAAAGTGTGTTTTTTCGAAAAAAATATTGACTTTAAAAATTCATAAAAAATCGAAAAAAAATTTTAAAAAAACTTGTGTTATACGATAGCGAATCAATTCAAAAACAATATACAAAAATAAATCGCAAGAATTGTTCGATCTGGAAAAAAAAAATCACTTTTTTAAATCTTAACAAAATTGGTTATCGTATGACAGGAGCTTTTTTTAAAAATTTTTTTTCGATTTTTGGTGATTTTCGAAATTTGAAAGTGTGTTTTTTCGAAAAAAATATTGACTTTAAAAATTCATAAACAATCGTAAAAAAAACATTTTAAAAAAACTTGTGTCATACGATAGCGAATCAATTTTAAAAAAATACAAAAAAAAAATTTCGTCAAAAAATGAACCCGCTAGTCCCGCAACCAATACGAAAAACATGGTTTCGTGATAAACGCGTTCAAAGTTTGTGCACAAAGAAAATAAAAGGCGAAAATTAAAAATGCGCTCTAGCTTATCCGGCTGTAACTTTTGAACCCGTAGGAATTTTTCCATGAATCTTAAGAATTTTTACTAAAATAAAAAATTATAAAAAAAGTCGATTTCAAAAACGGCCAATGTCATGTCCCCCCGCAGAAATACTTTGTTATAAATTTAAACTGAGATTAAAAGCGACTTATTTGAGCGACACTTTAGTAAAATTTCTAAAACTTTGAATATCAAAAACATTTCAAAAAATTTATTTTTGTTTTTTTTCAAGAAACATCAAAACATTTCAAAAATTTTCAATAAAATTATGCTGAATGTCGTTTTTAACATTAATGAAAATGTGAATGAAAACAAAAACAACCCAGAATTTTTGTATTTAAAATCGAGATAAGTTGACGGTTGATGAGTTGAGAAGAGTTGACGGCAAATACATACAGTGGCTCACAGCTTATTTGATACAGTGCCCGATTTAAAATAAAAATCGGTGTAACTTCAAAACTAAGAAATGTATAGACAAAATTTGAATGTAGCTTAATAGGCGTGCATTTAACGAAAATGATGCACAAAACGGAATTCACAAAAATAAAACTCCTCGCCCCGCTAGAAAGGAAAACCAGTTACAGAGCAAATATTTATCTCTCAGCTTATTTGATACAGTCTCTTCTGTACGCTTATACCCTATAGTACCGAGCTGTTGATCGATGTTTTATTTTTCTCTACATTTACCGTTATTTTCGGTGTCAGTCACAGCAAAATTTTAGTTTGATCTCGTAAGTCTAAGTGTTGATTTAAGACTTTAAAATAATGGGTCGTCGCACCATAATTGAGCAGCTTTAGTTGGGTTTAAACCAATATTTATTTGGGCAATCGGTTCGATTGCTCAAAATGTTAATTGAAGTGCGTCTACAGTACAGCATATCATTCAACGCTTCTTGCGAGAGAATCCGGCGAAAGATAACGGTAGAAGTGCACCAAACAAAATTTTTAACGTGTCTGACGAGCGATACATTGTCCGGAAAAATAAGGCAAATCCGAAGTTGTTGGCCCCAAAATTGGTTACGGAGATACAGCACGAATTGGGTAAGTCGTGCAGTGCAGAAACCGTCCGCCGTATGCTTCGCGACTGTGACTTTCATGGTCAAATAGCTTGAAAAAGCCTTTCATAAGCAAGATAAATCAGCAAAGTCGACTTGTTTTTGCTAAGGAGCATGTTTGCAAGACCTCTGACTTCTGGAACACCGTAATTTCTTTCTGATGAATCCAAGTTCAACCTGTTTGGCTCCGACGGCATGTCCTACGTCTGGCGGAAACCAAACACAGAGCTAAACAAACAGAACCTCAAAACTACTGTAAAGCATGGCGGCAGTAGCATTATTGTTTGGGGCTGTATGTCTACAGCCGGTGTAGGAAATTTTGAATTTATTGAAGGAATAAAGGACAAAAAAATGTACCTTGACATACTGAAGAACAATTTGCTGCAAAGTGTTGAGCCACTAGGTATAATCGAAAAATTCCGGTTTTATCAAGACAACGACCTGAAGCATAAGTCGGGAATCGTGCAGTCCTGGCTCATATGGAACTGTCCTCACTTGATGACACCACCTGACAAGGACATCATTGAAAACCTGTGGGCCTTATTGGAAAATAATATTCGTAAAAACAAAATCTCGAACAGAGAAGAATTGAATAAGGCGCTACTGGAGGAATGGCAGAAAATTACACCAGACATTACACGAAAGCTGGTGGATTCATGCCAAACCGGATGCAAGCCCCTGATAAGGCAAAAAGGCACAACATAAAATACTAAAAGTAAAACAAAACCTAAAGGGTACACGTTTTTGAGTTTAAATTGAACTGTATCAAATAAGCTGTGACTTAAAATTTTGCCTTTTTTTTTGTTTTAGTTTTTCTGTTGTTAAGTTACCATTTGGAGGAATAAAAAAGTTACTTGGTTAAACTACATACATTATCCTATAAACTGGCATTCAAATCCTTTCTTAATTCTCTTCAATTATTAAAATAAAAGCGCTTCAATTATAGAAAAGGTAGTGTATCAAATAAGCTGTGAGCCACTGTATGTATATAACATCCAGATTTTTTGTAATTTTTTTTTTGTGCTTTTTGAAATTTGGTGATTCGTTTCAGAATTGCTTATTTAAAATAGGAACATTCAGTAATGAATTAATTTTCTAAGATTTGGCAACTCGTTCACGAATTGCTTTTGTCGGTTTTAACGATTCGTTAATGAAGGACGGATTTCTCCCGTTCACGATATTATAAATGAATTGAATATGATAATTGCTGTTGAATAAAATAAACGAGAAAGCAATTCATAAACGATATCATAAGTGAATAATTTTGTTTGTTGGGTTCATACTTATCCATCCTATAGCATTCTACAACCGATCTTACTTCGTGTTCATTAAATCAATTCAATTTTTATATTCAGAGGACTAATGTCCTTTGACTACCCCGTACAACCTCAAAAAAAATCTATGTCATAAATTCGAAATGAATCATAAAACTTAAAAGTTTGTCCAGATCCTTCCTGTTTCTAATGAAAAAACTTTCTGTGTCAGTTGAAAACTATGAAGAAACGCAGGTAATAGAATTTTCTTCGTTATTTGTACCTTTAGGACCATTTTCGATACTATATTTGAATATTTTTGTGCGTGTTTGGCAAGTTTTGGCAACTTGTTCTCTAAAAATTTGAACAAAGTCAGAGAAAAGATCAGTACTTTGGAATTTTAAGCTAAAGTTGCCCAAAACCTGTTTTTATAAGAGGTTCAGGATAGTCCATAGTCGGGCTCTACTGAGTTTAGAGTTTATTTACCTGTTTTAAAAATGATTTTCTTCATAAAAATGATGCATTAAATTTTCAAATCTCAGAACGCCGCATCTGTCATGTTTTCTATCAAGAGAGGGTATGTGAGATTAATTATACCCTAAACCTGAAAGGTCAGGTTATATTAACTTTGTGCAAACGTTTGTAACGCATAGAACGAAGCGAGTCCGGTATAGAAAAGTATATATATTCTTGATCAGCATCACCACGTGAGTCGAGCTATCTATGTCCGTCCGTCTGTGTGTTGTCCGTAAACACAGGATAAGAAGAAGGAGTTGAGATAATTGGATGAAACTTGGTACACATGGTCACATGGATTCAAGGATCTGCACTTTTGAATATTTTTGGAAACCGCCAACGGACACGCCTATCTCCCATACAACGCGAAAATTTAAAACTGCATAACTCAGCTCATAATAAGCCTACAACAATAAAATTTGGTATGTATGTGTTTTATATCAACACAAAGATGTCTTTGAAAAATGGACGTTATCCGATTACGGACACGCCCACCTCCCATACAACCCAAAAATGAAAACGCAATCAATAAGCCTCTGTTTAACCTACAAAGCTAAAATTTGGCACGTATGTTTTTTATGACAAGACAAAGATGGTTTTGAAAAATGGCCGTCATGCGCCAACGGACACGCCTATTTTCCATACAACCCAAAAAGTTTTAAACTCAATAAATAAGGTTATGTTTGTCATAGAGAAATTAAATTTGGTATGCATGTATTTTATACCAAAACTAAGGTGTGTTCAAAAATTGGAAGTAATCCGTCCATGAACACGCCCACCTCCCATAGCGAAAGCACAATAAAGGCATTAACTGTGAGCTACAGGAATAAAACTTGGTATGTGTAAATTTTTCATCAACATTTAAATTCATATAAAATATAGGCTTCATCCGCCCTTGGAGACGCCCATTTACAATACAAATTTTTTGTTTTTGAAAAGTGGGTTTAGGGTATTTCATAGTCGGCCTATACCGACTTTAGACTTTCTTTATTTGTTTTAATATATAAAACTAGCAGGCCACAGTCGTCCGAGGCTACGCCACGGACATTTTCTCTTTATCAATAATACCTTTGTATATTTGAAAAATTTTAATAATTAGAAAAGTTTATTTAATACTTCAGTATTAACAACGTTTTTTGATTCATTGGCATTATCAGAAATAAGAAAAATCTGCTTTTCTGCTGTACCGACTTGTTTACCATAATCTACTTCTACGTTTTTCAAAGTTTTTTATTAAATATTTATTTTACTCCACCCGCAAAGCGTAGCGGGCACAATAATTTTGTCACAAAATTTTTTTCACCACCATGAGTCGATTAAGCCATGTCCGTCTGTCTATCTGTTCATTCGTTTGTCCACACAATTACAGCCGTCTCTTTATTGCAAATCTCTTTAAAGTCCATAATGAAATAATTTTCATGATTTGAGATTTGTCGTACAGTGGTGCTCCAGTTAAACGAAAGATATAATGTCCAGGGTCGTTCGGTAAATCGAAAAGTTCATTAAATCGGAATACTTTTTTCGAGTTTTTTATCATATAACAAAGCTAATAAATTTGTCAACTTGAAACAAATATCCTTACATTTTTTGTTTTAATTATGCACTCCAATAAAGTTGAATTTTTGAACTTGTTTTAGGTATTATTAAATGTTTAGAAAGCTGCTGATTAAAATCTGTTCACACTCCAAATGAAAAATCCAAGATTATGTCAATACATTCCTATAATGTTTTTTAAAAAGGAAACCCTTCAATATGTATATTAGCCCGAAGGGACTATTTGAGAACAAGATAAGTAAATACATATTAATGTTATTACAAATTCAAAAACAAACGAAGCGAGCTCAGAGAAGCAAATGTTGTTAAATAGAATACCTACAATTTTAAATGTTCGCAATATAGAGTCAACAACATTAGATAAGGGTTCATTATATTGGAAGTTCAAAACCTTCATAATTTATACAAAAATTAATGTGTTCAATTGAAAGATCATACATAAGTTTTGTTTTCTTGTTAAATAAAACGTACTCTGAGTTTGAAATATGAAAAATTGAAAAAAAAATATAAGACTTCGGGCAAGTCGAAGATAATTTTTTAATCTTCGGTTTTATTTTTTATTTGTCTTTTATTCATCATTAAAGTGATGAATTAAAGTATATTCCTATGTATATATTCCTCACTTTATATTCCATAAAGTTTTTTAAAAAAGCTTTTGTACTTCAAATATTCATCTTAAAAAGTGTTCAAACATGCTAGTTTAGTAGACATTTTATCCAATATCCCAGCAAAATTTTTTGTTAGGTCTTGTTTTTTAATCGATTCTGAAATGCATTACATAAATGCTAATGCAAGAACTTAAATTTAATCCGTAATAAATTCACGGCAATGCATTCACATCAACTTGAAAGTTGTTATTCAAGTATTAATTTCGTGAAATCAATTATAAACCAACCGTTTTAAGCGCTTAATCTTTTCAAGTGACAGGCTTTCGATTACCTCTAATGACTGGCTATATAAAAATAATGGGTTTAGTAAGCGAGAGGGTAAGCGATGAATGAAATTTTCTGGATTACTTTTTCGATTATATGTAAGCGAAGATTTTGCTGGGATGTTCTCCAGCAATACATTTCTCCAGAGCTTTTTAGAAAAACGTGCTCGTGTCATTAATATCAGGAATAAAAATATACTTTATAATATTGTGATTACTAAGTTCTAAGACTATACATCGACAAACAAACCTTATTTGCAGCTCATAACCTGCTAGAACACAATTTTTAATAGTAATATGTTTTTCGGTGTCCTGTTACATAAAACAATTTAAAAGCTCAATTTATAACTTACTTCAAAATTTCTAAAAAAAAAATGAAATTGATTAAAATTCATTACATTTTGTATTTAAATTAAATAAATGGCGTTTTATAACAATTTTATGGCGTTCTGATGTATTTTCAATTTATTTTGAAAATGTCAAATGTTACAGACCTCAGTCTTGTCTGTTAAAGTCGAAGCTAAAATGTATAAAGAGTACTATAAAGAAATTTATAAAAATTAGAAAAAAAGTTTTTTAATTTAATTTTAATATTTTTTCTAATTTTCACTTAATTTTTATATAGAAGACGTAGATTGATTTCGAAAAAACATTTAAATTGATAGTTATTCAGGGTCACTGAGGGAAAATTTGTTAACGTTTTACTTCCCGGTCCTATTTTTTCCTCAATTATGCAAAATTATTCAAAATAGATCTTTGGGGATTCACTCACTATTGCTAGTCAAAATTTTGCGTAAACAAAACATTTTTGAAAAATTCCTTGATTGCGGAAAATTTTTCAGTTTTGTATAAGTTACCAAATTAATTTTCAAATGATATCAAATATATTGATATCGATGAGATTAATTTTGTATATTGTTACCTACTTTTATAAATAATACAATGAATTTGAATATATCTGTTTACTCACTTGCACTTAAACAAAATAATCATAACAGCAAATTATTATTTAAAAAAATTATATTAATTTCGTAGTACTTTTTAAGCATTGCTTTTATGAGGTTAAGTATAACCTTCTTAAAGGGTGCACAATTTAGTTTCCGGCCCGGGTGCCAGCAACCCTAGCTACGCCACTGCCTCACTCCGATTGCAGTCGTGAAAGCAAATAATTGCATGCTAAATTTACCAACAATTTTCTCTTTGAGTCGCTGCTCTTGCTCTCCTAGCGCGGAGCATCGCTCTTGCATTTTCTGTTAAACTTGTTAAACTTGTTTTACGTCGAGGCATTTATTTTTAGTTAAGGGAAATACGAACACTTAATTTTTCAAACTTTTAATTTATCTTTAATCTATACAAAATATGCTATCACACTTGTGAATGCCGCATTTTGAAATATTAAAAAATTGGAAAACTACAATAATAATATGTGTAAAGAAATTGCATGCGGCGAAACAAATATGCCGTCAAAGAGCGCCAACTGCTTTTGGTTACTCTTCGAATGAGTTGGAGTGCGAGAACAATAAACTTTAAAGAGAAGGGTTGATAGCAACATGTAGTTTAAACTCTCGTAACACAGACGCGTGAAAAGCAAGCGACCAAGCAATGCTTAGCATCGGTGGTAATTTCCTAAAAAACTTAACAACTTAATTAAATATATTTATTGTTAAATTTTCTTAAATAAACCCCACCTATGGCATTCTGTAGCACAAATATGATATTTTAAAATTTTTTTCATAAAAATCGGTCCAGTAGTTTTGGAGTCATTGGTGCACTTAATATTTCCACTTCAATTTTATATAATAGTATAGATATAGATTATTGCTCGATTTCCCAAAAAATGTACTCCAATTTTGTTTTTTAAATCTAAATTTCAATTTCTTTTACTGTCGAAGTTCATTGAATTTGTATTAATTTTGAAATATGCATTGAAATAATATAATATTTGCATTCAACTTTTTTAAAGATTTTAAGACGAAGGTTTCTGACTTAGTTTATTAATTCAATAAAATCAAATGTACGATAAATCATGAGCTAGATATGACCTGCAAAAATGACCTTTGAAAGTTGGTAGTTGATAGGTCGGTATACTATGGTCGAATGACTACTGAGCTCTACTAAAATATTTGCTTTAATTTTTTTATTGTTGCACTGTGTTATTTTGGAATAATCGCTTTAAAATATCTCAAAAATATGCAGTTAAGTTTTAATCTTAACCACATTTGCGTTATTAAAAAAAAAAACTATTAAAAAGCCAGGCATAGCTAGCGCAGCCAAATAAATATTTCGCGCCTCAGTGATAACCTTCTTGCAAAAACTATATAACTAAAAATCATAAATAATTTTAGTGTAATTAAAAGATATGATTTAGTTTTGATTTAATAACAGTAATTTTTTTAATTTTTTGCCAAAAATTAATATTATTATTGACTTTGGCTTACTTTTGTGCAAGCAATACAGACAGACAGGCACAACCAGCAGTTAACGAACAATGCAATATTTTGGATTGTTGTTGTTTTTTTTTTCAATTTACTAAATTAAGTTTACTTAATCGTAACCTGGAAATCTCGATTACACAATAAAAATTGCAAATAACTGAAATTTTTTTCGTACTGTCTGTGCTGCCTGCCACTCGTAGCGAGTTGTTGCTTTTTTGCAGCTTTAAAGTGGCCCTCTTCAAGTGGCTGCTGCTGCTGCTGCTGCTGTTGCTGTTGCTGTCTCTGCTGCAACATTTAGCCGGGCTAATAATGACAACCTCATTTTCGTTGCATTATTATACAATGCGAGGTTTTAGTTTGAGTTAAAAAAAAAAATAATAAAAAAGTGCCCTATACAGCATGCAGCGTATAGTAGTAGCTGCTTTAAAATACTTGAAATAGCATTTGAAAAAAGTAATTTTCTTGTTTTTTTTTTTCCAATCAATTTGGGTTAAAAAAACATTGTAAAAACATTTTTTTTTTTTTTTGTTTGTTTGTTTGCACTGCTTTCATAGTGTAACTAAAACAAATACAATAACCACAGCAACAAAGTTAACTCTGAACAAAGTTTTTCTGCTACAAAAACGAATTAGTTTTGACATTTTGCTGGCGGTTTTTTTTTAGTTTTTTCTAGCTACCTTAAGTATTTTGAAAATTTTTTGCCAATGGCAATTTTTTGGATTTTGTTTTTTTTTTTTTTGCTTTTGCTCACTAGAGTATGTTGCACATTTTTCTAAGATTATGGCTGCCAGATTGTCTTGGCTTGGCTTGGGTTGGCTTGACTTGGCTTTTGTTAATGAGAGCTGATGGAGCTTCATTTTAGCTCTAGCAGCCAATACTTGTTGGTAGTTGAATTATTGATTTTTCCATTAGATAATGTGTGATTTTTCCCATAAAGTTTGTTGTTGAATTTTTTGTGTTTTTTTGTGTTTTGTTGGCAGGATGCTAGCTTAGCTAACCGCCTGCCGCATTGCATTTTGTATTGTTGTGAGAAATTGTTACAAGTTGCTGCTGCTGCTGTATGATGTAATGTATAGTTGAGGCTATATAACAAAACAACAACAATATTTAATTGAATATGTAGGTTAGCAGCTTTGTGGAAAACATTGAAAAAACACAAAAAACAAGAACTTATAAAAAACATGTTAGGAAGTTCAATTGTTGTTGTTGTTGCAGTAGGTCAGGTCAAAGCATGTTATTATCTGCACCCTCTTTCAATTGGGTTTGAGAAAAATATTGTATAGCTTATTAATACTATTTCCTCGATTTTTCATGGGTATTTTGTTTCACTCACTCGTTCATATATTTTATCTATTTGCTTTGAATTTTCAATTTAAAATGTTCTTTAAATAATATACATGCGCTGAAATTTTCGAGTGTCATATAAGCTGAAACATTTTGCTGACCCATATTGCGATTTGAATTGTTCAATACTTAACACAGACTTGGTGTTTATTAGTTTTTTTGTTCAAAACTGTTATCTTATCTCAAAAAGTAAACACTATATTTATTGTTTTATTTCAATTTGTTGTAATCGCTTTAACAAGATATGCCTAAAAATATGCAAGAGAAACGTGTGAAAGGTTGTAATATGCAGAACTTCGAAATTTTCTCTATGATGGCATTTAATTCTTTAAAATAATTCTTTAATAGGTTTAACAATTGAATTCAAAGTGAATTAATAGTGAAAACCAAACAAAAAAAAATCTTGTTTCAGCTTTTAACTGGTCATAAATAATCTTAATAAAATATTAAAATATATAATTAATACGATATATTTTTTTAATTTATTTAACTACATGCATGTGATAATGTATTTAAATTATGTATTTTTGTGCAAACCTTCAACTTTCTAAAAGTATAACGCTAATCCTTAATGGAATTTTTTGCAGAATATTTTTGTGGAATGTTAATAATTTATTAATTAGTAAATTAAATATGAATCAATTTTTTTTTAATTTTTGTGAAATAATAAATTAATCTTCCTCCAAAGTTAATTTTAAGCAGTTTTTGAAAAAGGTGCCCACATGACCATGCGGGTTAAAATATTCCTCGAAAAAAACTGCCTGGAATTAAGTTTTAAACATGATTGCTTAAGGGGGGACATGACATTGGCCGTTTTTTTAAATCAACTTTTGATAATTTTTTATTTAAGTAAATATTGTTAAGATTAAAAAAAAAAAAATTCGCCTTTTTTTTCTTTGTTCACAAACTTTGAACGCGTTTATCTCGAAACCATGTTTTTCGTACTGGTTGCGGCACTAGCGGGTTCATTTTTTGACGAAATTTGTTTTTTTTTATTTTTTTAAACTTGATACGCTATCGGCACGAGCTTTTTTTTTATTGTAAATTTTTATTCGATTTTTTATGAATTTATAAAGTCAATATTTTTTCGAAAAAACACTTTCACATTTGGAACATCACAAAAAATTGAAAAAAATTTAAAAAAAGCTCCTGTCATACGAAAACCAATTTTCGGACAATTTTTTCGACTCCCAGCCCTGCAACCACGAAGCCCCGTTTTTTTTTTCTACTGCCAGTTTGGAGCTCTATGAAACCATGTTGAAGTGAAAAATATATTATTTTTTTTTAATTTTTTTTCTTGTAATGTGTTCAATTCTCTACAATAATCAAAAAAAAAATTTTGGAAAAATGTTTGTTTTTGACTGAGTTATGAATTTTTAAAAAAAGGAAATATGATTCAACTCGTTTTTTTTCATAAGAGTTAAATCAAACCGGATCACAGACCCATTTTGTTAAGTTTGAGAGTTTGAGTTCATTGACTGAGTTGAAAAGATGTTGTGATTAACATCTTGTGTGAAAAGTGATCTTTACAATAGTATGCGAATAGCTAAATTAAGTACTACTTACTAATGGGTCAGCATAAAGAGAAAGAGATGTTTGTGAAGATAAGTACGCTTGTACTGAAAATAATGGTTGGTGTAGGTAGGTAAACAAATTTTTCGAAATCCAAAATCGTGTTCAAAATAAACGACCCAAAAAATGCATGAAACTTGAGATTGGAAAGGGTTCCTTGGTATATTATCACTTTGGCCTTGGTATGACCTTGAAATAACCTTAATACAGACAAACTGGTCTCGGATTTGCAATCAGCAACCCAAAAAAACAAAATATCACGAAGTTGATATTCATACTATGTTTTTTTTTTCCTTGTTATGACCTCAATGCAGACAAACTAACCTCGGATTTGGAATCAGAGAACCAAAACAATTGATTTTTGGAAAATCAAAAACCTGCCTAGGAAGTTGTCTCTGTTTTTTATTTTGTTTTGACCTTGTAATGACCTTAAAATGTCCTTAAAACAGACTAAATGCCTTTGCATTAGGAAACAACGAACCCCAAAAATATTTATTTAAATATGTTTGACATCGAATCTGCTTTTCTTCATGTTGACTTACTTAATACTTTGACTTACTTACCTTAATACAGGCAAATTTTACTCGGACACAGAATCAGCGACCCAAAAAACCTATATTTTAGAGTCAAATTGGTATTTATACCATGTTTTTTTGCCTTGATATGACCTCAATACAAACAAACTGACCTCGGATTTGGAAAACTGACTTTTGCTGAATTTTTTTCAGCTTGCCTTCGAATGACTTTGAAATGACCTAAATGCAGACAAACTGATCTCGGAGAAGGACTCAGTGACCTAAAAAAATTATGTTTCAAAAAGTTGGACAGAATTTTTCTGATTTTTTTTTCATTTTAACCTTATAAAGACCCTGATGTGACCTTCACACAGACAAACTGAGCTTGGATTCGGAATCAGTTATCCAAGAACCTCTTTGTCAGGAAGTTGAACAATGGTTCTTTGTTTTTTCTTCATTTCAGCCTAAAAATAACATTGAAAAGCTTTTATACAGACAATTTAAACTTGAATTTAGAATCAGCTACAGAAAAGACCTATAAATCAGGAAGTTTGGCATCGTTTCTCTGGTTTTTTTTTTTGTCAGTTTTACATTGGAATGACTTTGAAAGTACCTTAAAACAGAAAACTGACCTCGAATTCGTAATCAGCGATCCAACAACCTATGTTTCAGAAAGTATGTCTTCGTCACACTGCTTTATTTTTAAGTTAATCCTTGCAAGGACCTCGAAATTATCCTTTATGCTCAAACTGATATTGAATTTGGAATCAGCATCCCAAAAACCTACATGCATATAATAAATCGCAGCTCCAAAACATTCCGAAATGGCGAATTTTATTTCAAGACCTTTTCATAATATATATTTGAAATGATTTTTTGAAATGATCTTTTCTTCAAAAAAGGTACTTGGCTTAATTACTCTATAGCTCTTAAAAAACACTTTCAGGCTCGTAACTTGCACAAACATTTTTATGCACAACAAACAAATAAATATTTTTGTATAACCAACATTGAGCTTGAAATGACCTTTCATGGCACTTTTAGCGGTCAAAGTCAAAATTTGCACGCAATGTTTTTTTCTTACGATATTCGTAAATTATTAGAGGTATATATTTCTGAACAATGTAGGTATAACATGTCGAGAAGCATTAAATGAAGTTTTATTCAAAATTTTTTTTTTCAAAAATATTGATATTTGGGGATATGTTTAAGTACCTGTTTTAGCCTGTTTTGAGGCCTTAAAGCCCGAGGCGCCTGGATTTTGTCCACTACCGACGTCCATTTTTATGTGCAGATTTTATTTTTTAGCCTCACTCTAACCGGAAATGGGCGGGGAGCGAACAAAATACGAAAAAGTCACATTCCATACGTTTCGTTGGTGCTCTTATACTTATAATATTTAATCATCATCTCTCAATTATTATAAGAAGAGTTTAAAGACTGCAAGTCAAATTTTTTTATAGAAAAACATTTATTTATAGAGAATGTTAGAAAATAAAAAAAAAAAACTCAACTCATCCGATTCAGTCTCATCAGACCAAAAACCAAGTTATATCTGTAGCATTTTTTGAAACCGTATCAATTAATAACTTTCAACAGCGTTGCTTTTAATGAATAAAAATTGATTTTTTTGGCTACCAACATTTATTTTTTTCGTTCTTCGCGTGAAGTGAAAGAAAAAGAAAAGCATTTTTTTTTTTATTTTATCGATAGCTGTTGTGGAAGTGGCATGCAATGAATGCAAGCAACCTGCAGCAAAACCTTCGACATTTGTGGAACCTGCTGCGTTCGAGACGGCTGGTAAGGCATTGGAATCGGCTGCCTCATGCTATGCATACTTAATTAATTAATTCGTGTTAATTTGAATTTGAATTTGAATTTGAATTTCCCAGCTGTGAAGTCGTTGCTGTTTATTGACTTTCAAACTTTAAAACTTATCGAGCTTTTTGGCCTTTTTTTTTTGGTTTTCTTTTGAGTGTTTTTGATAGTTGTTGTATGTGTTGTTGTTGTTTTTTTAGGCTTGCTTGGGAATTTAATGCTGCATTTGAAATGATTTTAATTAAAATAAACCGAATGCATTTCGAACACCTTTACCGCTAGATCGTTTTTTTGGTTTAATTCACCCTTCCTTTCTTCGCCTACCTTATCTTATTGACATTTTCAACAATGTTGGGCATTATTTCTTTTTTTTTTTTGTTATTGTTGTTGTATCTGGTTTTAGATATTTCAAGAGAAAGCTTTTCGGTTTGTATTTTAATGTTATTTTTATAACGTTTGTGTAGATTTGAAATTAAATTTTATGCTTTTTGTTTCTGTAGCTTTTTAGTTTTCTTTAATTATATGCTGCATGAACTGTTCAAATTGATTTGTATGCTTCGTAAACTATTTTGTTAAATCACGCAAGAGTTTCAAAGCATAAGATTTTCAACATCATTTTCACTTTCATTTTTATTTCAATTTTATTTTTTTTTTTTTCATACATATTCAAATTTTATTATTTTGCTTTTATGAAAAAAATAAGTAATAAAAAAAAAATTACTGCTCTTTCTTCATTGTCATTGTTTAGCTATTGTTTTGTAGTTTTTATTTATAACTTTTTTTTTCTTTCATTAATGCTGTTATTAACAGGTGCATTCAAGCATTTCTAATTGCTGACTTTCAATTTACAATATTTCATGGAATTTTTTTTTTTTTTTTTGTATTTTGTGTATTAATAAAAAGCCTGGTTATAGCCCTCAAAACTAAGCTCAACATGAAAATTGCTTATAATTATTAAATTTATAATTAATGGCCATATTTAATTAACCTTCAAGTAACATTGATGATTGTATAGACTGGGTTTTACCTGTCTAATAATTGTCTATGAAATTGTGTTTAAGAGTAAGTATTTTGCAGCAGTTATAATTTTAAAAATTATAGCAACAATATTTAAAGCATAAAAAACATTTTTGCCAAAAGTCTAACTTCGCTGTAACGCTTTCTTTACCCTTTTGTTCCGTCTATTATGAAAATTTATGTAATTTTCTCTATTCGTTATACTATTACATAATCATATGAGTTAAATTAAATTTCATGCTTAGCTGAGATTATAATTATGTTAAAATGTGTGAAATTGAAGCTAAGAATTCACTTTGAGATTCAACAGATCATAACGTCATAAACAATGTTGTTACTCTTTCAACATTAATTTTGGCATTTGAAGAAGTTAAAGATTTATTTACGCTATACTAACTATAAAAATGAAAGGCGAATATCAACACCATAACAGACAGAAAATAAAAACATTTGACAAAATAAGAAAACAAAAAAAAAAGACCAACGGAAAATTTTATGCTTGAGAAGGTGTTATAGTTGGCAGTCTTAATGTGTCATTTACGTGTTTCGTAGATAAGATTCGTCTCTTAATGGCATATGTTACACGTGAGTGCGTTTACAATTGCTTTGAATTAAACTGTTATTACCTCAGAGAGTTAAAAATTTCTTAAATTTATTTGAGCTTTTTATGTTTACTTACGCGCTTTTTTTACCATTACATAATTCTGTTAATTAAATTAATGGTATGTTTTATAATCAAATCGGCATACAAAACATTGTTATGATACCTTCATTCACATTCGTTTGATTCACTTTTACTTCTTAATTCATTGAGCAGTTAACGTTTTTTTTTATCAAGTGTCTTATTTTTGCTTTATTGTTGCTCCAAATTCAAAAGTTAGGCTTGTGTATAGTTTCATGGTCTGCACAAAAATTGAGTCAGCTTTATTTAGTGCTTAGCTGGTTATGAATTTAAATTGTAAACAAAAATGTACTTGCATTATGAACAATTTATTGTTAAAGTCAAAAATAACATCACAACCAAAACGCAATCATATCTTACAAAAGAGTCTATTATAAACTCTTTATAAATGTAAAAATTAATTCAAAATTATGCAATACACAATCCAAGGAAATACTTGCGAGAAAATCTGAGTTATCAATTATAAATTCTGAATCTCAATCATAATATTAATCTATATATCACTCCCAAACTTCTTTGTTCTTAGCTTCAATTTTGATTTAAGTCTCAATATCATTCTCAATCTCAATCTCCATGTTAATCTCAATCTCCATGTTAATCTCAATCTCCATGTTAATGTCAATCTCAATCTCAATCTCAATCTCAATCTCAATCTCAATCTCAATCTTAATCTTAATCTTAATCTTAATCTTAATCTCAATCTCAATCTCAATCTCAATCTCAATCTCAATCTCAATCTCAATCTCAATCTCAATCTCAATCTCAATCTCAATATCAATCTCAATCTCAATCTCAATCTCAAGCTCAAGTTCAAGATCAAGCTCAAGCTCAAGTTCAAGCTCAAGTTCAAGCTCAAGCTCAAGCTCAAGCTCAAGCTCAAGCTCAAGCTCAAGCTCAAGCTCAAGCTCAAGCTCAAGCTCAAGCTCAAGCTCAAGCTCAAGCTCAAGCTCAAGCTCAAGCTCAAGCTCAAGCTCAAGCTCAAGCTCAAGCTCAAGCTCAAGCTCAAGCTCAAGCTCAAGCTCAAGCTCAAGTTCAAGTTCAAGATCAAGCTCAAGCTCAAGCTCAAGCTCAAGCTCAAGTTCAAGCTCAAGCTCAAGCTTAAGCTCAAGCTCAAGCTCAAGCTCAATCTCAATCTCAATCTCAATCTCAATCTTAATCTCAATCTCAAGCTCAAGCTCAAGCTCAAGCTCAAGCACAAGCTCAAGCACAAGCTCAAGTTCAAGCTTAAGCTCAAGCTCCAGCTGAAGCTCAAACTCAAGCTCCAATTCAGGCTTACGCTCAAGTTTTAACTCAAGTTCAAATTCAATTCAACCTCAATCTGGATCTGAACCGCAATCTTCCTCTCAACCTATACATCAATCTTATCTAATTCTCCATCAAAATATCACTTTCAATATTGTCTAAATCTCAACCTCACTCTTAAAAATCAATTTCAAAACTCAATTCAAAATCAATCTGAATGTCACGCTCAAGCTCAAACAAAATTTTTAACTAAAATAAAATCTCAAAGTCAAAATCAAATCAAAACATTGACACAATCTTCATCTCTTTCCATTCCCAATTCTCAATTGAGATGATTTAATTTGTTTTTAATTCTTATTAATCGCTTCTCCTACTCACCTTTCAGCTCTCAACTTTCAATTCATTTTTTCATGTTTTATTTCTCAATTTTTTAGTTTCTCATTTCTTACTCAACATATTTCATTTCTCAACTTTGAATTCACATTTTTCATATTTCATTTCTTAATTTTTCTTTTTTATTTCTCACTTTTCGATTTTTACTTTTAAGTTTTTCAGTTTTAATTCTTCGTTCACCATCTTTTATTCAGCGTTTTTTATTATTAATCATCATTCTGCATTCGTTATGCATCATTTGTCATTCCTCATTCTTTATTTTGCATACTTCATTTTTCATTCTGTATTCTTTGTCATTCGTTCTTCATTCTTCTTTATTCATTCTTCATGATGAATGAAAATCATTCATCATTCATTTCATTCCATAATTCTTTATTTTTCAGTTTCATTTTTAATTCTTTAATTTTTATTTCAATTTCATTAATTTTTTAATTATTTTTTCTAATTTTTCATTTTTTTAAGTTAATTCTTATATTTTCATTTTGCATTTTTAACTCTCCATATTCATATTCATATTCATGCTCATACTCATATTCATATTTATATTCATATTCATATTCATATTCATATTTATATTTATATTTATATTTATATTTATATTTATATTTATATTTATATTTATATTTATATTTATATTTATATTTATATTTATATTTATATTTATATTTATATTTATATTTATATTTATATTTATATTTATATTTATATTTATATTTATATTTATATTTATATTTATATTTATATTCATATTCATATTTATACTTATATTCATATTCATATTCATATTCATATTCATATTCATATTCATATTCATATTCATATTCATATTCATATTCATATTCATATTCATATTCATATTCATATTCATATTCATATTCATATTCATATTCATATTCATATTCATATTCATATTCATATTCATATTCATATTCATATTCATATTCATATTCATATTCATATTCATATTCATATTCATATTCATATTCATATTCATATTCATATTCATATTCATATTCATATTCATATTCATATTCATATTCATATTCATATTCATATTCATATTCATATTCATATTCATATTCATATTCATATTCATATTCATATTCATATTCATATTCATATTCATATTCATATTCATATTCATATTCATATTCATATTCATATTCATATTCATATTCATATTCATATTCATATTCATATTCATATTCATATTCATATTCATATTCATATTCATATTCATATTCATATTCATATTCATATTCATATTCATATTCATATTCATATTCATATTCATATTCATATTCATATTCATATTCATATTCATATTCATATTCATATTCATATTCATATTCATATTCATATTCATATTCATATTCATATTCATATTCATATTCATATTCATATTCATATTCATATTCATATTCATATTCATATTCATATTCATATTCATATTCATATTCATATTCATATTCATATTCATATTCATATTCATATTCATATTCATATTCATATTCATATTCATATTCATATTCATATTCATATTCATATTCATATTCATATTCATATTCATATTCATATTCATATTCATATTCATATTCATATTCATATTCATATTCATATTCATATTCATATTCATATTCATATTCATATTCATATTCATATTCATATTCATATTCATATTCATATTCATATTCATATTCATATTCATATTCATATTCATATTCATATTCATATTCATATTCATATTCATATTCATATTCATATTCATATTCATATTCATATTCATATTCATATTCATATTCATATTCATATTCATATTCATATTCATATTCATATTCATATTCATATTCATATTCATATTCATATTCATATTCATATTCATATTCATATTCATATTCATATTCATATTCATATTCATATTCATATTCATATGCATATTCATATTCATATTCATATTCATATTCATATTCATATTCATATTCATATTCACATTCATAATCATATTCATATTCATATTCATATTCATATTCATATTCATATTCATATTCATATTCATATTCATATTCATATTCATATTCATATTCATATTCATATTCATATTCATATTCATTTTCATATTCATATTCATATTCATATTCATATTCATATTCATATTCATATTCATATTCATATTCATATTCATATTCATATTCATATTCATATTCATATTCATATTCATATTCATATTCATATTCATATTCATATTCATATTCATATTCATATTCATATTCATATTCATATTCATATTCATATTCATATTCATATTCATATTCATATTCATATTCATATTCATATTCATATTAATATGTTGAATTTAAAGAAAAACAATTTTAAAAAGTATTGACAGTAACAATTGGCTTGGCGACCCCTGTACTGTGAGGTAGAATATTTTATAATGTATATTTATGTGATTGTTTACAAAAGCGGCACGCTTATACGTGGCTGTATCTATAAAAAATATAATATTTTGTAGTATCTCATCTACAACAACAACTCCAAACTTCCTCTTCATGGATTATTTTTTTGTTTGTTGTAAGTGTCTGTATCTATGTTTATCTGTAGCTGTAGCGCTGTTTTTTTCTAGTTTAAACAAAGAGCTACGCAACTGTTAATACGTGTTTATTAACATATTTATATGTATATTTTAAGCTATATTTTTGTATAGGTTATGTAAAAAACAAATTTGATGGCATTCAATGAAGAGCAAAAAGAAAACTAAAATAAAAAGAAATTGTTTAAAAAACATTACAACAACAACGCAGCAAAAACAAAAATAGCCGGGTCATCAACCTTATCATCAGCAACACACATGCAAACGGGGAACTACTATAAAATCAACAACAACAATAATAGCAACAATATCAACAAAGATGACGATGACGCACAGTGAAACGAGTATGCATAAAATTTAATAAGAAAATTTTATTGATTTTAATTTTAATTTCATATATAACATTCTTATTATAAACTCCAATTTTCAAATTTATAAATAAAAATTTTAATGATTAAAAAAAATTTTACATTCAAAATTTATATTTAATTTTCTTTGTTCATTATTTAAATTCAAATTTTGAATTTAAATATTAAAATTACAAATTGCAAATTTTTAATTTCGAATTTCTTAATTTTGAAATTGTTGTATGAAATGTTGAATCGAAGTTCAAATTAAAATATTTCAAAATTCACATTTCATACTTCATATTTTATATTTCATGCTTAATATTTCACAATTTATTTTCATATTTCATATTAGATTCATATATCATAAAATTTTAAATTCTATATGGAATATGGAGTATGAAATATGCAAAATAATTTGTGAAATATTATGTATGAAATATAAAATATAAAATATGATGTATGAAATGTGAATTTTGAAATATTTTCATTTTAACTTGGATATTCATATTCCATATTCCATATATTTAAAGTTTTAAGTTTCAAATTTCATTTTTCAAAGTTCAAAATGTTAATTTCAAATTAAAAACTGCCAATTTCAACAACCAAATTTGTATTTTTTATTTTCAAATTACTTAATATTATATTTTATAACAAATTCCCAATTTGAAATTTTATGTTCCACTTTTAAATTTAAAATTATAATTTTAAAATTTCGAATCACAAATCGAAAATACCAAGCTTAAATTTCAACTTTCATAATACAAATTGAAGATTTGAAATTTCGTATTTTCAGTCTCAAATTTCAAAATTCAAATTTTCAACATTGCAAATATATATAAAATTTTGAAGTTCGCATTTGAAACTTCGCATTCCCAAAGTCATATTTCATATTAAAAATGTCAAATTTTCCAAACGTCCCAATTTCGAATTTTAAATTTCAAACTTAAGGTTAATAATATAAATTTTTTTAAGGTCATGTTCCGATTTCATGTTCTAATTTTATATTTCAATTTAAAATATTGCATTTAAAATTAAGAACTTCAAAGTACAACTTTTTTTTTTTTAAATCAGGCTCTTATGTTATATAAATTTTAAATTTTCACATTACAAAATTTAATTTTTATATGTTTTTAATATATTTAAAATTAAATTTCAAAATTCAACTAACATTTTACAATGGCAGGTTTATTTGACATATCGCAGATATCAACACTTCGTTTTTGAAAGGGAACAAGAAGAATAGTTCGTGCTCATATTTAAGGTAAAACCTTTCTTTAACTCCAAGAAATTAAAATTCAAATTTAATTAAATTATCATTAAAGCCTAAGTATTTTGGACATTTTTAATTTTGGATTGTGTAGGAGGTGGATATGGTAACATATGCTTCGAAAAAACTAAAGTTTATATATGAGTTTAGAGTTCACAAAACCAACTGCATATAAAATTTGATTAATGCTAACATTTTTCGATTTGAGTTCTATAGGAGATGGGTAGGTCGTATGTTTGGAACCAAAGTAGTTTCATATGGGAGTTAAATTATTGTTTTTCTGTATTTGAGGTGAACCTGTACGTATGTTTCGACCCAAACTATGTTCATGTATGAAAAAAATCGTTGTTTGTGCCATAATGTATTGAGTTTGAGTAGATTTTTGACATAAAATCAGTTCATATGTGAGTTAAATGGTTATTTTAACACCAATCTATTCAGCTTGAGTGGATTTGATCGTGGAGATCCAATTGTTGGTGGACGTGGTCGTATGATTGCAAGTGAACTACGCTGATATGTTAGTTAAATTTTCATTTTAGACCCTATGTATTGAGTTTGAGTGGATTTTGGACACAAAATATGTTCACTTGTGTGCGAAATCGTTACATTAGCCTCGATAAATTGAGTTTAAGTGGATTTAAGTCGTATGGGAGGTGAACGTAGTCAAATGTTTGACCCCAAATTAAGTTCTTGTTTGAGTTAAGTTCTTAAATTAGTAGCTATGAATTCAATTTGAGTTAATTTAAGCTCTATGGGATCTGAAAGTGATCTTATATGAAGATCTAAACAAAATTCATAAATGAATAAAATCGTTTTTATAGAACCGAGTAGTTCGAGTTATTTTGGCACTAAACTAGGGTCAAATGTGGATGAAGTTTAAGTTTTAGGCACTATATGTTGAGTTTGAACCTATACACACAAAATAGGTTCATATGTGAGTTCAATTGTTATCTTAGCAAAAATGTATTGAGTTGAGTGGATTTCAGTGGCATGGGAGATGGACATGGTCGTATGTTTAAGCCCAAACCGGGTTCAAATGTAGATTGTGTCATTTTTTAGTGCCAATGTATTAAGTTTGAATAATTTTGGACTCAAACTAGGTTTAAAGGTTGTCCTAGCTTCAATGCATTGAAATTGATTGGATTTAATTTGCATGGGAGGTGAACATGGTCAGATGTTTAAAACCTTTCAAAATTCATATTTAAATTAAATCGTTATATAAGTAACAGTTCATTGGATTTGAGTGAATTTGAGCTTTATGTGAGTTGAACTTGGTTCCATGTTTTGACCCCAACTAGGATTATTTAAGAATTAAATCGGTTTTTAGGCCCTTTTTGGGGGTTAGTTTTGAAATAAGTTCATATGTGAGTAAACATTTTTGTTTTAAGCCTAGTACTATGCTCGATTGCGTGAAATTTCACTGGCAACAGACATTTATTTGTTGCGTGAAAATTTTGATAGATATTTTGTTGCGAACGAACAGCTGATGATCAGCTTCGACAAAATGTAAATAAACAGCCACAATTTATTAGAGGAAAAGCAGAAAATCATTTAAGTTCTTTAATTTGCATATTTTTGATTATATAAATGCAAAATAAATATTTATACAAGTATGCATATTCTTTGTTGTGGAGCAGAACAAGTCATTAGTTTATGGCAGTCTGCAAGCTGCGAAGTTTTGCGACCGCCAACACCGCGGGAAGGTGCATTCGTATTAACAATTTCCAACAACTGCAATTATTAATTGCAAAACTTTAGAAATAGTCCAAAAAATATAATTTCAATTACACACTGTTATTTTGCTTGCACTTTTTCTTAAATTAAATGACAACTGCCACTTTTCACGGCAAAATAAATGGTCGGTTCAATTAAATTGCCGTGAAAATAATATTGCTAGATGCATGTTGCTGAACATTGTAATAGATTTTCCGCAGCGAAGCATAGTACAGCTTTGATGAAAAAGTTGTGAAATATTCACGCTTGTTTCACAGCTGTCATTTTTTGTATGGAGATTTGAGTGGAATTTCACGTGAAGCCGAACAGAGTACTATGCTTTAGCTCCAATATATTGAGTTTGAGTGGATCTTAATTGTATGGGAAGTTGACCTTTTGGTTTTTTTCAAAGTCAAACTTAGCTCAAAAGTGAGTTTAATTATTGATTAAATGTTGATTACTAATTAATAAGAATCAAAATTATAATAAAATAATCAATTATTAATAAATAACTCCAATATATTGAATTTGGTTGGATTTCAGCTCTGTGAGAGATGTACGTGATACTAGTTTGAACCCAAACTAGGTCCATATGTGAGCTAAATTGTTGTTTTAGCCCTGATATATTAAATTTAAGTGGTTTTGGACCCAAGAATACTCAAAAATAATGAAAATAGATTTTAGCACGGGTAGACGTGGGTAGACGTCATATGTTCAGATAAAATGTAGATCTTGGATAGAGTATTACACATGCCAACTACCTTCATTTTTTTTCTGAATATTTTTACATTTTGGTTGTATGGGTGGTAAAATGGGTATCAGTTTAGAAACAAACTGAGGTCAGATTATATTAAATGCTTTCCAAGAATCAAAAATATGAAATTTTTATTTAAATTAAGAATTTAAATAATTTTCAAAAGCCTTTTTTTTTCGTTTTAACCAGTCAATATTTCTATAGCTATTTCTAGAGAACAACTTTTTGAATTTTATTTGTATGGAAGGTAGGCGTGGTTATAATTTGGAAACAAATAAAATTTCTTTAAGAGTTTAATGGTGCTCCTTTAGCCCCCGAAATATTGACTTATGTTTAAATTCAGAACTTGCTAAGTTTTCTTTCAACAATTTTGCGTTTCAGACTGTCTTAAAGATAAATTTTGTCGTTAGTTTAGAAAGAAACCAAGTTCATATGTAAGTTTATTGCTCTCAAAAACCTCTTCATAATAAAACTTAAGCACATTCACATTTTTGTTCGCCTTTTTTATAGCATCACCACACTGTGCGACATAAACTAATACGAGCGATCACACTAGCCAAGCGACGGGCGATCATGTAAAAAAAAAAAATATAATAAAATTAAAAGAAAAGAAATCCGTGTTGATGAAGTTGATGGAAGTAAAGAAATAAAAAAAAACAACAACATTTTATAAACAACATGTGTAAAATTAAATGAAAAAAAAAGCGTTGTAAGAGAAATAAAATCAAATCAAAGTGATTCGATTGGCACGCTGTTTTTTTTAGACTTTTTTTTTATACTTTTTACTTTTGAATGTTTTATAAAAGTTTCATGCGTTTTGTTGGTGGCTGACTACACTGAGAAAAAAACACATACCTTGCTCCGGTAAAAAATTTCTCTATTTTTGATAATAGCAATTTTCTCTTTTTCAAATAAAATTTTCTTCAATTAGAATAAATTTTCACATTTTCGTAGAAATATTTCTTTACTTCTAAGAAATGGAAACATTTCAATGTCTCTAATAATGATAAGTATTTTTTGCACAAAAAATTTCTCATTTATAGAGAAATTTTATTGAAAATGAAAAAATTTTCTTATATTTTGATAAAAAGTTCACTATGAGAAGTATTTTCTTCAATAAAAACAAATATTTTCTCAAAAAACAAAGTATTTTTCTTTAAAAATGATATATTTTTCTATTTCATGGTAGATTTTTATCATTTTTAGAGAATTTTTAGTATCGCAATTAGAGAATAGCATTCTCTGGAGCAAAGTCTATACCATTTTTCTCTAAATATGATGCCTTTTTTATCATATTCCGAGACACTTTTTTCTGAGTGTACCTTCTTTGTATGGCTTTCTACTATTCAAAATATATGTACACGCGGCTGCGTGTTCATTGATGTTGTTAAATTCGTATCTTTGCACGTTGTTTGCTCACAAAACAACAGTCAACAGTAGCGCACGTCCAGCAAGAAAAATCTTTTATATAAGCCATGAAGAGGGTATGAAGCGGGGAGTGAAGCGCTGATTACAAAGATTTTTTTGATTTTAAAAACAAAAAAAAATCCGCATAAAATAAAAGAGAAACATGAAAACACTCAAATTATACAACCAATTAGTTTATTTTGTTGTTGCTTACCGCCGCCGTCGCCGCTTCTCAGTCGCTTAGTCTGAGTTTTAAATCAATTCATGCTTGCATGGTTTAAAAAAAAAAAAACATTAAGAATTACTTACAAATTGAACAATCTTTGTAAAAAATCAAAAATTACTGCCTGCAGCCATATTCAAAATTAGGGGTTTCATATAGTTTGGAATTTTTGCCGAACCCCATTAAAAATTGGCCAAATTTTAATGGCTGCTGTTAACAGAAATTCTTAAATAATTTATTGAAAAAAAAAAAAAAAAAAAAAAAAACAAAAACGCAATGAAAGTATCATCAGCACCACACAGAAGTCAGATGCTGTTAAGCATCTAGATATATTTTCGAAATTTAATTGAAATAAATTGATGTTTTTTGCAGAATTTGGTAGAAGTTGTATGGCAGGATGCTTGCTTTTTCAAGTTCAGCTGGAATAATTGTGAGTTAGACTTAATGTGTAGCTGTAATGGCTGGATAATTTTTTGAGTTTCTGTAACTGTTTTATAATAACAGTACCAAACCAAGTGCTCTGCTTAAATTTGTAAGACTAGTAGTTGAGAAGTTGAATTGAAACAGGACTACAGATAGTAGTCGGTGAACAGTTATTAAGAAATGAGTTCAAGAATTTTGAATTTTGCTCAAATTCCACTTTCTAAAGAGCGTTGAAGATACAAAAAATTGTACTGCCCGAACAATATAAAGGCAGAAAACATGATATTCGTAAGTAGTATATCTGTGTCGACAAGGAATAACCACTAAAGTCGAGTTACGACAAAATGAGGTTATTAAATTCTTTGCTTTTTTTCGCAGCGAAATACACTAGTACTCAAATTTGTATGGTTGTACCTTGAAAATTAAATGTTTGAGGCCATCAAATCTAAACAAACAAAGCCAGGGTAACCTGATATTAAGGAGCAATGTTCATCTGAAAAATGCTCTTCTGATATTTTCTGTTATTCCTTGCCGACACAGATATATTTTTAGAATTTTCGTACTTACACTCCATATTTGCTCTGAAAAAGGATGTTCGAAGAGCAGCATGTTTCATTATGTTTCTTAAAAATACATTTCTTTGCCATACAACACTCTAAAGTTTCTCATAAATCTGCAACAATTTTTCAATTTTCATTATCATCAACTTGTTAGTATATATTTATTGCCGGCCATTAGCAAATACTATTGATTGCTTTTTTTTTCTTCTTTTTTTAATTCGAGTTTGGCATTCATTCATTCCGTCATTCATTCACTCATTTATTATGCTGCAATAACTATTGACAGTTTAAGCATTCTCGTTGACGGAAGATCATGCAAGTTTTCAAGATCGTCTCTAGCTCTAGCTCAGTTGCGTGTGGCAACCACTTTTTGAACACATCGACAATCCAACGAACCGCTTGATATGACAAACGAAGCGACAGGAAATTGCGGTGAATCGTAAAAATACTCGAGTTGCTGTCAAGTGTCAAAGTTATAGAAGTTGTAGGTACGTAGGTAGATAGGTACTGAGCGAAAATGACGGAAGTTAACGTAATAGCGTTTGACAGTTGGATTTTAAATGAGCTGACGTGCTTATTGAAGTCTAGAGTCTTAAAAGTTCTTACATCAGTGTCAGCTGAGTGCTGAATAGAGTTCAAGGAAATTGTATAAATTATAGAAGAAAATTAAAATTTCTGATTTATTAAGATATTTTAAGTTATTTTTACATTAAAAAGCTTTTAATATGAATAATAAATTATATATATGATAGTTCATGACAATGGAGCTAAAATTTAAATTTGATACAAAACAAAAAAAGTTTGTCGAGACGAACTTTGTACAGTTTTTAAGACCCATGCCAGGAACGGTTATATAATATAGGATATTCCAATAGTAAGTGTGGTACTTGTTATCGATAATATTGTCAAAATATTGGTATGGTATGATATGAGTAAGAAATTTAATATTTTATCAAATGTGGGTATGCGTTATGTAAAACAAAAGTTACAAGCATAAAACATATTTTTGAAGTGAGACTTCTTTAGCAACGTATAAAACATACGGCGAACGAAACTGGTAGTAAAAACGATGAAACGAATGAAACTGCGGCGAATTGAGGTGAATTTAGACCAATTAGGTGAATAAGGTGAATTTAGTTGAAACAAGGTGTTCGCAAAACCTTATATATTAGAATTCATAAGGTGTTCGCAAGGAAAAAAATTATCAAACAATGGTTTGAGTCCGAACTAACAGATGAATTAATCAACAAAGTTTTAGACAGTAGTTTTTTGTAAGTGGAATTTTCAAATTTCCAAACGTGACACGTTACGCTGAATTTTCAACCTGTATGATTCTATGGCCAATCGGATGCAATAAGTTTATCTGAGGTCACAAGAGGGTCATTTGCACTTTTATGGATTCCATGCAGCAGTTGGATATATGTATATGGATGATTCTATGGCCTATCGGATGCAATGGGATTATCTGAGGTCACTTACGGGTTATTGGCAATTTAATGTACTACATGGATCATTTGGACAAAAATGGATGACTCTATGGCCAATCGGAAGCAATGGGATTATCTGAGGTCACACTTTTATGGATTCCATGGATGATTTTGACCAAACTGGATGGTTCTATGGTCAATCGGATGCAATGGGATTTTATGAGGTCATTCGCAGGTGGTCATTGAAACTTAAATGGATTCCATTATTAAGTACATTTCTTTACAACATGAACTCAATTTATAATGATGATGAAAAATTGGTTTATACGGGCTGGGCTGCCCGACCATACACAAAAATCGACGCCAAAGTCCAATATCACAGTAACAAGGTCCTTCTCTGTGTTTGGTCTCTGTATTTGGTGGGGCCTTGATGTACTATAGGCTGCTACAACTAGATGAAACTGTCACAGAGCAACTCTACCGAACTCAATTGATGCGTTTGAACCGAGAATTGTAGCAAAAACGTCCAGAGCGCGATCAAAGGCACAACAAGGTAATTTTGCAACATGACAACTCTCAGCCACATGTTACGCAGCCGGTCAAAACATACCTTGAAACGCTGAAATGGGAAGTCTTACCCTACTATTTGCTTTCTTTGATGACACATAACCTTGAAGATCAGCACTTTCGCTCTTTTAAAATGAACTTAATCTTCTCATGGCTTTATATGAAATGAGACTGTTTTTAATAAGAATAAATTTAAAACTCTCTACACTTTTGGGTTAAAGTTTCACTTATACCGTGCGTGGCGGCTACACCCATATTTTTTTTTACCAAAAAGAACCATCAGGAGAATCAAAATTGCTTCGGCGGATTTGATCCGATATCAAAAAAAAAAAAAAAATACGCAGAAATCATTTTAATGAGTTCTTCTAACTTTTGAGACCCCGACCGGCGGAATCTAAATTTCTATCCGTTCTAATATACAAGCTACATTTAGTGGTACAGTTTAGCATTGAAGTATAGGGATTTATTTTTAAATTTTTCAAATTAACCCTTTCACGATCATAGTTGCTTTTAAGGAACTTCTTACTTTGCAGTGTCTTTCACCGAATATTTAAGAAAACTGAAGTAAATTCTAAGCCAAAATATGAAAGTATGTGAATTTATTTCAGCTTTTGTTTAGAAAAAATGCAAAAAAATATTCTTAATCTTTTTGGATTTTTGGAGACAGACGCACAGTGAAACGATTTCATAAAACAAGCGGCCAAAAAGAGAAGGAGTTACCGTAGCAACATGAAACTTTGTGAAAATATTTTTTTTTATAAGAAAAGAGTTATCAGAAAAGTTTGATCAAATCGGCCAACTAATATACCCACCTCTCATAACCGAAATCGATAATCGGGTTTCTTTCAACAAAACAGTAGCTCAGAGCAATGGAATTTGGTGCACATGGTTATTTTATAAAAACAACTAGTAGGTACAAAAAAGAACTAAATCGTCCAACTAATGCACCCACCTCTCATATAACCGAAATCGGTAAACTACACTCAGAAAAAAACACCAACTTTTCTCCGATAAAAGATGTTTCTTTTTCGATTATAGCTATTTTCTCTTTTTCAAATAAAATTTTCTTTAATAAAAAAAAAATTTCACATATCGAAGAAATATTTCTTCACTTGTGGGAAATGGAAATATTTCAATAACTCTAAAAATGAAAAAATAATCTTGCAAAAAAAAATTCTCATTTTTAGAGAAAAATTTATTGGAAATGAAAAATTCTTCCTATATTTTAATAAAAAATTCACTATGCGACGAAATTCCTTCAATAAAAACAAATCTTTTCTCAAAAATAAATAAGTCGTCTTCTCTAAAAACGATATATTTTTATATATTTCTCTTTTTCATGGAAGCTTTTTATCATTTTAAGGGAATTTTTAGGATCACATTTAGAGAAGAGCATTCTCTGAAGCAAAGTCTATACCATTTTTCTCTAAAAATGAAAAAAAAGTGTCTCGGAATATTATAAAAAAGTCATTATATTTAGAGAAAAATGGTAAAGACTTTGCTCCAGAGAATGATATTCTCTAATTGCGATACTAAAAATTCTCTAAAAATGATAAAAAGCTTCCATTAAATAGAAAAATATATCATTTTTAGAAAAAATACTTTTAATTTTTGAGAAAATATTTGTTTGCATTGAAGAAAATACTTCTCATAGTGAATTTTTTATCACAAAATAAGAAAATTTTTTCATTTTCAATAAAATTTCTCTATAAATGAGAAATTTTTTGTGCGAGAAAAATACTTATCATTATTAGAGACATTGAAATATTTCCATTTCCTAGAAGTAAAGAAATATTTCTTCGAAAATGTGAAAATTTATACTAATTCAAGAAAATTTTATTTGAAAAAGAGAAAATTGCTATTATCAATAATAGAGAAATTTTTTACCGGAGCAAGGTATGTGTTTTTTTCTCAGTGTAGGGTTACACAGGGGATAAAGTCTATGTGAATGATCCAAAGACGATTTCAGACTTTAAAAGCAATATTACATCGGTGATTCGGGCTATCCGAAGACCATCCTGCACAATATCGTCAAAAATATGACCGAAAGAGTGAGATAGCTAAGGAATATTCGCGGTGAACATATTCGCGAAATAGTTTCTTACGCATAATCCTATTATGTGATCTTTCGAACCAAATAAAATATTTGAAAAAATTCCAAACCGTTTGCGTTTTATTCAAATCAAAGTAAAAAACATCTTGATGGAACACCCTTTACATCAAAGTCATGCTCCCGAAGCATATGGCGATTAGTATCGCGGTGAAATCGCTTACCAAACTCTGCCCTCTTTGCCCCCTTCTGATCAGTTTTTTAGCCGATATTTTTAATTTTCCTCGAATATTTGGGAATATAAAGATGTCATCCGTTGGATTGAAAACTTTTATAAGAGCATTTGTCACCTTATTGTGCCACCTAATGTCTATATTTGAAAGTAAAATGATAAACGATGCTCTGGACTGTGAAGTCACTCAGTGCAACCAGCTCACTAATTTTTCGGCTCGAATAGCCATTTTTGAAATGACTGAGTGCAGAAAGTTCTCTCTGCTCGATTGACGTACATGGCCAGATTTTGCAAATACATTTTAACTATAAGAACTACTCATAAAACTAAGTAAACAATTTAATTCTTGATATTGAAAATTTAATGACTTAAGCATAGAAAAAGAAACAGCTGTTACATTGGAAGCTAACGGATCATTACTCAGCGGCGTAGTCTTTTTTTGTACTTAAAATAAGCTATGACATTTTTGTTTGGCAGCTTTGTTCGTTTTAATTGCTATAAAATATTAAAAAATATATAAAAATAAATTTATAAATTTAAATTTAAGCTTTCAAATAAATTTGCTCGTAGAAAAAGTATGTTTCTTCAAACCAACCAGAGTATGGTATGTTTATTTTTTTCAACTTTTTTAAAATTTTTTTAAACAGGACTTCTAAAGAAGTAAAACTATTTACTTCATACAAAATTTTTTACACACGGAGAGAAATTTGAGCTGAAAACAATCCCAAATCAATCTATTTTGGGAGTGATTCTGTAATTTTTGGATTGTTCCTCAAAAAACTAATATGCTCAGTTGAGCCCAATTTATGACATTTTGGTATTAATTATAAAAAAAAAAAACAACATGATCATATGTGTCGAATGCAGGTCATTTATGGATTGTTAATAAAAAAAAATTAACATGTTCACATATCTCTAATCTAAGAAATTTTGGGATGCGACATTTTATGAAATTTTGGAACACAAGCACCAAGACGAGCACGAGAACAAGCGGCACGAATAACGTACAAGGCAAAATATGACAAATTGTAAGTGACTCAAGCATCAAAGGAACAGAACCGAAAAAAAGAATAAGACGAAAATCCAAATTATATTTTTATTGTCCAAATTAGATATATTTGATCCAATTTGCAAAGGAAAGCATAATTTTTTAATTTATGCTCTGCACTTTTTAACATTTTTATACTAAGAGCAACAAAAACCAACTGAGAATTACGTCGTTCAGTTGCTCATGTCTTATATGTGGAAAATCAACAACAGCAACAATTAATTTTTATGATCAAGCCTAAGATTACACTTATTAAGCACAAATTGACGTGTTTATCAAAAAAAATTTCAAGTTCAATGTCTGGCATAAACTGCATAGGTGAATAGCTAGTTTTGAGATAGTTTTGAGCTCTTTTGAGCTAATTTCATTTATGAACGCTTTGAGCTTGATTTAAGCCCATTTTATTCTCTCCGTGTAGTTAAACTTTATATCAAATTCCCAACTTTAGATCAATAAAGTAAAGTTAACTAAATATGTTTTGTCACTGCTTAAATCCATTAATGTTCAAAAATTTCCTCAACTCAATCAGTCTTTGAAATTGATTATAACGCTTAAAGTGGCTATCTTATCACTTCGCTTCGGCATTTAATTTAAATAAAAAAGCCTTTGAAAATGCACATTTAATCATGAACATTTATTTTATTTCTAACACAATATTAAAAGCCAAGGATTTTGTCAACAAACGAGTAACCAGTTTTTCCATTAACATAAAAGGTATTCATTTTTTTTTTTTAAGACTTTTTGGTATTGATGAATATGAGCAGTATTTGTGTTTAATTTAAAAAATTTTATCAACTTCTCTGCATTCTTTGACGTAGGCAATAAATTTTCAGATTTTAGGTCAAAAGGGAAAATTTTAAATCATTATGACTAGATTAGTTGAGGTTTATCTGAGGCAAGCAGTCAGAACCTTCTATGTTGAATAGAAGAAGAATAAAGAAATTTATAGTTTTTGGCTTGAAAATGTTTGTGTAAAATTTTTGTGTATTTTCTGGCTTATGTAAATAGTTTTTGGTCGACAACTGTTAAACATGTTAGAAAAAACCTGTTGTTTATCGCTAGAAATGCGACAGATCAAATATACATAAAACTGTTAATGAAAAAAAAACCACTCATTGTTTGATTTACAAATTTTGTTTTTGTATTGTGCTGTTTTATATTGTTAAAAATTTAATACATTTTTGAATTTTTAATCATTTACAATGAATTGCAAATGAAGCATTCTTCTGCTATTCACGCGTCTTTTCAAAACAAGAAACATCATTAAAATTTTTATAAGTTTTTTTTTTCTGTTGACAACAATGAATTTATTGCCTATGTTTAAAACTATTAATATTAAAAAATGTTAACATTTAGTTTTTTTAATAGAATATTTTGAGATTTAATTAAATTAGAAGAACATTTTATTTAAGCTGTGCCCAGTTGAACAGGTGTTTTCGTGTTCTCGAGAAATGTCATAATAACGGCTATGTTATAGGCATTAAAATTTATATTGTTAGCTATTTGTGTTGTAATAATTATTATTAAGATAATCACAATTAGAGAACAAAAACAAAAACAAAAAAAAAAACACATTATTAATGTTTGTTGAAAAATGTCATCAGCATGATTTCAAAATTAGTAAGCATATTTTAAGCTGTATTGCCGTAGCTTCGAGAAGCTACAAAATTGTGCTCAGTAGTGCGTGATGTGCTACACTGAAACAAACAAATTATGAATAAAATTCTTGAATTTTGTTTCAGTAACCAACAACATGAGTCACAGGAACGCATATACGTGATATCAATGTAGAAAATTAACTAAAGAAAAAACACTAGAACACATGAATATTTCATAAGCCAAGTGTTAAAAGTACATGAAATGTGTGTACCAGATACATGCACTAATAACAAATTTTCTAAATTTCATGAAAAATTACAAGAGGAACATGAATCATTCACAGTTTTTGTGTAAAAAATTCATAAAAGTCATGTATAAATACGAGAATAACGACAACATTTCTTAAGAAAAATGACAAATATGTACATAAGCAAAGAAAACAAAACAAAGCGACAAAAATGCTTTATTATCATGTTCACATGCAAAGATGACATAAACTACTTAATGTACACAGCAGAGATCTGCAATGAGTACCAAACAAATTAGTATACTTAAGTCATGAGCCATAATTATTGGTGCAAATGTGTACTTATTCCAACTCAACAAAATACTTTGACTCATTCCCACTAAAAACAAAACATACTCATAGTTCTCTAACATGCATGTGTGTCTGCAAATTATGACTTTATTGGATGTGGGTTAACAATCTGATGTGACTCACTTATTCATGAGAGAGGAATATAAAAACTATGAGTGAGTGAGTATTATTTTGTGTTATGCTCTGCTGCTGATTTTCGCCGTTTTGTTTACTTTTCGTGTAAGAAAATGAAAGAGTTGAGTATTATTTTTTGTAATGATTTTTGCAAAACAGTTATTGTTTTGTTTGGCACGTGTTGCTGGACATTTAACAATTAAACTTGGATGAAATGACAAGAAAGCTGAACTAAAAATGACTCTAAGTACTTAAGTCATTTCACTGAACTCGTGGTGTTTATTGGTGTTATTAGTCATCACGGTATGGCAGAATAAATCAATTAACTCAAAGAGAGAACTGAGCACTGCATCGGTTCATATCAACATGAAAATTATTCTTGTTCATTTATTCGCTATGTGTACGGCACACGAACGAGTATGAGTGGATACAAGTGGAAGTTCTTCGATGACTTCAATTCACTTATACTCTTTTTTGTGTTAGTCAACCAATGACTCAAAAACAAGAATAATTGCAGTTCTCTGGTACACAGGATGTATGAATTTTTATCACTAAATGCATAAATTAGTTCACGCTTTCTTTGTATAAGTACATGAGTTGCATGCATTTTTTACTCTTGTGAACTATTCTTGCAGCCCTTGTATTTGTTCACTTACACACAGAAAAATCGCCACCTAATAATGTAAAACAAAGTTATGAAGATTTCTATATGTTTTTGACCCAAGAACATATTCTTCTTAAAGTTATTGGCTTTGTCTTCTGAAATTAATTTAAGAAGAAATCTCATACAGCTACTAGGTTTTCTTCTTGATTTTGTTTAAGAAGAAATCTTGTACAACTACTAGGTTTTCGTCTTGATTTTGTTTAAGAAGAAATCTTGTACAACTACAAGGTTCTCTTCTTATTTTTTTATGAAGAAATCTCATACAGCTATTAGGTTTTCTTCTTTATTTTGTTTCAGAAGAAATCTTATACAGCTACTAGGTTTTCTTCTTGATTTTGTTTAAGAAGATTTCTTGTACAACTACTAGGTTTACTTCTTAATTTTGTTTCAGAAGAAATTGTATACAGGAACTAGGTTTTCGTCTTGATTTTGTTTAAGAAGAAATCTTGTACAACTACCGGGTTTCTTCTTGATTTTGTTTAAGAAGAAATCTTGTACAACTACTAGGTTTTCTTCTAAATTTTGTTTCAGAAGAAATCTCATACAGCTACTAGGTTTTCTTCTTGATTTGGTTTAAGAAGAAATCTTGTACAACTACTAGGTTTTCGTCTTGATTTTGTTTAAGAAGAAATCTTGTACAACTACAAGGTTCTCTTCTTATTTTTTTTATGAAGAAATCTCATACAGCTATTAGGTTTTCTTCTTTATTTTGTTTCAGAAGAAATCTTATACAGCTACTAGGTTTTCTTCTTGATTTTGTTTACGAAGAAATCTTGTACAACTACATGGTTTTCTTCTTAATTTTGTTTAAGAAAAAATCTCATACAGCTACTAGGTTTTCGTCTTGATTTTTTTCAGAAATTTGATGAAAAAATTATCTTCTTTTTTTCTCAATATCGCATTAATAAATATGAAAGAACGGTTAAACGATACACGAAGTCTTGGACTTGAAAAAAGTCTTGAAAATATGGATTTTAGAAGAAATTTAGAAGATATCTTATTAGTATATTTAAGAAGATTTTCTCGTGCAAGAAAAACAAGAAGATTTTTTCTTAAAAAATAACTCTCCTCTTTCGTCTTTCATGCCCGTTGTTCTAAATACGTTTTAAGAAGAAATCTAATAGATTTTGTGTGGCACTATTTTTCTCTGTGTAGAAAAAAAGTTTCTCGGAATATGATAAAAAATGCATCATAATTAGCGAAAAATAGTATAAACTTTGCTCCAGAGAAGGCTTTTCTCTAAATGTATGAAAAAGAGAAATATGTAAAAATATATCGTTTTTAGAGAATAAGACGTTTTTATTTTTATTTTTAAGAAAAGATTTGTTGTTATTGAAGCAAATACTTTTATTGAATAGGAACAATTTTTCATTTGCAATAAACTTTTTTTTTATATATGAGAATCTTTCTGTGCTGAAAAATACTTATCATTATTAGAGACATGAAATATTTCCATTTCCCACGAATGAAGAAATTTTTTTTTTTTGAAAATGTAAAAATTTATTCAAAATGAAGAACATTTTATATGAAAAATATAAAATAGCTATTATTGAAACAAGTAAAGAAAGTCTAAAGTCGGTCTAGGCCGACTATGAAATACCCTAAACCTACTTTAAAAAAAAATAATATTATTGAAAATGGGCGTTTCCGTGGGTGGATGAAGCCTATATTTTATATGCATTTAAATTCTGATGAAAAATTAACACATACCATTCCTGTTTCATTCCTGAAGCTAACAGTTAATGCCTTAATTGTGCTTTCGCTATGGGAGGTGGGCGTGTTCACGGACGGATTACTCCCAATTTTGAACACACCTTAGTTTTGGTATGATATACATACATACCAAAATTGATATCTCTATGACAAACATAATCTTATTTATTCAGTTTTAAATTTTTTGGGTTTTATAGGGGGTAAGTGTGTCCGTGAGCGGATGAGGACCATTTTCCTAAACCATCTTTGTTTTGTCTTAAAAAACATACGTGCCCACTTTTATCTCTGTAGGTTAAACAGAGGCTTATTTATTGCGTTTTCAAATTTTTGGGTTACATGGGAATTGGGCGTGTCCGTGAGTGGATGATACCCATTTTTCGCAGACATCTTTGTGTTGATACAAAACACATACACACACAATTTTATTGTTGTAGGTTAATTGTGAGATTATTTATGCAGTTTTCAATTTTTGCGTTGTATGGGAGGTAGGCGTGTCCGTGGGCGGATGATGTCCATTTTCAAAATCATCTTTATTTCGTCATAAAAAACAAACGTCCCAAATTTTATCTCTGTAGGTTAAACAGAGGCTTATTTATTGCGTTTTTAATTTTTAGGTTGTATGGGAGGTGAGCGTGTCCGTGAACGGATGACACCCATTTTTCGAAAACATTTTGGTTTTGATACAAAACACAAACACACAAAATATTATTGTTGTAAGTTAATTATGAGCTTATTTATGCAGTTTTCAATTTTTGCGTTGTATGGAAGGTAGGCGTGTCCGTGGGCGGATTCCAAAAATATTCAATAGTGCGGATCCTTAGGTTCATGTGACCATGTGTACCAAGTTTCATCCAATTATCTCAACTTCTTCTTCTTATCCTGTGTATACGGACAACACACAGACGGACAGACGGACGGACGGACGGACGGACATGGAAAGCTCAACTCACGTGGTGACGCTGATCAAGAATATATATACTTTTCTATACCGGACTCGCTGCGTTCTATGCGTTACAAACGTTTGCACAAAGTTAACATACCCTGACCTTTCAGGTTTAGGGTATAAAAAGAGAAATTTTTTATCGGAGAAAGATACGTGTTTTTTACGTGTTTTATACGTGTTTTTTTCCTGAGTGAACATAGATTATATTCAGTACAAGTACAGTTCATGTTTCCCTTGTGTATGAACATGATAATTATGTATTTTTATCTCTTAAGTACTTATGAACTTTTTTTGTTCGCCCCATATGGGAATTTTGTACATGAACTTTATGAATTTTTATTCACAAAAATTATGAATGATTCCTGGTCCGCTTGTATTTTGTCATGAATAAACGAAATTTTTTATTGCTTCATGTATTTTTATGAACTTTAACCTCTAAGTTTTTGAAATATTCATATTCTCATGCCTTTCTTGTATTTTGTACATTGATATTATGAATAGTTCATGTGACTCATGTTATTGCTTACTATACCCAAATGCATGAAGATCGTGTAAAAATGTATAATGTTTGTGTACTTTTTTGGTTCAGTGTATATGACACGGACACGTGTTTGTTATTAAATTTGTTGTAAATCCCTTATTATTATATTATTTGTTGCTTAACGTGATATAATGTTGAAAAATGCCACCTATACTTCTGTTAAAAACTAAAAAAAAAACAATCATTCTGCTTACCTTGAAACATGCATCAGTCTAATAGCGGTTAATTACATTTTTATCTTGATAATCACTTGTACATATACGCAAAAGTTCATTATCATGAAATAGTTGAAAAAAGAGCTACGAGCTAAGTCAGTTAATTTATTTTTATTATTCACCAACCCTCTCAACCACATCTATTATTGCCTTTATTACTCTATTTATAACACAAATACTAGAACTCACACAGCTGTTTGTCTGAATATCATTTTAATACACATTAAAAACTTTTTCGGAATAACCGCAAAAAAATTGCCACATTTACACACCAAGCAAGCACCTGTCATAGCTATTTTTGCGCATGTACTTCTACAATACAATTTATTCTACAATTTATTATCTTAAAATTTTCAATTGCCTGTCTCATATACGTGACAAAATAAATATCTGAAAAAAAAAAAAATTACAGTCAAAGCATAACAAAAGTAAGTAGCAAATAAAAGTATTTTTATTTAAACCAAGCCGGATTTTGTATTCTCACTGTCAGTTTACCGCCAACTCAGAATTTTTAATGCTTTCATAGATACTTATGTTTAGATACATATTTTTATGTCTTTACGTTGCTATGGTTTTGATGTGTTTATCATTTTATGAGGTCTATGTTGGCAACACGCACATCTCTTTGCACCAAAATCGGTACATTTTCATTCTTGCAATTTAGCTGTCAAAAGTTGGCAATGGCACAAAACAACAAAAAAAAAAAATCAACTAATAAAGAAAAAAAAATTAAAACAGACTTGTATTTTTAACGGTTAACCGTTTGAGTTTGTAGAGCAATTGTTATTATTATGCGTTGGGAAAAAATATGGCAACAAGTTATATTCTAACGTTGGTTTCGTTTGGCGTTTAAAACTGGGTTATTGTGCAAGGGTTGCCAACACTTGCAGCGCAAAACATAAAAAGTCCACAGGTGGCTCATCAAGCTGTTGAAGTGTGTCAGTCAGTCAGTTATTTAAGTGGCTCATATTTTTGCGGAATGCAATGAACTACATACTAGAAATTATACGAACTCTTTTAGAATTCAAAAAATTTGTTCATATAATGTTTATGAATAATGTTTTTATCGCGGCCAGCATTATATATATCTGGAGGGACTCGAGCGTGAGCAAAAGAAATGCGATACTGTTTCCTCAACTTGTTAACCTCTACGGTTCCTACACTTATTTTTGGCATTAACATTCTCTCGACATGCTCGAGTCATTTGACATACTCGAGACTCTCGACATTCCTACCTATAAGACAATGTCCCTTTAGAACATACAATAAGGAGGCAACACCTTTGCTACCCATGTGCCTTCTCAGACCCAGACTATATGTATGTCATATTTATCAGCCATCTTGTTAAGAGATGAGTGGTTTTTAAGGACGGCTGATGATGTTAGGAACAATCCTGTTGTTCCTCTTGTTTTTAGAAGGATTGTTGTTAGAAGCCATCCTCTTGCTTGTACATGAATTATGTGAATTTCGGTCATTAAATACAGTAATTCACGTTTCTCTTGTATATGTATATGAGATTCATGCATTTTTGTCACTTATTTCATGAATTTTTCTTGTTTAACTCGTGTTCATACATGAATTTCATGCACAAAACTTAGAAATGAGGCATGTTACATTTTTTTTTTCATGGCATTACCGAAATTTTTTATTGTTTCATGTATCTTGTACACACATTTTATGATTTTTCAACACAAGGCTTATGAAATTTTCATGTTCTCGTGGTTTTTTATTTTGTGTATTTTGTATATTGATACCATAAAAAGTTCGAGTGAATACACTTATCTCGAAATGAACGAAAACGTGTAACGTTCTGTATACCTGAGTTCAATTTCATAATTAATAGTTGGGTTGAAAACATTTTTTATTTCTTTAGCTAGAAAAAATTTTAATCGAAATGTTACTCTAATCAGAAAAATTTTAACAAAAATGTTGACGTCATTTTTGATAACTTTAATGACTTTTTGATGATTTCAAAATTCAAACTACACAGAAAAAAATCTCTACATAATTTTGCGAAATTTTGTTTATTCAACCTGGATTCCTAAAATCTCAGAACGGGTTCATAAAATTTTGAAATGAATTTACAACTCAATCAGCCAGTTCGAAATAGTGATTGGATTAAGCTGACATGCAATAAAAAAAGCAAGCCTAATCCAAGTACACTTGAAAAACACTTGTCTACGTAATAAATTTCCAACTTGCTTTGTATAACTTTTGCGTAAAACACAAAAAGCAAGTAATGTTCAATAATACTTGGAAAGGCTTGCATTAAATAAGTGTTTTGTAATCATACTTAGAAAACGCTGACAACGGTAATAGTTTTACAACTGTTCAAAGTTGTGATGCTCTCATATATATATACATAAAACGTTTGTAACGCATAGAACGAAGCGAGCCCGGTATAGAAAAGTATATATATTCTTGATCAGCATCACCTCGAGAGTCGAGCTATTCATGTCCGTCCGTCTGTGTGTTGTCCGTAAACACAGGATAAGAAAAAGGAGATGGAGGATGAAACTTGGTGCACATGGTCACATGGACCCAATTATCTGCACTATTGAATATTTTTGGAATCCGCCCACGGACACGCCTACCACCCATACAACGCAAAAATTTAAAACTGCATAACTCAGCTCATAATTAACCTACAACAATAAAATTTGGTATGTATGTGTTTTGTATCAACACAAAGATGTTTTTGAAAAATGGACATCATCCGCCCACGGGCACGCCTACCTCCCATACAACCCGAAAATTGAAAACTGCATAACTCAGCTCATATTTAGCCTACAACAATAAAATTTGATATGTATGTGTTTTATAAAAACACAAAGATGTCTTCGAAAAATGGACGTCATCCGTTCACGGACACGCCCACCTCCCATACAACCCAAAAATTGAAAACGCAATAAATAAGCCTCTGTTTAACCTACAGAGCTAAAATTTGACACATATATTTTTTTTAACAAAACAAAGACGGTTTTGAAAAATGGACATCATCCGCCCACGGACACGCCTACCTCCCATACAACGTGAAAATTGAAAACTGCATAACTCAGCTCATATTTAGCCTACAACAATAAAATTTGATATGTATGTGTTTTATAAAAACACAAAGATGTCTTCGAAAAATGGACGTCATCCGTTCACGGGCACGCCCACCTCCCATACAACCCAAAAATTGAAAACGCAATAAATAAGCCTCTGTTTAACCTACAGAGCTAAAATTTGACACATATATTTTTTTTAACAAAACAAAGATGGTTTTGAAAAATGGACATCATCCGCCCACGGACACGCCTACCTCCCATACAACGCGAAAATTGAAAACTGCATAACTCAGCTCATATTTAGCCTACAACAATAAAATTTGATATGTATGTGTTTTATACAAACACAAAGATGTTTTCGAAAAATGGACGTCATCCGTTCACGGACACGCCCACCTCCCATTCAACCCAAATATTGAAAACACAATAAATAAGCCTCTCTTTAACCTACAGAGCTAAAATTTGACACATATGTTTTTTATGACAATACAAAGATGGTTTTGAAAAATGGACGTAGGCATTAAGGCGTAATAAAGGCATTAACTGTGAGCTACAGGAATAAAACTTGGTATGTGTAAATTTTTCATCACCATTTAAATGCAATTAAAATATAGGCTTCATCCGCCCACGGAGGCGCCCATTTACAATAAAAATTTTTTATTTTTGAAAAGTGGGTTTAGGGTATTTCATAGTCGGCCTAGACCGACTTTAGACTTTCTTTACTTGTTTTATTTTAATTTTGTTCGCTCAGCAGCCATAGGCTGACGGCAACGGCAGGCTAACGGCAAGCTGTTCGAGTGTCCGACTCATATGCGATGATTCGCGCGTTCGATCCCTGGTGTAGCAAACAAAAATTTTTCGCGAGTGCTAATTGATTTGTTGAATGTAGCACACTTGGAAAAAGCTTATAAAACACTTATATCCAATTGTTAAAACAACACTTGGATTAAGCTTGAAGTAAGGAATATTATTCCAAGGGTTCACTTTCCTTTATCCTACAATTAAATGTAAGCGTTCTACAATAGTAAATGAAAGCGTTATCCAAGCTTGAGGCTTACGTTTGTAGGCTTGTTTAAAGCTTATTCCAGGCTTGTTTGGCTAATTGGGAAGTAGACTCTGAAACCGCTAAACCAAGTGTTATGATATTTTCAGGGAAACTGTATCTAAGTCTTGAGAGTGTTCCTGGAAGTTTTGTGCCAATAGAACATGGGGGCGTGACACCTCACGTACAACCATTATTTTAAATATTGAATAGCTTTGGACCGAATAGCTTTGAACATAAGTGAACATTAGAGAAGGGCGTGGCACCACCTATACAATTCTAATGTTTAATATGAAATAGTTTTGGTACTAAATGTCTCATAACATTTAAACTCAGTATAAAGTTTTTTTGGCTATGTCTTTCGATCAGAAAATTAGCACGGGCATTGAAAAATGGGGTATGATTCCGCCCATTTAAATGAAAGTTACAGAAAATTCCAACTTAAAACAGAGCTACTACTAAAAGATCTTGGTGTTCTACTTAAAAACTGAGACGGTCATTTGACAATGGGGCCCATACAAGCCACATTTTCGCTATCAAATAGCTTTGGTAGTAAAAGTCGCAGAGCATTGGAAATCTTGAAGGGAGTTACCATTTGGTAATGTCCTTCTACTACAAAACTTGATCTTAATTTTTGATCGAATAGGTGTGGAAGTCATAGATGAAGTACTTGTGTTTGTCTAAGGCGTAGCACCGCGCGCCAGGTATCGCTAGTAATTTATATTATGTGAGAATGCAATTCAGAATTTGTGTGAACTCGTTCCCTATCATGGTACAATCATGATAAGAAATTGTACATAAATATTATGAATTGTATACACAATCATGGTACAATAATGATAAGAAATCGTACATAAATTTTATGAATTGTGTTCTTGAAATTTTTTTTCATGATTTATAAGAACGAATCCCAACATTGATTCGTAATTTTTTATTTGATAAAGAGAATAGATTCATTAATTCGTAATTATTATGAACTAGTTCTTACATTAAGATAAATATTCACTCGTATTATAATTTCATTCACTAAAATCATGAAGCAATTCTTAAAATTTAGGCAAATATATTGACCAGTATTATAAACATAAATTAAGGTATGTTTTCGCAGATATTATGATATTGTTCATAAATATTTTGAATTAATTCTGAAAATGTAGCCAAATGTTCAAAGATATTATGATTTGATTCATAACAAGAAATTATAGAAACACTCTTCACTAATGCTATGAATTTGTTCTCTGGTGAGCAAATTCATGAAATTCATGATCATGAAATTCATGAAAAAATTATTTTCTTTGTATGTACTCATAGTATGTGATAAAACCATCTTTGAATGTTTCAAATAACAACCCAGCAAACATTGTGACTCATAAGAGGCTCTTTCAAGACTCATATTAATAAGGTTTTATCTTCGCAATGCGATCAAAAAATACTTTTTTTATGAGTAAATATGATACATATGACTACTTAACTATGACTCTTTTTGATCTCATAATAATGACGGTTTAAAGACTCATAATTAAGATTATTTTAGAACTCATACAAATGAGATTTTATCGTCATAATGCGCTCAAGAAAGACTCTTTCATGAGTAGAATTATATTTTCGCAGGTTGCAGCCTCAAAAAAATTATTTATAATATGACTGTTTTATGATTTTTTTTTATTCATAATAACGGTTTCAAGATTCATAATGAGTTTTAATACTTCATTAAATATGAGTTTTAACGACGATTTTATTAAATATGAGTCTAAACGATGGTTTTAAGACTCAAATTTAATACTCTTTTAAGATTCTTACAAAGGAGTTTTACAACACTCATAATTAAGACAATTTCAGAACTCATATTTATTATTATTTCAAGAATCATACTTAAGACTCTTTGAAGGCTCATAACTAGTTCTCTCTTAAAACTCATATAAGAAGTCTTTTTTGCAACAAACATTTCTTGTATTACAATTTCAAAGCAAATTTTTGTATTCATTATTTTTTTTTTAATTTTCGCTTATTTTGCACTGTTTACGTCAATCATGTAGAGACTGAGAAAGAAAACTTGACAGGCTTAAGTGCTGCACCTAGACCTTGTTTCAATGAACAACATAAATTGTGATGTTGGTGTACTTCAGAGTTCATATTACAAATGCATACATACTATAAACAAAACACAAAGCATATTTCTATTATATATGCAAGACTTAATTAGACTTCAATAGAACTGCGACGTAAGCAAAACTGGGCCATGCTAAAACTGCTGGTAATGGAAATGCTATAGAAAAATAAAAACAAAAACAACAACAACAAGTTAGCACCCGCTATATGAAGTGCGGCAGAGCAATACTATAACTTATTCTTCTTTTCCCCTGCCAACATGGGCATTGAAATGACAGACAAACTGACAGCTAGACTCAACAATGATTGACGCAGAATGTCAAATAAAGTTAGAGACAAAAATTTTTGTTAATTAGAACATTGATAATAATAGTGAACATAAAACATGTTTAGTAAAAATTAAGACGGCATGTTTTAGATTTTGAAGTTCAAATTAAAAACTGTGTTTTTTTTAATTTTATGGCCAACAGTCAATACACTGTGAAATTAACAGAAATTTCAAAAAAAGAAGACCATGAAATCAGCTGTTTTCAAAGAAAATGACAATTAAAATTATGAACAAACAGAAACAAAAAAAAATAGAAATCTCATTGTCAGCGTATAAATTCACATTTTGGCTAATAGTCAATAAGTTGAGTCTAGCAACTGGCTAGAAGAACAACTTGAAATGCCAAAAAAAAAAAAAAAACATAAAACTGGGTTAATTGCTATAACATGCCATAAAATTTAAAAATATTTCTGAACAGTCAAACTTATAGATACAAAACTATTTGAAGCTTAATTAGCAGCTAGATTTGGCACTAGATAATAGCATGAAACATAGTGGCTGTGGTATGCTGCTCAAATACTACTTTTTAGCATAATGAGTAGAAAAGCATAAAATTAACACAACTAGTCAAAACTAAACAGTTTTGTTTTTTTTTAACTATATTCGTTGTTCGAGTTGAAAAGCAGCTGTACATTTGTACAATAAATTCTTAAGATTGATGACAACATAACAGCCAGAGAAAAAACAATAATGCGCCAACAATGAGCAATAATATTAAAAAAGCTGACAAATATTTTGAAAATTTGTATTAATCATCAGCAACATTCACATGTTGGCAACAAAATGTTTTATGATGATGAATTTTTTTTTTTTTTTGTTTTTCTGTTTTGGGCAAATTTCTAAAATCTACTAAAGAGAGTTGAACTACCAGCAACATTTATGATGTGTGTTTTATTTTGTATTTTTATGAGGGGAAACGAGTTGCTGCTGCTTTCATGCCAGCACGGTCAAATGTGCAAATGGTCAAAATTTCAGATGAAGTCTTTTGTCCATATAAGTAGTTTTGTTGTTTTTTTTTTTTTTGTCTTTCTTTTATTTTCTTTTATAACTTTGATGGTTTCAACACAAACGTGGGTTGGCTTGAATATGTCTTTCTGTATGGCAAACAATAAAAGAGACAAAAATTAATTAGTTATCAATTTGCCGACTGGGTGGGCAAAAATAGACAGCAAAACGAATTCAGTGGCGTTTTTTTTTTTTTTTTTTCGGTGAATTTTTGTGACTTCCAGAAGTTAAAGTTTTTAAAATATCATTTTTAATTATTAAAAACACGTTATGACAGTGAAAAGAAGAAGTTATGGTAGAACAGAAGATTATCAGTCATAAGTTTTCAGTGAGAACAAAGTTTATATATTCAAGAGATACTTCTTCAGGTTAAACTTTCAGGTTCAACTAATGCGGGTTGTATGGGAGATGGGCGTGTTCGTGAGTGGCAATGTCGATTTTATATGCATACCTTAGTTTTTATTTTAAATTACCTGATACGCAGTTTCATCTCTGTAGGTCAGTTGTAAACCTTTTAATAGTATTTTCAATATTGTGGGTTGTATGGGAGATAGACGTATTCTTGGGCGTATGATGCCCATTTTTTTTATGCATACCTTAGTTTTGATATGAAATGCTACCATATTAAGTTCAAACTCTTAAGGTTATATATTAACCTTTTCATAGTATTTTTTTTCAATAATGTGAGTTGTATGGAAGGTGGGCGTATTTGTAGGTGAATGACGCCCATTTTGTGTACACACCGTAGTTTTGATATAAAATACTCAAAAACCAAATTTTATTTTTATAGCTCGAATATCAACATCTTTATGGAGTTTCTCTATTTTGGGTTGTATGGGAGGTGAGCGTTTTTAAGGGTGATTGACGCCCATTTTGTATTCAAATGTTACATTTGATATAATAAACTCACGTACAAAGTTTTGTCGGTATAGCTCATATATAAAACTCTTTTATATCTAAGAGTTTTTGCTCTGGAAGATTGTATGGGAGATGGGCTTGTTCATGAGCAGACGACGGCCATTTTTTTAACACACCGTCGTTTTGCCACAAAATGCTTCCTTACGAATATTTGTGCTTGTAGCTTAAGTGACAGTCTCTTTATAGAGTATTCAATTACGGGGTTGTATGGGAGGTGTTCATGTTCTTGTTCACATCATGCTCAGTTTTTTGTGTGCATTTTAGTTTTGGCATACAACACATACACATCAAGTTTTATGTCTATAGCTAAAATACAACACTCTATATAGTAATTTAAATTTTTGGTTTATATGGGAGGTAGACGTGTCCATGGGTGGATTAAAAAAATATTCAATAATCCATATCATTGGGCTCATGTTAACATGCGTACCACGTTTCATGCATTTATCTCAAAAAATATCGTAAAGAATTAAAACCAATTTTAAAGGGTATTCCTTAATGTGAAGTTAGCTCCGCCATTATTTTTTTTTCCAAAATTTTTAAGTTGTATTGCAATGTGCTCGATTTGTGCTGTAATGTACCATAAAATATTTTCATATTTCCTCAGCTATAGTTTCTTGCAATTTAAAGAACGTCAAGCTACATGGTTTGAAGACGCTAGTTCAACTGAAATCCGGGTTTAAAACGATTATGCTTCATTAAGTGAGTTTATGTTAGCATAAAATGGTTTGTCTTATTTTGTTTTGAAATATGATATCCGAAATCCATTAAAGGAATGAGTCTATTTTCGAATATATCCCAGGCCCATTTTCAGAATATAATCTGGGAAGACATAATCGACCAAACTTTAGTAAGCAATAGGGCACAGGTCATAGTTGAAAGCCGGGAAAGTTTCTCGAAAGAAGTCATTTTCCCAATACTTTAAGATTATCTTTACTATGGACTGAGATAAAAAAATAATTAAGTATCTGACCCACGTCGCAATGTCGCAAGCCTACCAATGTAAACTGGTGCACAAGCAAGCTTAAGCAGATACGAGGTCAGAAAACTTCACCGGAAAGCCATTTTTAGCAAGCTAGAGCAGGACTGAAATAACTATAGATCCATATTAAATGCCTACACTTGAGAAGTAAGAATAATAAAGCGAACATCTTGGACAAGTTTTTAAGAGTTCATTGAGAAAACAAATGAAGCTGCCAGACTTTGTAAGACGCTATGCAAAGAGCCGTCGGTCACGGCATACTCTAAGAGGCCTGACGGATCATGAACAGATTCCAGCCAAGAAACGCTATCGCTACTTATGGAAACTCTTTTTCCGGCTTGCAAAGATCCGGATCAAAGTGGAACTTCCAGTTACGTCCATTTTTCAAATACAGAACCTAATCAGAAGTTTTGGGAACTCCCCAGTATTACCACAAGGTCAGCTCTACAATGGTCGTAGGATCGTTTAAACCCTACAAGTCGGCAGGTCCAGATATAACCCTGTCGGCCACTAGGTAATGTCCTTCCCAGCATCATACCCTGGCTAAAGGCGATCTTCATCGGCTGCCTCAGGAAAGATTATGTGTCGAAATTTCCGGAGATCCATCAACCAGCAGACTACACAAACATTTTTAGGCTATCATCGATCCTGAAAAAAACGCTAGAGAGAATAATATTCTTCACTTAAGAGAATTCCTGAAGAATACTATCCTTCGTAAGGCAGGTAAATCAAATTTAAAAGTTTCTTAAGTGTTCGCCAACCAAGAGTGCGATTCATCACAGAAAGTCTAAGCCCTTGAAAAACAACACTTTTGGACATGCATCTATTCGGAATCTCTATGGCACTGAGGAATCCATAGGAACAACCGACTACTTTATACCTAGTGTCAGATTCGGAACAAAATACACCACATCCATTTGCAGAAGACTGTGAAGAAAGGGAAGATACGACTATAGAACCCTACGATAATCTCCAATTCTACACTGATGGCTCCAAAATGGTGAATAGTCTGACGAAATGAGAAAATTTTGTTATCGAAGAGTCTAACCAAATCCATAATCAATGCCAGAGATTCTTTTTCAGGCAGAGTTTTATGCAACTGAAAAAATAACACAGTTTATACACAGTGTTACAGTAACACAGCGAAAATCAAACACCCACAAGGATAGCAATTTTTGTAGATAGCCAAACGGCCATCAAAGCACTGGAATGTGAAACGGTCAAAGCCCGGACGGTACTAAAATGTAATCAAGTTTTGAATTGTTTGTAATACCCACAATGTTACTCTCTGTTGGGTCCCCGAACACAGTAATATAGAAGAGAATGACAAAGCAGTTGAGCTGGCAAGAAGTGGAGTAACGCTAGACATAAATATAACCATTACAGATGTGTAGATTCCAATAGTTGTCGTCAAAAGAAGGATCAACCTCAGTGACTGCATTATATCAAGAAGGCTCTGGACAGAATTAAAAAAGAAGGGAACTCAGAACCTTCTACTCTACGTAAAATGGGACATCTGGATACTCCTGGGAGTCCTAACATGTCCCTAACTTATTGGTGTGATAACCAATAGGATTGGCATTACAACACCACACTTTTATCGAAGCTGTAATGATCCGGAAGAAACGGAAGTTTAACCCACCTTCTGTGTGAATGCCCAAAAATATATGAAGCACCTTGTCGGACCGCAATACAGAAATTGGTGGAAAAATTCGAGCTGTTGAGACAAGTTAGTGATGTGAAGAATAAAACTCGTGAACGTCGCTCAAGAACAACCGAGAATATTGATTGCTGCTGTAGTCCAAAGTGTTGAAGAAATCCAGGTTTGTCCATTCCTCGTCTTTCTTTGGAATTGGGCATTCTACAAACGTCATTACACCGTATTTTGCACAAAGACTTGGGTCTTAAGGCTTATAAAGTTCAGTTAACATAAAAACTCAAGCCGGCCGATCATCAAAAACGTCGTGTCTTTGCTGAGTGGGTCCTTGAAAGGCATGAAAATGATCCGGAATTCCATCGAAGAATCATCTTGACTGATGAGGCCCATTTCCACCTCGGTGGCTACGTCAATAAGCAAAATTGTCGCATCTGGCGCTCGGAAAACCCAAGAGTTATTGTTGAGAATCCTCTCCATCCTCAACGTGTGACTGTTTGGTGCGATTTATGGTTCGGCGGGATCATTGGACCTTACTTTTTCGAAAATGAGGTTGGAGTTACGGTGAGTGAATTGCGCTATCGAGAGATGATTAATGATTTTTTTATGGCCGGAGTTGGATGGTATTGATCTGCACAACGTTTACTTTCAACAAGACGCCGCTACGTGCCACACAAGCAACGAAACCATTGATCTTTTACGGGAAAAGTTTCCGGACCGTGTTATCTCTCGAAGAGGTGATCACAATTGGCCACCGAGATCTTGTGATTTAACACCTTGCGACTTTTGTGCTACGTGAAAGATAAGGTCTACGACAACAGCGTTGATTCAAGACCTCAAAGATGGAATTCGTTAGTCTATCGAGGACATAGGGCAGCCACTTTGCGATTTTGTTATGGAAAATTTCATGAAAAGGATATGGTCCTGTAAGCGTGGTCGTGGTGGCCATTCGGCTGATGTTGTTTTTCATTATTAATGGCATACCTTCCTCTTTATTATGAAATAAACAACCGATCATTTATCTCAAAAAATGGCATTTTTCTTTGAATATCAAAACTACAATTCTTATTGGAAAACCCTTACATAAAACAGAAACATGTGTACAAAAATCTACGACAACGAAATCAACGTTAACAACAACAGCAACGACAACCAAAGAAACAGAGTAATAATAACGAAACAACAATAACAAAGAAGATACCATAGTCAAGAATGCATAGGCATTATCACTCAGCCACTTTTATGTGCTTACAATTCTCAACTGGTTCAAGCATGCATAAAATAACTGATCAAAGCCAACCAGACCAACAGCTAACAGTTGTACGGAGTAATCAAGTGCTGAGTTGGTTCAGCTGATAGTTGCATACAGTAATATAGTGCTGAGTTCGTTCAGCTGATAGTTGCATACAGAAATATAGAGCTGAGTTCGTTCAGCTGATAGTTGCACATAGTAATATAGTGCTGAGTTGGTCCAGCTTACAGTTGAATAGATTATTTAAGTGCTGAGTTGGTCCAAGAAATGACCAAGAAAGTAAGATACGTTTAAAAAAAAATTTTAAAAAATATAAAAAATTATTTTTTATTTAACATCCTTCTAATAATAAAGCGTGTTGTTTTATTAAGCAAAATTTAAAATAAATATTTAAAACTCTACTTATAAAAGGTCCATTAAGATCTTTAGAAGAATTTAATTTTTTGTTTTAAATAATGGGTTAATTTTTTTGACAAAAATTTTTTGTTTGTTTGTTTTTTAATTTACGTTAAAATTATCAGCGCTGCGTCTAGCTTTGTATTTGAATGAAGCAATTTTGTCTGACTCATGTGTAGGAGGCTCTAATATTAAATCAGTCCAAAATTTTCAGCATCTAACAAATTAAATTAAATCTTAAGAAATTATCTTAAATAAATGGAATACTGCCTTAAGTGGAATTGGCGGCAGTCATGTGATTAAAGTCTAATAAATGTAGGTATTGAGGTCGTTTATTCATTTTTATACATGATATGCAGAATATAAAACAGTTCTTGTATATCTTCAGCAGTTCTGAGTCATATTCAAAATTAAAGAAAAACTATTTTGTCTGTAAATTTATAATAAAAACAAACAAAAATATAGTTGCTATGCTTTATATATATTTTTTTTAAGTCTAACTACTTCAAATCAATGTCATTGCTTGCCAAAAAATAAACACACGTAAAAACGCAATTATTAACATAATTAAGTTCAAAGCAACCACAACAATGCTAATACAAAAAAACAAAAAAAAACTTAAAAAAAAACATTTGCGGTAGTCAATAAAATAAACTCGATGCGAACTGTAATAATTTTGTTGCAAGTCTACCAGCGTGTATGAATCTTATCGAGTTCCAACAATTTAACTGTCAAACCTTGAACTTTGTAATTAATTTCAATTATACATTAATTGCATGATCTGGCAGCATTGCATTTAATTGAATATTATTCGTTCGAATGTGGTTTGTTAACTAAGTAATTACAAAAGAATGAATACAAAATATAAAATCACAGAAAATCACGATGACGACGTTCACTTAATGACGAGTTTTGTGCTGGACTTAACAGGCCAATTAATTGAGACGAATTAATTAGGGATGGCAAGCGGGGTTTTGGGGGCAAACTTAACCGTAATTGTACTTTATGATTTTTTTTTATGTTATGTCGAATGCGTGCTTTTACATGAAATAATGACTGGAGATTGTATCATATATTCACTGTGTCCAGTCTTTCCACTGTTAGGCTGTGTTTTTGGTAGAAATGAAAGGCTGAATTAATTCATTTTTAATTTGTTTCTTTGACGCATTAGCAACACATGCACAAGAGATTGCTTGAAAAATTCGGCTAATGTTAGGCTTAGTTATAAAAAATATATTAAATAAAACAAAACAATACAAAAACTTACTGTATCATTTGAATTTCTTGGGAGTGAAATTATTTTTACATACCTGAAATAGAAAGGAAAAATAAATTTATTAAAATTTTTCAATTTAAAATGATAATCATGGTAATTTAGATGCATATAAAAATCTTAAGTGCTGGTTTTTTCAAATATTAATAATGTTTTAGGCATGTCTGTTAAGAAGCACTAGCGGATAAGCTTAAAGTTTTATCGGTTGCTTTCTAAATTTGTATTTTTTAATTGTTATAAACCGATTTTTTTATATTTTTTTATAAATTTTTTAAATGTATTGTATACATACATTTCAATATAAAATTTTCATTAAGAACTAATTTTATTTTTATATAAGTTATATATTTACTTCTGAATATATAGTTCTTATCTCTCATCGCTCGTCGCCAAACCCTAATTTATGTTTATCATTTATCACCTCTTTCACTCCTCATTTCTAATTTAATATTTATTTCCAATGATTTTACATCAATCATCTGTTGTCTATCATCTCTCATCTTTCAACTATGATTTTTTTTCCATAATTTATTTTCCATCATTAATCATCTAACATCTATTACCTATAATCTATCTGTTCCATCTCTTTTATCTATTAGCTATCATCGTTCATCAAGCATCTTTTATCGTTCATCTATTATCTATCATCTATCATCTATCATCTATCATCTATCATCTATCATCTATCATCTATCATCTATCATCTATCATCTATCATCTATCATCTATCATCTATCATCTATCATCTAGCATCTAGCATCTATCATCTATCATCTATCATCTATCATCTATCATCTATCATCTATCATCTATCATCTATCATCTATCATCTATCATCTATCATCTATCATCTATCATCTATCATCTATCATCTATCATCTATCATCTATCATCTATCATCTATCATCTATCATCTATCATCTATCATCTATCATCTATCATCTATCATCTATCATCTATCATCTATCATCTATCATCTATCATCTATCATCTATCATCTATCATCTATCATCTATCATCTATCATCTATCATCTATCATCTATCATCTATCATCTATCATCTATCATCTATCATCTATCATCTATCATCTATCATCTATCATCTATCATCTATCATCTATCATCTATCATCTATCATCTATCATCTATCATCTATCATCTATCATCTATCATCTATCATCTATCATCTATCATCTATCATCTATCATCTATCATCTATCATCTATCATCTTTCATCTATCATCTATCATCTATCATCTATCATCTATCATCTATCATCTATCATCTATCATCTATCATCTATCATCTATCATCTATCATCTATCATCTATCATCTATCATCTATCATCTATCATCTATCATCTATCATCTATCATCTATCATCTATCATCTATCATCTATCATCTATCATCTATCATCTATCATCTATCATCTATCATCTATCATCTATCATCTATCATCTATCATCTATCATCTATCATCTATCATCTATCATCTATCATCTATCATCTATCATCTATCATCTATCATCTATCATCTATCATCTATCATCTATCATCTATCATCTATCATCTATCATCTATCATCTATCATCTATCATCTATCATCTATCATCTATCATCTATCATCTATCATCTATCATCTATCATCTATCATCTATCATCTATCATCTATCATCTATCATCTATCATCTATCATCTATCATCTATCATCTATCATCTATCATCTATCATCTATCATCTACCATCTATCATCTATCATCTATCATCTATCATCTATCATCTACCATCTATCATCTAGCCATCATTTATAATCTGTAATCTTTCATATCTCTTTCTTAAGAAATCATCTGTTCTCTATCAGTTATCATATAACATCTTTTGCCTTTCATATTCAATTTTTCATCCTTTTTTTTCATCTCTGTTATATCATTTTTCATCTCTCATCTATAATCCCTAATCTTTCGTCTATCGTCTCATCTCTCGTCTCTCAAAACTCATCTGTGATTTCATTTCTTTCATATAATATCACTTATAATATATTATCTAAAATATATCATCTATCACTTACCACCTATCATATCTTATCTCAATTGTCTTCTTTTATCTCTTATCTCTCATCTTTATGTACCATCTCTCAATTCTAATTATTTTTCTCTCGCCTCTGTCTTATGATTTTATCTTTCCATATTTCTTCTTTCGTTATTTTTACAAAATTTTTAAAATAATATTTTAAGAATTAATTTTTTTACTTTTCATATTCATTTGTTTCATCTCCCACTTCCCATGCTTTATCTATCATCTACCTTCTCTAATCACTCAAACATGGTCATTTTCATATTTCATTTCTACTCTTTTTCTCATCCTTCATATCACATCTCTCTAATTCTCTTATTCACTCCAACTCTTACATTGCCAATTCCTTAACCCAATATCTCATCTCTCCGTGTGGTGACCGAGTGGTGCTCTTGGCGTGCAGGTTAAATGTGTGGCTTAGCACGCTCGGAGCCCGAGTTCGAGCCCCAGTCGCGGAGAAAAGTTTTTTCAATAAAAAAATTTTTCTGATCGGTCACCACCTCTCTGCAGACAATGGCAAACCTCAGAGATTAAATAATGCCATGTAAAGATTCTTGAAAACATAAACTTTAGCCGTTCGGAGTCGGCATAAAACATAATAACACTCATAACACAAAATTCCTTTCAAGGGCTGAAATGGCCAATTTGGTTTTTCTTATGTCTCATCTCTCATCTGGAATTTTGATCTACCATATCTAGTTTCTGATGTCTTTCTATATATTTGATATTTGATATTTGATATTTGATTTTTGATATTTGATATTTGATATTTGATATTTGATATTTGATATTTGATATTTGATATTTGATATTTGATATTTGATATTTGATATTTGATATTTGATATTTGATATTTGATATTTGATATTTGATATTTGATATTTGATATTTGATATTTGATATTTGATATTTGATATTTGATATTTGATATTTGATATTTGATATTTGATATTTGATATTTGATATTTGATATTTGATATTTGATATTTGATATTTGATATTTGATATTTGATATTTGATATTTGATATTTGATATTTGATATTTGATATTTGATATTTGATATTTGATATTTGATATTTGATATTTGATATTTGATATTTGATATTTGATATTTGATATTTGATATTTGATATTTGATATTTGATATTTGATATTTGATATTTGATATTTGATATTTGATATTTGATATTTGATATTTGATATTTGATATTTGATATTTGATATTTGATATTTGATATTTGATATTTGATATTTGATATTTGATATTTGATATTTGATATTTGATATTTGATATTTGATATTTGATATTTGATATTTGATATTTGATATTTGATATTTGATATTTGATATTTGATATTTGATATTTGATATTTGATATTTGATATTTGATATTTGATATTTGATATTTGATATTTGATATTTGATATTTGATATTTGATATTTGATATTTGATATTTGATATTTGATATTTGATATTTGATATTTGATAATTTATATTTGATATTTGATATTTGATATTTGATATTTGATATTTGATATTTGATATTTGATATTTGATATTTGATATTTGATATTTGATATTTGATATTTGATATTTGATATTTGATATTTGATATTTGATATTTGATATTTGATATTTGATATTTGATATTTGATATTTGATATTTGATATTTGATATTTGATATTTGATATTTGATATTTGATATTTGATATTTGATATTTGATATTTGATATTTGATATTTGATATTTGATATTTGATATTTGATATTTGATATTTGATATTTGATATTTGATATTTGATATTTGATATTTGATATTTGATATTTGATATTTGATATTTGATATTTGATATTTGATATTTGATATTTGATATTTGATATTTGATATTTGATATTTGATATTTGATATTTGATATTTGATATTTGATATTTGATATTTGATATTTGATATTTGATATTTGATATTTGACATTTGATATTTGATATTTGATATTTGATATTTGATATTTGATATTTGATATTTGATATTTGATATTTGATATTTGATATTTGATATTTGATATTTGATATTTGATATTTGATATTTGATATTTGATATTTGATATTTGATATTTGATATTTGATATTTGATATTTGATATTTGATATTTGATATTTGATATTTGATATTTGATATTTGATATTTGATATTTGATATTTGATATTTGATATTTGATATTTGATATTTGATATTTGATATTTGATATTTGATATTTGATATTTGATATTTGATATTTGATATTTGATATTTGATATTTGATATTTGATATTTGATATTTGATATTTGATATTTGATATTTGATATTTGATATTTGATATTTTATATTTGATATTTGATATTTGATATTTGATATTTGATATTTGATATTTGATATTTGATATTTGATATTTGATATTTGATATTTGATATTTGATATTTGATATTGGATATTTGATATTTGATATTTGATATTTGATATTTGATATTTGATATTTGATATTTGATATTTGATATTTGATATTTGATATTTGATATTTGATATTTGATATTTGATATTTGATATTTGATATTTGATATTTGATATTTGATATTTGATATTTGATATTTGATATTTGATATTTGATATTTGATATTTGATATTTGATATTTGATATTTGATATTTGATATTTGATATTTGATATTTGATATTTGATATTTGATATTTGATATTTGATATTTGATATTTGATATTTGATATTTGATATTTGATATTTGATATTTGATATTTGATATTTGATATTTGATATTTGATATTTGATATTTGATATTTGATATTTGATATTTGATATTTGATATTTGATATTTGATATTTGATATTTGATATTTGATATTTGATATTTGATATTTGATATTTGATATTTGATATTTGATATTTGATATTTGATATTTGATATTTGATATTTGATATTTGATATTTGATATTTGATATTTGATATTTGATATTTGATATTTGATATTTGATATTTGATATTTGATATTTGATATTTGATATTTGATATTTGATATTTGATATTTGATATTTGATATTTGATATTTGATATTTGATATTTGATATTTGATATTTGATATTTCGTCGACCCGCAATTATTTTGACGTACATCCAGAAAATCGAGTTTTGGGAAACTAACATTTAAGTTTGAAGCGAGCTGAATAAAAATTGGTCCGAAAAACTCAGGTTGAAATTTTTATCACTGATAGCGGCATTTATGTAGTTCATTTTGACATTGAATCCAAAACAAGCTTAGAACTAAATTTCTGATTCTTAAGCATTTTTGTTCAAAAGCATTCTGCCGCATGCGACACTTTTGACTTAATTTTTTTCAGCTCAATTACATGCGGCAAAATAACGTTAACGTACGGCAAAATAATAGAAACCGAAAGATACGGAAAACAAAATTTCAACGCACATAGTCTTTGTAATTTTTTGCAATTATAAGTAAAAATTAAACAAAATGAAAATAATAAGACATTCAACAACAATTTTTTGTTAAATTAATACTTTTTTATTAAAACAAAAATAGAAATTCATTTATAAAATATATCTAAATATATTATTAAAAAATAATAAAAACTAAAACTTTAATAAGTATTACAAGTATTTGTACTGAGTTAAGTAATCTTTTGTTTGTTACAACAAATATGTAAATAATAAAATTCATTAAAAAAAAACAAGAATATCAATATATATATAAATAAAAAAAGTATTACAAGTATTTGTTTGTTGAGTTTAGTTATGCTTTTAAAAAATTATTTCAAAAAGCAGTCATAATTACTTTAGTAAACAGTCATAATACTGCACATCAGTTTTTGGTAAGAAACCGTAAAGGCTTTTTATATCACTTTTTTTATATCACTTTTTTTATCAGAAGAAATTTTTTTCGCTGCTAAAACTTTTAAATTTGCATCAAATATATCATTTGGTGTTGGTATTATACCTTTTCTGGACTTTTTCTTCAATGAAGTAGTCTTATATTCTATTTCAGCTGCCGAAGTCTTATAAGACGCTTTAAATAAATCACCTTGATCATATTTAATAAATTTGATCTGACTAAATGGAACTAATTGAAAATAAAATTTATGAGATTTTTCAGAATAAATTTTAAAATCTGTTGAAACCATTTGTATCACTTGCAGTTTTACTTTTGGTGATTTATAATTCTTTAGTTTTCGGACTAAATCGAGTACGCTATGAATCTCTTTGAATTTTAAGTACCCATCGATGGCACTGTGGACAGCATCAACTTCTTGAATCTGGGAATGTCCGGGTTCAGAAAACTTTTGAGTTATAGTTTTTATTTGATTGTTGTTATGCATAAATTGAAGCAGTGATGTGGACATGATTTGATTTCTATTTTGTGGTACACATGAATCACTCCATAAAACAATATGTTCAATATCTTTAAAGTCACATACAACTCGTTCTAAAATTTTAATTAATGAGCTGGCAATATCATTTCCAGTACGGCCACTGTGTACCTCGCTCCAAATAGCACAATATGTTAAATTTGGTTCTTTGTTTGTTTTCATACATACAGTAGCTGTCATATTGAAAACAGTAAGTTTTCTTTATAATAAAATATTGAAGAAAATCCTTTGGGTAAAGTGAAAACACTCTGCAAATCAAAACAAATAACGAGCATGTTTGGATTAATATTATTTCTATCTCTATCACGTTCAAGTTTTAACAATCTATGCTGATTTCTGTGTAATTCGTACTGTTTTTTCTCATTTGCATTTAAAGTTTTTCCTTTTTCTTGGTTTTTAAACATTGTACAACGATCACACTGATCCTTTTTTGGTTTGAAGAATCCAAAATTAAAGTTTTTATTAAATATTCTTGTAAAGGATGATAGTGAGATGGTATCTTCAGGATGTTTTTCTTGAAAAAGACTATATATTTTGGCTAATGATAAGCCCTCTTCCAAATACTTTCGTGAAGAGCTGGCTCTACAATAATGGGAGTCAATTGTAGGAAAAATCTTTATGTGATCACAAATTCTATTCTTGGCTTCTTCAGGAATACAATGTTTAATATGTTTACCTCTTTTTAAGCTTTCAGCAACACCGGTCGCTTCATTGCGAAGATGTTTAAAATGATAATAAATACGTTTGTCCGAAATACTTAATGTATTCAAAAAGAAAATTTTACATACTTGATGAATTGTATTATCTTTTTCTAAGTAATACAAAAAAGTATTTTTTTTTCTGTTAGAATTTTCCATTCTTCGTCTTTTAACATCTTTCTTTGCCACAAATTTTGCATAAAACGCATTTTTTTCATTGTCATTAAGAGACCAAAAACTATTAAAAATCTTCTGTCTAATATCTTCACCAAAATTTATAGTACATAAATAAAAGCAAGTTGATGCGCATGTAGGTTTCAGTTTTTTTCCTTGATTTAAAATTCCCTTAGATGAAACATAAGGTAATCCTTGCTGTCGACGGTTTTTACGAACATTTTGTTTCCAATTTTCTTTGTTAGATTGCCTTTTTCGACTTATTTTTGGCGTAAGTTCTGAAGTAGATGATACATAACTTGACGGTACATGAAGTGCATTATTATTTGTATTCTGAATTTGGATATTTGGTGATGTATTCTCATCACATGTGTTCATTGGACTATTTGGGCTAGATTCCTCAGTCGATCCTACATACAAAACATTAAGATATTATATAGGAAGTAGGTTAAATTATTTACCACTCAAAAATGTTTCATAATAACAATTAAGTTCCACTGTTTCCTTTATAACATTAAAATCAGGATCACGTACCGAATCATCTGAATCAAAGTCAGCTACTTGATATATAGTACAGATGTAGTTAATTTTATTGTAATTCTTTTGCTTGAAATGAATTTGACTTACCAATTAAGGAAGAATCCGCTGTCTCTGGAATATCTTCACCTAATATTTCATCAGCCATACTAAAATAAAAAATTTTCGTCCATTATTAAAATAATATTAACATTTAATTAATATATTAATACTAATGCAAAAAGGTTTTTAAAAACTTACTCGAGTATTGCTGAATCCATTTCGGGTACAGGTGACTCCATACTTAGATGTTCACACTTCCGCGGTCAAAACACAACTGACGCAAATGCAAACATTTAGTATGAAAGTGTTTCAAAACAACAAAAAATTTCATACACGTACGGCAAAGTAATATTTAATTTAAATCATAATTATTTTGCCGCATTTGCCAAATGTAGAACATATACGGCACAATAATATTAATAAAAGATAATAATATTTTGCTTTATGTGCACGTACGTCACAATAATGTCCGTCGTACCAATTCCATATTTTTGGTTTAGTTTTTGCCGTATATCCAAAAAAATGGCGAATACGGCATTATAAGAATAATTTTTATATTTTTTGTGGTGTGTACGTCAAAGTTCACAGAGAATATCTCAGAAACCATAAAAGATAGAAGAATTACGAGTACACAGATCGATAGAGCTCGAAAAAATACCCAAAACCCCAACCTTAACTAATTTTTTTTGGTTTTGTGATGTACGACAGTATAATTGCGGGGCGACGATTTGATATTTGATATTTGATATTTGATATTTGATATTTGATATTTGATATTTGATATTTGATATTTGATATTTGATATTTGATATTTGATATTTGATATTTGATATTTGATATTTGATATTTGATATTTGATATTTGATATTTGATATTTGATATTTGATATTTGATATTTGATATTTGATATTTGATATTTGATATTTGATATTTGATATTTGATATTTGATATTTGTTATTTGATATTTGATATTTGATATTTGATATTTGATATTTGATATTTGATATTTGATATTTGATATTTGATAATTGATATTTGATATTTGATATTTGATATTTGATATTTGATGTGAAAATGGATATGGATATTGATAAGGATATGGATATGGGTATAGATATGCATATGGATATGGATATGGATATGGATATGGATATGGATATGGATATGGATATGGATATGAATATGGATATGGATATGGATATGGATATGGATATGGATATGGATATGGATATGAATATGGATATGGATATGGATATGGATATGGATATGGATATGGATATGGATATGGATATGGATATGGATATGGATATGGATATGGATATGGATATGGATATGGATATGGATATGGTTATGGATATGGATATGGATATGGATATGGATATGGATATGGATATGGATATGGATATGGATATGGATATGGATATGGATATGGATATGGATATTGATATGGATATGGATATGGATATGGATATGGATATGGATATGGATATGGATATGAATATGGATATGGATATGGATATGGATATGGATATGGATATGGATATGGATATGGATATGGATATGGATATGGATATGGATATGGATATGGATATGGATTTGGATATGGATATTGATATGGATAAAGATATGGATATGGATATGGATATGGATATGGATAGATATGGATATGGATATGGATATGGATATGGATATGGATATGGATATGGATATGGATATGGATATGGATATGGATATGGATATGGATATGGATATGGTTATGGATATGGATATGGATATGGATATGGATATGAATATGGATATGGATATGGATATGGATATGGATATGGATATGGATATGGATATGGATATGGATATGGATATGGATATTGATATGGATATGGATATGGATATGGATATGGATATGGATATGGATATGGATATGGATATGGATATGGATATGGATATGGATATGGATATGGATATGGATATGGATATGGATATGGATATGGATATGGATATGGATATGGATATGGATATGGATTTGGATATGGATATTGATATGGATAAAGATATGGATATGGATATGGATATGGATATGGATATGGATATGGATATGGATATGGATATGGATATGGATATGGATATGGATATGGATATGGATATGGATATGGATATGGATATGGATATGGATATGGATATGGATATGGATATGGTTATGGATATGGATATGGATATGGATATGGATATGGATATGGATATGGATATGGATATGGATATGGATATGGATATGGATATGGATATGGATATGGATATGGATATGGATATGGATATGGATATGGATATGGATATGGATATTGATATGGATATGGATATGGATATGGATATGGATATGGATATGGATATGGATATGGATATGAATATGGATATGGATATGGATATGGATATGGATATGGATATGGATATGGATATGGATATGGATATGGATATGGATATGGATATGGATATGGATATGGATATGGATATGGATTTGGATATGGATATTGATATGGATAAAGATATGGATAAGGATATGGATATGGATATGGATATGGATATGGATATGGATATGGATATGGATATGGATATGGATATGGATATGGATATATACATGCATTTTGATTTTTATTACTTTTTATGTAGGTACTGTTTATTTTGCTGCAAAACATTGACTTTTTGAACACAATTTTTATCTTAAAATTAAACTATTTTTCGTTGACTGTACATTAGTCAGCATAAAACGATTTTAGCCTGCCTGCACATAAAAAATAAAGCAAACATTTAGCAAAGCCAATAAAACCGAAAGCGCAAATTTATTGATTCGACACTTAAGATAAATTGAGCTTTAATGACAATTATGCCGCAAATGTGAACGCTAGATGGCGCTGCACTACGACAATTTATTGCGCAAAATCTAACAGCGGCATTCAAAGCAGTTATAAATAATTTGCAAAAATTTGCTAGTGGGTGCAACATGCAACGTGGGCTTATTTGTATAGAGCTTAGTTTTTTGTATGTTTTATTCCGCAATTCGAGTAAAATTAAACAAACAATAATTTAAACAATTTGTTGGGCTTTACAACGCAGATATGCTAATTTTATGTGTGCACTTTTAAAGCTTAAAGCACAAAGTTTTAGTTATGTATGTTTTGTGGAAAATTTATGTGATATTTTTAGTTTGTTATATTAGCCAATTGTATATTAAGTGTTAAGCATTATTTTAAGATATCTCACGTTTGGCGCTTTTTTGTTGGTAATCTGATTTGTAAATTGTAAACATTTGCTTTTCGAGTGCATTTAAACACGTTTGCAAATATATCAAGTAGTTAAAGTACAAAACGTGCTTCTGGATAACTAAAATTTGGTATTTAAATAACAAAAGTTTTAATATGCTGGAGGTTTGTGTGTTGTTTTTGTTTGTTTTTTGTCTTACTTCCTTTAAAGTTTTTTATCTATGCAATTGTTTTGGAGAATAACTTAAGAGATTTTACTTTTGGATAAAGTGAAATCATTTAGCTTGTATGAGATTTTAATATGAGATATTAATATTTTGGTATCTGTGAAATTTGTTTGTAAAAACTAGACAGTACTTTTTATTTTATACAATTATTAAAATAACTGCTGCACAGTTCTTGCACATTACAGCAAAATTGTTAGATTTTTAGAAAATTCACATTTTAAAGGTTGTATCGCATAAAAAAACCAAGTCATTACATTACATTTTTTTCCTATGCAGCACATGATAGCACACATCGAGCACACTACAGCACATTGCTTATTTTATGTTAAATCATAAATGGCAGAGCTAACTTCATGCTATCTTATTTGCTGCCTTTCACATTAACAATGTACTTTTAATGTAAGTAGCTTTCAAATTTGGCTTTATCTGATATTTGTGCGGCGAAAAGTTAATTAAAATTTTGTTTACAAACATAAAATGTGCGTCGTTTTAAAATATTTACAAAATAAATAAAGAAAGCTTAAAAAAATTGAGCAAAAATTTGCATACATTGTATACCAAAGGCTATATTTAAATTTAGATGCGGAAACGCCCGCTTGCGGCGACAAAAAAAAACAAAAAATAAACCTTAAGCATGTAAAGAGCTTCGCTATAAAATTGCAACTTCAGCGAACTACATAAAAAACTGTTAATGACAGCAAAATCCGCAACTTGGCTTAAAAGTTTTGTTTTTAGTTTTTAGGCATTCATTCATTATCTTCGCTTATTGACTGCGCTAAATGCGCTAAATGGCCTATATCAAGAACACGACAAATTTAAGCAAACCTTAAGCATGGTTTTAGCCTCAAAACCAAGCATGTTAAAAAGTTTTTGGTGCGTTAAGTTAAGCACTAATAAATCAAAGACTTTCAAAATTTGCATGCTTTGAAATATGTAGAATTTTTCTAATATAGCTATGCTAGCATGACCTTCGGCTAACAGCTTAAGCTAAAAATTCTCTTGTTGCTTCTTTAAGCTGCTTAGTTGAAGAATATCCGTTTTTCTACTCTTCTTCTATTAGCAGCATTTTTTACTCAATTAAGCTTTCATGTTTTTATTGTTAAAACTATCATTAAAATTTATTACGTAGTTAGCAGAAAATGACTGGAAAAAAACGACGACCATACTTTAATTGGTAACTATACGCTAAGAGTCTTATAGCAAGCAAATGCTAGTAATTAGCAAATGTTTTTCAAATTATTGAAAAAATATTTGTTGCTTCACTCTAACATTATTTAATTTGCTAAGCTATGGCAACCTTGAACTGCTACTTAGACAAGATCAAATATTTAATATTTGTTGTGTTTTAGATAAAAATAGAAATAAATTGTAAGCTCTTGATAAGAAAAATTTTCTGAAATAATAAATTTAAAACCAATTTTAAAAGATTAGATTCATTAATTGTAAAAATTTTGAAAGTTCTAAGGAACAAATTTAATTTTTTATTTTCAAGTTTTTTTTTTTTTTAATTTTTCAAAACAAGTTGCATGTTCAAAATTAGAGTATCTTAGTTTTCCAATGATATAATTTTTTTTTAAAAATCCAAAAAGTTTTCAATAGATGAATTCAACACTTCTTGAGAGGTCCTGACAATGCATAAAAAAAATTGCAATTACACTAATTTTCAACTCTTAATGCACAAATAGATAAGAATCATAATTTTGGTAAAAATTTGAAGAAGGTCGTCAGAGTTCAAAAGCTCAAAAAAAACCATAGTTTGTACCAAAACACTTGGTTGACTTAACATTGACTTAACATTGAGCATTGACAAAAAATATATTTCTGTGATCAAAATTCGTATCATGGTTTTATCATAGTAAAAAGCAAATTCCAGTGGAGATAAATTGTTCGTCAGCATAAGAATCTGTTGAAGCAGGAATCTCTCATAAGATTGTCAGGTACAAAAGCACCCGTTGTTAGAAATAATGGGTACTACATTGTACTTAAAGTACATTGCATTCCGTTTGTATCAAGAATCGTGAGTAAAAGACGACCCTAAAAGAGGAATTCAATTCACTTTACCAAGATATGCCTGACGTATTACTTACAGGACAACACATAAACTCATGTTATGAGACTTCAGGACCGTATTTAATTTCATAGTTTGCTAGAAAAAGTATCATAGTTTTATACAATATAGATATAAATAAAATAAAATATAGTTCTGATATTATTTTTCAGTCTTGTTCTTATTTGGGACCAAAAATTAAAAAATACTATTACAAACTTGTAATTTATTTGCAAGGGAAAAGCTTAGGCATATCTGGGTTAAGGAGAATGTACATTGGTACTCATGGAGCTATCAAAATTTAAAAAATCAATCATGGAAGTCGACCTTTACTATAAAACGGAATGCTCAAAATAATGTTGATAGGTACAGGGTACAGTTCATCGTCAAGCGCGCTACTCAGAACCATATAAGATCGAGTAGAAAGAGACAGTTCTCCGCTGTAGTACGATACAATTTCGTTGGTTCCATACAATTACTTCCCAGTCTATCAGTAAGATTTGATAACGACAAAGATCAATTGGTCATGTTGATAGCTTGTTGATAGCAGAGTGTACAAGAAGTAGAATAACTATTTAGTTCCCCGTAAGAGTTGCTACAGTATAAGGTAGAGTTTGTCTTCTAAAGACATTTTTTTAAGATATCTTGATAGTTTCGAAATTTTAGATGAGGTCTCTTTAATGTGGATGCTTCGAAAAAAATTCGAACTAACAAAAACAAACGCCGCAATACGGGTCTTCTAGTTTAGCCTCTATTTTCACCCCTCACTCTCAGAGTCAACCTAACTTTTACTAACCAGAATTTGTTCCATAGTATAAGTGAACCAATTGAGCCAAAAACTTAAGCTATTGCATAAAAATTTAATCAATTGAGCCAAAAAATGTAGCAATTGAGCCAACAAGAGAACAATTGAACCAATTGAGCCAAAAATTGAACTAACTCATCCAAAGAATGCTCCAATTGAGCCAAAAAATTGATTAAATTGAGCCAACCGTGCAAAAAAAATCAACGGCATTCACAATTTATCATCTTTTGCCAACAATTAAACAAACAAAGCAAACACTTTAACTAATTGAGCCAACAAGTCCAATAGTTCAGCCGACAAATTAACGAATTGAGCCCACTCCATCACATAGAATCGATGAAATTAACATCATATCCATTGTTTAGCAAAAACTTGGCAGTAGTTTAACTATTGAGCCAATTATTTTACCAATTTAGCCGACAGTGAAACTTATTGACCCAACAAATGAACCAATTAATAAACTGAGTCAAAAATTTCACTACTTGATCAAACAATTGAACCAATTGAGCCAAAATATCAACCAAAAACGAAACCAATTGAGCCAACTGTGCACATATAATCAAAAGCATTAACATTATGTTTATTATTTTCTCATAATTCAACAATTGAAGCAATTCAACAAATAATAAAACCAATTGAGTTATAAATTATAACTATTAACCCAACAGTTGAAATTAAATCAACCAATCAATTGAACCAATTGAGACAAAAATTAAAAAAAGGCAAAAATTAACCAGGCAATTAACCAGTTCAACCAACAAATGCACCAATTGAGCCAAAAATTTTTCCCAATTGAGCCAATTGAGCACAACGGGATTTTTCCTGTATGGTCTTTTTTCAACAATTTAACTAATTAAACCAATATTTGTATCAATTTAGCAAACAAATGCACTCATTCAGCAAAAAAATTAACCAATTGAGCCAACTGAGCACATACAATCAACGAAATCAACATAATATTCCTTGTTTGGCAACAATTGAACTATCAAGCCAATAATTTAACCAATTGAGCCAAGAACGGAAGCAATTGAACCATTTTACCAAAAAATTCAATTAATGGAGCAAATAACTTAATTAAGTGAACCTATTGGCGCTAAAAATACATCAATTGAGCAAAAACATAAACTAAAAAATCAACCAATTAAGCCATCATCAAAAGCATTAACAACATATTCATAATTTTTCCACAACTCTACTAATTAAGCCAAAAAATGCACCAATTGAACCACTTCAGCCAACAAATGAACCAATTGAGCCATTTATTGAAGCAAGTAGGCATAAACAAGCAACGGAATTAAAATAATATCCATCATTTGCCAGCAATTCAACCAAATGAGTCAATATTTGAACAATTGAGCCAAAAATTGAAACAACTAAGTCAAACATGATAACTAATTAAAGCAAAAATTTAACCAATTGAGCCAAAAAGTGCATAAATTGAGCCAAATGAGCACATTTATGCAAAGGCAGTTGACAACTTGTGCCAATAATTGAGCCAAATTGAGGCCTTATAATTAAATCAAATGAGCCAACAAATAAATTTTTTAAAATTTTAAAAAAAAATCAAAACCTCTAGGTACTAATGGCACAGTTAGCAACACTAGCGTCATGAGTGAGTGTTACTAGTATAGATGGGCACGTGTCTTGAATTTAAACGTGAGACGGCTAATGCTATGTCTACACAGAGAGTTAAGTTAATTTTAACTAACATTTAACCGAAGTTGTTCACACAGAGATACCCTAGCATAAGTGAGTTAAATTTCCTGATAAACCTGCTGGTGTCTCTGCGTACACATGCGTTTTTTTCTTGCTATGCGAAAGCTCTACCCATATTTGGATAAAAACTACTTTCCCCACTATTGCCCAAATCCTTTTCTAAGTTCTTTTACTCATTTTTAAAGAAAATAACAACATATAGTTAAAAAAATAAATTGTATAATTAACGAATCAGCTGTTCTATTTTGACAGTTCTTGTAAAAAAAAGTTTCTTTCATGAAAAATACCACTGAATATAAACATTTATATTATTCTGTAGTGTACTTTTAGGCACTTTTTACATTGAGTCATAAAAACTCAGAATATATAATGAGTTAAGTTGAGTTAAATCGTATATTTTTGTACTGATAACGCAAGAGTTTATTTCTCGTTAAATGGGAAAACTCAGCTTTGTACTGATAACTCAAACTTAACTCTCTGTGTAGACGTAGCATAAGACGGTTAAGACAAATCAAGTCATGATCATGAGCGAACCCATAAAAAATCATGAAATATTCGTGAGCATGAGTGATTGAATTTTCCTCGTGCGTGAGCGGCGTGACTTAAATTTCTTCGTGTCACGACTTGTTTATCAAATTCAATGATTTTTAAATGTTTCAAAAGTTTTAACTTCAACTGTAATGATGGCCTGATGTTTCCATAATTTACAGGAAATTTTACTTACATAATTTTTTTTAAACAATAATCAGCTCCAAACTTATTTACGTATTCAAATAATTTTAATAAATAACACGTATCTACATAAGATATGAATTAAATTTACGTTTCTTTTTTTAAAAAGCACTACATTAATTTTTATTAAAAACTTATGTGTATTCTGCTTATTATAAAACGTATTCGTGAGGAGTCGTGAGTAAAAATTCCATTGTGATCGTTAGCCAAAAATAACTTTTAATCGTGAGCGTGCGTGATTAGAAGAACTCACATCGTGATCGTGAGTAAAAAAATTATTTTTAATCCTGACCTACCGTGATTAGAATAAATCACATCGTGAGCGTGCGTGATCGTGAGTCAAAATAACTCGCGCGCCCATTTCCAGCACTGTAGCTAGTAGAACTAATTGAGCCAACAAATATACTCACTAGAAATTAGTAACAATTCTGAGCATGTGTTCTTAAAATTTTTTATTAAATGAAGCCGATAATTGAGCCATTAGCTGCGAACCTTAAAAACTGGTCTGTAGTCATCAACACTGCCAAATGTGTCGTCTTTTAATATATACAATTTTATATGTTTGTCAAAATGTGGGTTTTAGATATGTAGTCAATCGAGCTACCAGCTGTGCACACTTGCTCGTTGTTAGGCACAAAACCTCAACCACTCTGCCATAGCAGCAACTTTTTTTTTACTGTCATCTAATCTAATCGCAGTCTTCATCATCATTATCATCATCTAACTACGATGCTAAACTCAGCTATTGTGTTGTTATTAAACTTTTTTTTGTTGCATTTTGCTGTTGTTTTTGTTGTTTGCTTTATTTAATTTTTTATTTTTAGATTTTCAACTAGATACTTCAATGCTGACAACTGCGAGAGAAAGATAAGAAAACCAAACAGATCTAAAAAGCAATTTGTTAAAATTAAGTTTTTTGTTTTCCTCATTTTTTTTCATCTCAAAATTTTTTTAACTCTAGTTATGAGTTTATTGTATAGTATCTTTAAGAACCTACTGACTTTACTACGGCTGAGCAACCCAGTTAACCGTAGGCATCTGTTTTGAATTCATTTAAAATTATTACAAAAGACGCATAATTTTTGGTAAGAAAAGTAGATTATTAAGTTTCGGAACTGACACATTTTGATCAGACTAGCATGTGATAGAAGCATATTTTTTCTTAAGTTATATTTATTACTTACGAAGAACAAAAAAAACTATTAATTATATGATATAAATATTATTTTCTATTTTTTTAAAAATCATGTCATTGTTGGAATTGAACTCGTATACTCAGAGAAACAAGTCCAACCGTACCACACGTACATTTCAATCGTTAAAAAATTAATATATTATTACACGGTACAACATTCAAGAAATCCCAAGGGATTAATCAACGGTTTATTACGGTTTTGGGTTCGCTGAATCCGAATCTGAAGTCAGAATTTTCGGGTCACCCTAGGTTTTTGAGCTACAGAGGAGGCAGAATCCTAACACCCTACTGTTAATGAAATAAATATGGCTGACCCACATTACCTTTTCAAGAGAAACATTTTTTGCCTTAGAATCCATCCCTCCGTATGGGGGCTTCCATACAAATTTTATGATTTTTGTATATATTTTATAAGAAAATTTTGTTTAAAAAAAAACAAATTTTATTATTATCAATTTATTGGAATACAAAAAATTTGCTTGAAACTAATTTTTAATATATTTTATTATTACTATTTATTTTTTGTATGTTTTTAATTCAATCTTGAGAATTCTACATAATTATAAATAAGCAAACAGAAAACTTGTAGAGTTTTTTGTTAAAATAAAAAAGTTCATATCAAACAAATATGAAAATCATAAAATTTATATGAGAGCCCACATATGGAGGGGACGGAGGAGATGGGTTCCAAGGCAAAAAATGAAAAAGTAATGGTATTCGCTCATATTGATTTCATTAACAATAGGGTGTTGGGGTCCTGCCTCCCCTGTAGCTTGAAAACCTAGGGTGAACCAGATATTCTGACTTCAGATTCGGATTCAGCAAACCCAAAACCTTAGAAAACCGTTGTGAAGCCTCTTGGGATTTTTAAAAATTTCAGTTTTGTTGTACAGTGTTATTAAGCTTATAATTAAATTAAGAAAAAGTATAACAAAATCATAAGCTATCTATTATTGAATCATTTATAATTCATTTCGGAACTCGTTTCTGAACAAAATAATAATTAAAATATTTATGACTAATTTTTCAACTGAGTTTTGTACAAAACAAACGTTTTTTTTCGTATAAAAAAATGTTTTATCTACAGGGTTGCCCATATTCGACGGACCCATGTTTTTGTTAAAAAAATCAAAGAAAAAAATAAAAATTTGGCGGTTGGCAATCTTAATCATTTAATTTGTTCCAAGTAGATTTGTTTACATCAATTTTTGAATATGATATCTCTCAAATGGCCGCCTCTGGCGTTGATGGCGTATTGTGCCCTTTTTGCAGCATTTTCCATCGTTTTCGCCAACATTTCGGCCGGAATAGCGGCTATTTCTTCACGAATGTTGTCCTTGAGCTCTTCTACGGTCCTTGGCTTGTTAACGTAAGCCTTTGACTTCAAATATCCCCACAAGAAGAAGTCAGGCGGCGTCAAATCGGGCGAACGCGGTGGCCAGTCCAAATCACCACTTTTCGACATCAAACGGCCCGGAAACAAATTCTTCAGAAAATCGATTGTTATGCGACTTGTGTGCGGTGGAGCGCCGTCTTGTTGAAACCAGAACTGCCTCATACGCTTTCGACGAATAATTGGCATCACAAAATTGGTCATCATGTCGCGATAACGCTCCTGCTTGATGGTAACAGCATGGCCATTTTCATTTTGGAAGAAAAACGGCCCAATGACCGTTTTCGCACTAACGCCGCACCAAACTGTGACTTTTTCGTCATGAAGAGGCACTTCTTGAATCTCCTGAGGATTTTCAGTGGCGTAAAAACGGCAATTTTGCTTATTTACGGTCCCATTCAATGTGAAATGGGCTTCATCGGACATGATAATTTTGTTCCAAAATTGCTCGTCATCTTCGGCCATTTCGATGACTCTTTGGGTCCATTCCAATCGACGAGGCTTGTCCGCAGGCAACAATCTTTGCGTCAATTGAATTTTGTACGGGAACAAATGCAAATCAACGCGAATAATCCGTTGTAAAGTGGACCGAGCCATGCCCAACTGCTGAGAACGGCGTTTTTGGGATGTTCTTGGGGACCTCTCAACACTGGCTCGTACGGCAGCGATATTCTCGGCCGATCGCCTTGGTCGACTTTTATTTCGCCTCTTCGGATTAGAAAGAGCCTCACCAGTCGAAAATTTTTCGTATAAACGCTTAATGGTGTTCTTAGAAGGCGCACTTCTCACATTTTTTAATATTTTAAAAGCACGTTGAGTTTTCACAATTGACTTCTTCTGTTGAATGTAAATTTCAACTATTTCAGAGCGCTCGCGTGGCGTGTATTGTTTCATGGTAAAAATCTGCTTGGACTGACGCTTCAAACGCGGTATGTCATCATGCGATCTGACATCTCTGTCAAAAGTTATGGCGTTGCCAGATGGGTCCGTCGAATATGGGCAACCCTGTATATATATATAAAAAGTATTATTTATAATTGATTTCTAAACTCGCTTATTTAAAATATTTTTTTCATTTCATATTATAATACTATTTTCAAATTTGAATGTTAAAAAAATGGTTGTCCTGTGAAATATTAGGTCTGTTCCCGTACTCTAAAGTTTTAGTCCAATTTGCCAGTTTTACAGGTTTTAGTCCGAAAAGCATTCCCGTACTCGAAAAAATGGTAAAAGAGAGTGCACTTGAGAGAGTAAATAATTTTCCCTCCTTGTCAAAAGTTGCAAGTTTTAGTCCGAGAAATTTCTTCTGGTAAAAATGGTAAAAGTGTCAAAAAGCTTAAAATCAGCTGTTTAGAAGTTAGCAAAGAAATTGCGATGCATCAGAACTTCTTTGTAACTAATAAAATCGAAACCGGAAACATGAGACAATGTGTAAAAGCTAATACAAATCCTAAACTAGAGAATTAATTTCAATATTATTAAAAATCTTAAGCATTTCATCTGCACTACCGATGCTCCACATCAAGCCTACGCTGGATAAACAGTCTTATTTGATAGTTTTTACAATTTTAGTCCGAGAAGCGTTCCCATACTTTTTTGTGTTTTTCTCTATTTTCGAGAGATTTTTTCTTACTCTCATACTTTTGACAGTTTTACCATTTTTAATCCAAAAAGTACGGAAACAGACCTATTATTTCCTGAAACCAGGCTTGTAAAATCTGAATTCGCCAACAAAAATTAATTTACGAAAAAAAGCAAAAACGAAAACTTTACAAAAACGTTTACAAAACACTTACTTTTCACCAAACCTTCACATTTGGTACAGTGGGGGTAGCTATACTCTTGTTTGGTTGTTCAGTAGGCAGCTATATAATCTGTTGACTGCTTCTTCGTGCGTTTTTTATTTATTTTTGCTGTTTTTCAAAAGCTTGTTCTTATTTTTTTTTTAAATGTCTGTTCTTCGTATATTATTGTTTTTGTAATCTTAAACTCTCTAGCTTCAGTTGCTGGCCTACCTCGTATTATTGTTTTATCGCATTTCTGCTGCTGCTGCTGCTGTTGCCAAGAGTTTTTTTTTTATTTTCTTGTCGTTTCTTTATTTATTCAGTAATTTAAACAATTGCTTTAATGGCGCTAATTCAACACAGATCAAGATATAACATAATCCGATAAGGTTGAATATGAGCATGTGTGGGTACATTTTATCGTCTAAGAAATGAGATAATTTAGCGCAAATTAAGCATAAAATAAGAGTTTGGTTTTTTACTCTGAGTGAGGAAGAGTGAGGAAAAGCAGCTTAACTGCACCAGCAGCATCTATCTAGCTTACAAGAGAACTTAATTTCTTCTCAACTCTAGACAAAAAATCAAACTTAAGCTCTCAAGCTTATAAAATTTTGCAATTTTTCGATATGAAAATTTATTAGATGAACTTTTAGATTGCTTCAACTTTTATGAATGAGCTGATTTTTTGCCATTTTTTCATCTTATATGTTTTATTTTTTGCAGCTTACATCATTTACGTTATCTGCATAGCTCTTGGCTGTCTGTTTTCTTTCTTCACTCTATCTCTCTATAATTTTCAAATAACTAGCAAAGAAAATTATTTTTTGTAGGTGGTAAACAAGTTTGTTCAGCTGCTTTAATAGTTGTTTGAACAATTGCTTTGTTGTCGTTAATGTAGTTGATATTGTTGTTAAGATTGTTGTTGTTAATATTGTGGTTTCTACTACCAACTTGTTTTTTGCAATGATAAGGCTTTTTTTCAATTTTTTATGGCTCTTTCGTTAACATATCTATGTCTATGAACAACTTTAAAATACACACATATCTCTAGCTACATTGAAAAAATTAGCAACATGATAAAAAAATTGCTACAATTATTGTCAATTGAACAAATTTTCACTTTTTGCCAAAACGCCGTTTGTTTGTTTGTTTACACTCTACAGAAGAATTTTTTTATTAAAAAAAAATTTCTTGCTCTCGATAATAGATAAGCTTTTAATATAATTTCAGTTCGCCAGTTTCTTGATTTTGATTAATTGAGGTTTGTCTGAGAATTTAAAAAAAAAAAAAATTAAATTTTAACTTTAACTTTCTTGGCTTAAAAAACTAAATTCAACACTTTTGGTTGCCATAAAATTTATAGCACTCTTAAGGCCATTTATATATGTTTTTATTTGAATACATTTTATTTAACAATAAATGCGAATTTATGATAACACTCATATTTACCATAAAATACCGTTCATATGTCGCCATTTTAACATTTCTATCATACCATACCCCTTATATCTGACCTTAAAAACAAAAAACAAATTGGCCATTTCAGCTCTTTTAAAGGACTTTGGCCGAGCTTCTTATGATAAATTGTGTTGTGTGTGTCATTAAATGTTTGCACACAATTGACCGAGAACTGTACCTAAATGTTTTATGCCGAATCCGAAGAGCTAAAGTTCATGTTCTCAAGAAACTTTACATGGCATTATTTACTCTCTGAGGTTTGCCATTGTCTGCAGAGAGGTGGTCATCGATCAGAAAAATTTTTTTATTGAGAAACTTTTCGCCACGACTGGGTATCAAACTCGGACTCCAAGCATGCTAAGCCACACACTAAACCTGCATGCCACGGTCACCACCTGCATTGTTGACTCAATTGGTTCAATTTCTAGCTCAATTGGTTCAATTTTTGGTGAATTTATTCAATTATTGACTCAACTTTTGTCTAAACTGAGTAAATTAAGCTCAATTGAGTATATTTTTGGCTCAATTGGTTCAATTTTTGGCTTAATTAGTTCAATGTTTGGTAAATTATAGTTATGATATTAATATCGTTGCTTTTATTTGCTCAGCTGGCTCAATTGGTTCACTTGTTGGCTCAATTGGTTCATTTGTTTACTTACTTAGTTAAAGTTTTGGATTATTGGGTTAAATTGTTGATTTCATTAGTTCAATTGTTGGCAAATAATAGATGTCATGTTGTGGGCGTTGATTTTATGTACTACAGTGACTCAATTGAATCACTTTTTGGCTCGATTGCTCTATTTTCAGCTCAATTGATTTAATTGTTGACACAATTGGTGCAATTGTTGACTCAATTGATTTAATTGTTGACTCAATTGGTGCAATTGTTGACTCAAATGATGCAATTGTTGACTCAATTGGTTCAATTTTAAGCTCACTTGGTGCAATTTGATAAATTTATTCAATTATTGGCTCAAAGGGTTCAATTGTTGGTTCAACTGAGTTACTGTTTAGCTCAATTGAGTACATTTTTGGCTCAATTGGTATATTTTTTGTCTTAATTAATGCAATTGTTGGTTCAGTTTTTTTAAAACTATATTTCTAACAGTCACAGAAGAAATTAAACAGTCAGACTACACAGCATGGTTGCTAATGGTAACATTACTTGAGTGTAAAGTTAGTGGCTCAATTGACCCAATACTCTAAATTTTGAAATAACATATTTAAGCAAATATATAGCTCATACATAAGCTAAATTTGTCTGTACCTTTTGATTTGATTTAGAGATTCGTTAGTGCAGTCCACACTTGTGTCTATTTAGTGGCTCAATTGGATTAATTTTCAAAAATATACAAAAGAAATCATAAAACCTCATTATAGACTCGTGCTAGTGCAAAAGTTACTTGTGTGTGGCCACCATTTGTCGAAAGCAATCATTAAAATTATATATAAGATACAAAGATGTCACCCTCGTCTACGCTTATACTAATTTTGCAGTTATTTGTGGGTAAAACTGGTGGCTAAATTGGCTCAATGATCTCAATCGACGTAATTTTTACAAAACATATTAACAAAGTTATAAATTGCAAAGCGTACGGATAACTAGTTTGTATTTGTTTGTATTGCTATGCTAAGCAGTTGGCTCATTTGGTACAATTTCTAAAAAGCATTTCTATACAAACATATGCATAACAAAATAAATAAGACACAAAATAAGACATCAAATTAGTGTGATGCTAAAGTGCCGTTACTGGAGTATGCAGCTAGGTGCTCAGTTGGCTCAATTGGTTCAACTTCATGAACTAATCGTTTCTGCGAAAGTATATTAAAGAATACCAAACAGACAGCTCTGACGTTGTCACAGTGACTTCATAAGTGCGTGCAGCAAGTTTTTTAAGAAATTAGAGAAAATGGCTCAATTGGGTCAAATGTTTCAATTGGCTCAATTTTTTTTTTAAACGTATTTCAGCACATGTATAATGCATTAATAAGTTTTATTAGACAGTTAAGGTGTTGATTTTGCTCATACCTGTGTATGTATGTGCTGCAAATGGCTCAATTGACTCAATTGGTTCAATTTGTAAAAGTAAATATTTCAACACATATATAGGTTACTCTAAAAAAACTAAACTAAAGCACATTTGACAACGCTGATAGTCGCTTTGAAAGTCAAGTCTCTTTGTCATCATATACAGCTATTGGCTCATTTCGCTTGGTTGGCATAATTTAAAAAAATGTATTTAAACACACCTAGCAAATAAAAAAGCCATCCCTGACAATTTGAACTGATGGTAATTTTTATTTTATGACTAGCTTAGTAGCTTTTACTACACTAGTGTGTGCAGCTAGCGGCTCAATTGGTTAAATAGGCAGCATTTTTACAAAAAATATTATTAAATTTGAAAAAAAATCAATAGTGAAGATGCTTATTCTGTTAGTGCTGTTATTTGAGTGTACAGCTTGTGGCTCAATTGGCTTCATTCATGGAATACAAAGATTTCTTACACATTCTTAACGGCACTGTTGAACTTTTGAAAATTTTTTGTTTTTTAACTAACTTATGCTCATTTAAAAATTTGTGTGGACATGCACGTACTACACTTTGCAGATATTTAAGTGGCAATGGCTAAAAAAAGTATTTCAACAAACTTTAAATTACTAAACAGACCAAAATCACTAATTTTTATGATGATGGTTTCGATACTTGAGTGAGCAGATAGTGGCTTAATTGACTCAATTGGTTCAGGTCCTAAAAAAATTATTTCATAAGGTACTTAAGACATAAGCACATCATGATTGCTTATTTTTTTTTTTTTGTTCAAATTCCCGTTATTCGTTTGTGTAGCTAACATCTCAGTTGACTCAATTGGCTCAAATTATTTATTTCTTGTAAGCTTCTTAAACTTTAGTTTTAAATTTTATTAAATGTGCTTTTTTAAAATAACACTTGGCTCATTTGTAAATTTTTGTGAACACACCTGAGCTATAAGTTAAATCTGTTGGCTCAATTTACAGAATTGTACATTTAACATAAACAAACCATTTTTGATAGTGTTTTTACGAATTTCCGTCACTCGTTTGTGCAGCAAACATCTCAGTTGACTCCATTGGCTCAATTCATAAAAAAATATTCATGTCTTAAAAGCAGTTTTAGTTTCGAGTTGATTAAAAATTGTTTTTTAAATTTAACTTGGCTCATTTGTAAATTTTTGTGGACACACCTGAACAACATTTTAAAGTTGGTGGCTCAATTGACAAATTTGTACTTTAGAAATAAAAAAACCATGTTGTTTGTGTAGATAACATCTCAGTTGACTCAATTGGCTCAATACATGAAACAAAATATTTATTTCTTATAAGCTTCTTAAACTATAGTTTTAAATTTTATTAAATGTGCTATTTTAAAATAAAACTTGACTCATTTGTACATTTTTGTGGACACACCCGAACTACAAGTCAAATCAGATGGCTCAATTGACAGAATTATAGATTAGATAGAAACAAACCATTTTTGATTGTGTTTTTGGAAATATTTCCGCTGCTCATTTGTGCAGATAACATCTCAGTTGACTCATTTGGCTCACTTCATAAGAAAAATATTAGTTTCTTATAATAACCCTTAGTTTTCAACTTGATTAGAAATGTTTTTTTTAAATATAACTTGGCTTATTTGTAAATTTTTGTGGACACATCTAAACTACACGTTAAAGTTGGTGGCTCAATTCACAGAACATCAGAACTACACATTAAGTTGGTGACTCAATTGACAAAACATCTAAACTACACATTAAAGTTGGTGACTCAATTGACAGAATTATACATAAGACAGAAACAAACCATTTTTGATTGTGTTTTTGCGAATATTTTCATTGCTCGTTTGTGCAGCTACATCTCAGTTGACTCATTTGGCTCAATTCATACAAAAAATATTAATTTTTTTATAATTAGCTTTAGTTTTTAATTTGATTGAATGTGCTTTTTTAAAATTAGCCTTGGCTCATTTGTAAATATGTGACGAACCTGAACTACATGTTAAAGCTGGTGGCTCAATAGACTCAATTGGTTCAGTTCATAAGAAACTTCTTTCTTACCGTTACTCAATTGTGCAGCTAACATCTCAGTTGACTCAATTGGCTCAAACCTTTACTTTTCAATTTGATTGAATGTGCGTTTTTAAAATTAAACTTGACTCATTTGTACATTTTTGTGGACACAACTGAATTAAACGTTAAATTTGGTGGCTCAATTGACAGAATTATGCACAAACCATTTTGGATAGTGTTTTTGTGAATATTTCCGTTACTTGTTTGTGCAGCTAATACCTCAGTTGACTTATTTGGCTCAATTCATAAAAAAAATGTTAATTTTTTATAATTAGCTTCAGTTTTCAACTTGATTGACTGTGTTTTTTTAAAAATTAGCCTTGGCTCATTTGTAAATGCCTGAACTAAACTTTAAAGCTGAGGCCTCAATTGGCTCAATTGAGTCAAGTGTTTTTAGTCTTTAAAAAATTATGTAAGTAAGCACTTGACACATAAGAACTTTACCTTTGTTCATGCTTTTGCTTATAGTTCAGTTAAACGCGTGCGTTGTTTATAGCTTAGTTGGCTCAATTGGTTCAAGTTATGCAAAAATATTTCTTTCTTATGCTTTTAATAAAATTTTAACTTTTTGCAACGATTATTTCTATAAGCCTTAGCACATTTGCATATTTTCAGGGACACAGCTAAACTACATATTAAAGCTGGTGGCTCAATTGGCTCAATAGACTCAAGTAACCAAAAATTTGTTTATTTATTTAAACAGCACTTAATTCATAAAAACTTTATCTCTGTGGAGGTTTTTGTTTATTCAGTTCAGTTAAACGTGTGCGTCGCTTATAGCTTAGTTGGCTCAATTGGTTCAATGTGATGAAAAATATTTATTTTTAATGCACTAAGGAGGGATATTACATTCGCGGCAGAAAAAACATATATTTTTTAAAAATTCATAACTCAGTCAAAAACAAACATTTTTCCAAATTTTTTTTTTATAATTGTAGAGAATTGAACAAATTACAAGAAAAAAAAATTAAAAAAATATATATATATTTCACTCCAACATGGTTTTATAGAGCTCCAAACTGGCGGCAGAGAAAAAAACGGGGCCTCATGATTACAGCGCTGGGAGTCGCAAAAATTGTCCGATCTGGAAAAAAATTACTTTTTTAAATCTTAACAAAATTGGTTATCGTATGACAGGAGCTTTTTTCAACTTTTGGTGATGTTCCCTATTTGAAAGTGTGTTTTTTCGACAAAAAATACTGGCTTTAAACATTCATACAAAATCGAAAAAAAAAAATTAAAAAAAATCTGGTGTCATACGATAGCAAATCAAGTTTAAGAAAATACAAAAAACAAAAAACATTTCGTCAAAAAATGAAACCGCTAGTGCCGCAGCCAGTACGAAAAATATGGTTTCGAGATAACCGTATTCAAAGTTTGGAAACAAAGAAAATAAAGGTGAAAATTAAAAATGCGCTCTCACTTATCCGGCTGTATACTTTTGAACCCGTAGGAATTTTTCCATGAATCTTGAGAATATTTACTAAAATACAAAATTTAGTAAATATTATTACTAAATTATATAATAACCCCTTAATTGAAATTTCAACTTTTTGTGAATTTGTGTTTTTCAGGCCATGCCTGAGTTACACATTCTAGACATTAATTTTCTATGAATCTTCTATAGAGGTTGTGTAGAATGCATCAACTGTTGGTTTGTTTGACATTTTCTGCCTATCATTCACACAATTATTAAAACGCATGTCGACCCACGTTGCCAGATCATGTTCTGTTTTTACGCTATTGTTTGCTGTTTTGATTTTTTTTTTTTTCTTATTTATCTAAGCCTGCAAGCAGCAGCAGCCTGTTAGAAGTTGTCAGTAAGTTGCAACAACAACAGTTTATGGCTAAGACTTGCACTTGACAAGCAGACGTTTTATTTCTTTTATAATTTTCTTTTTTTTTATTTTTATTTTTGTATCTACGTTTTTTGTTGAACTTAATTACCAGAGTTTTTATTTGTTTTCCTGCGTCATGCGCGCTCTGCCGGCTTTAATTAAGTCTTTGCTAATTTCTAAGCCAAGTTCTTGGGTTGCATCGTCTGTTGTTCATTATTATTTATTTGCTTTTTGTGCCTAGCATTCGTTGCATAATTGATATTTTTTTTTTTCAATTTTTCTACACTGGCTGTGTACGGCTGTACGGATTGTTTTTTTATTTTTTTTTTTTTGTGGCAATCAACTTTACCGCCGTATCTTAGATTCCCAACATAATTTAAAAGCGTGGAAAATATAACGTTCATTTGTTCGTCCAGCTCTCCATACATCCATCAAGCCAACTTGCCCTTGCCTGGCCTTAAGCGTGGCATGATGATGATGATGATAATGATGATGATGATGATAATGATGATGATGATGATGATGTTGCTGATGAAAAGCCTGAGATGCCAGCGTTAAGCTTTGTTATGGCATTTTTACACCTGCTGAACTGAGTGCGCCGCAGTAATGCGGGTTACTCGCTGCAGTTTGTTAGCCAACTTCTTTGGCATTTGTTAGAATTTCTTTTGTGATTTTTTTTTGTTGTTGTTGTTGTTGTTGTTCTTGTTTTCTAGTTGCCCCGACAGGGCATCAGATAGTAAATAAAATAGATCATAAATATTTTTTTATGATTTTGCCTGCGCATACAAGCTGCAATTGTATGCATTGCTGCTACTATTTTAATGATGTAATTCTTAAGAATGTTGGTAAGTATGTTATTTATTATGCTTTTTTATTTTTTTAATACAGCCACTTAAATAATTATACTCTGGTTATTCTTTGTATTTTAATTGCCTGAAAGCATTGTTGTTATATTTTTTTTTTTTTATCATGGCAATTGTTAAGAAATTATAAAAAATTACGACTTATTTAACACAATAAAAAAGATGCAGAATTTTTACATTTTTATTTAATTTTAATGCCAAATTTTGCATTAAAATGATTTTTATCAAATATTGATAGAAACAAGAATTTGGGCTTAAAGATAAAATATATAATTTGACTTTAGGTCGCTGAAGTATTTAAAACACTAGTTCACGCTTCCATTATATAAGTTCATGAGTTTCGTGCATTTTTACTCTTATCTTATGAACTATTCTTGCTGCCCTTGTATTTGTGCATGGATGTCATGAATCTCGGTCATTAGACTAATAAAATAGTTCACGTTTTTCTTGTATATTTACATGCAGTTCATGCACGTATATCATGAACTTTTCTTATTCTCCTTGTATTTTAACATTAGTTTTATGAATTCTATTCACAAATACTATGAATGATTAATTTTTTTTCTTGTATTTTTTCACAGCATTTACGACAATTTTATTGGTTCATGTATCTTGTATCCACACTTTATCTATTTTAAATACTTAATATTCTCGTGTCTAAAGTTCACTTGTGTATTTTGTCGGTGATATCATAAATGGGTCTTTCTACATATCGCACACTTTATACAAAACAGTCACAACTCAAAAAACATGACTTTTCAGGAGAAGCGAAAAATAAAACCCTTTGGTTGAAACTGCAGAAGAAAAGCAATTTTCATTTAAACAGACAAACTTCCAGTTAATGAAGAAAATAATGAAATAGATAGTGAGATACGTGTGTTGTGAATTGATTTATAACTAAAAGTCGATATAAAAAAATTTTGAGTTGTGACTGTTTTGTATTTAGTGTGCGATATGTATAAAAAAAAAAGAAAATATCGGGTATTAGTGAAGGACAACTTTTTTAAAATTTTATAAGATTATTTTTTCTGGCTGCTATCATTACCGCAACCAAAGGGGGCATTCGGGTTTAACCACCCCCTCTCACCACCAAATTATTCTAGTACCAAGCAAAATATTATTTAATCAAAGTGATTCATTTGAAAAGCAATCATACATCTTATCAAATGAGTACGAACCCCAAATGTATCTTTCAAATCGATTCTGTTTGATGCATAGTCTACTAAATTTTGCATGTTTTTTCCTTCAGACTGATTCTAACCTCTTGAGGTGTTGTTGACAATACTTCGATTTGAGTTGTCTTTTCAACTTGTAGCTTTTTCCTTCAGACTGATTCTAACCTCTTGAGGTGTTTTTGACAATACTTCGATTTGAGTTGTCTTTTCAACTTGTAGCTTGGAACCTACTTACACGACTTGAAATATTTAATTGCTGAAAATTATTTTAAAAGTAATACAAAATAATAAAGTCTGAAATTGACGAAGAGCGGTCGAATCCCTCGCCGCTGAAATAATCAAAAGAATTTCCTCTAAAATTGTTCTTTTTCGTTCTCTTTTTATAATTATTATTTTTAAAACACAAACTAACTTAAAATCTGCAGGAATTAAGTTAATAGTGAAATCATATGATTTAGTAAAAAAAAAAATAAAGAAAGTCTAAAGTCGGTCTAGCCGACTATGAAATACCCTGACCCTACTTTTTGAAAATGCAAAAATAGTACTGAAAATGGGCGTATGCGTAGGTGGATGAACCACATATTTTACATACATTTCAATTTTGATGAAAAATTTACACATACTTACCAAGTTTTATACCTTTAGCTCACATATTAATGCTTTTACAGTATTTTCGCTTTGTGGGTTGTAAGGGAGATGGGCGTGTTCGTGGACAGATTACACCCAATTTTTGATCACATCTTATTTTTGATATACAAAACATACATACCAAATTTTATCTCTGTAGATTGAACATAAGATTATTTATAGAATTTTGAATTTTTGGATTGTATGGGAGGTGGGTGTGTCCGTAGGCGGATGGCATACATTTTTTGACAACATCTTTTTTTTTATATAAAAAATACATATGTACCAAATATTGTCTCTGTAGGCTAAACATGAGCTTATTTATTGAGTTTTTAAGTTTTGGTTGTATTGGAGGTGTGCGTGGCCGTGGGCGGATGACGTCCATTTTTCGAAAACTTTTTTTTTTTAATATAAAATACATACATATTATTGTTGTAGGTTAATTATGAGCTAATTTATGCAGTTTTTACTTTTTGTGTTGGTGGAGGTAGGCGTGTCCGTAGGCGGATTCCAAAACTATTCAATAATGCAGATTCTTGGATTCATGTGATCATGTGTGCCGAGTTTCATCTTATTATCTCAACTCCTTCTCCTTATCTTGTGTTAACGGACAACACACAGATGGACGGACGGATCAAAAATATATAAACTTTTCTATGCCGGACTCGCTGATTTCTATGCGTTACAAACATTTACCCAAAGTTAATATACCCTGACCTTTCAGGTTTAGGGTATAATAATTCCTATTGACTTCCGAAACTGGAGCAAAAATTTACTATTCATAACTTTTCACTGATTTCGAAAATCCAATGGAAGATTATGAATAATTAAATATTTTTCACAAGTTTCGGAAGTCAATCAGATTTTTTTTTTTACTGAAACACTTGGCTTCACTTGATACTTAATTCCAGCAAAAAATGTGGGTTAGCATGTTAGTGTTAAATATAACGTTATAATAAGTCGATTTTAGAGAAAATTTCATCGGTTATTTTGGTGGGGAGAGACTCAAACGATTTTTTTCATATTTAGGCTCTTAGTTTTTCATCCGAAGTTGTCAAAAATTTTATGTTTTATGTTTTATGATTTCGGTAATGAGCTCCATTAGTACTCACCAAAGGACGAATTTTAAGGGTTGCACCAAATGGTTAATTTTTTAAAAACGAAGTGAAGTTTTGGCGAAAAATTGTATTTTTGCTGCAACTATTGGGACCCGAGTTGAATTTTTAAATATTATAGCTCAAGCCTTAAAACCTACGTATAACTGTCTCAAACCTTCGTATAACCTTTTTAGAAGAAAAAAACAATTCAAAAACCGCTGTGCAACTTGTGATTTCAAAACATTTTGGCCGATTCTAAAGATACTTTACAACGCTGAAGCAAGTTCATTTTAAAATGACCGCTACCACTACTGTACAGCTTTTGTATGGCCCAAATGTCGTGACAGATATTTTGAAATATCTTTATCTGCTATTTAAAAACCGGGAGAATATGTTTCATGATTGGGCTGATTTTTGCAAATTATCTAGTGCTTGAAATATTTAGTTCGCATATTAACATAAAATAGTCATAATTTTTTATTTGAGCTTTTAAGCCTTCCAAACCCACGAGCCCATTAACTAAACTAAAGTTTTATTTGAAGGAGTTCTATTTGAAAGACTCCCAAGAGTTGAAGCTTTTTGCTGTGGTAAATTTTTTTACCAATTTTTTAAAAAATTTTTTGTGAATTTTATGTCCGAAATTTGATAAAACGCCTAAAAAAATAAAAAATCTGGTTGGGCATCTGGTTACTATAAAGATTAATGAATTCCTTAAAAAAAATGTTAAATTTTAAAATAAATAAAAATGAAAATTGTGAAAAAAGGCGAAACAAAGGCAAAATGTTGTAAAAAAGGCAAAAAAAAGGCAAAATAAAAAATTTTTTATAATCAGAAACACTCAAAACGTGTGATGCTCTTATCCCTCTATCATTATAAAGCCAAATAAAAAAAAAAACAAAGTCATTAAAATCCGGGCATCCTTACAATGAGATAATTTTTCCTGTTATGTATTTGGTATCACCTATTTTTTTTTTTTTTTCTTTTATTTTATTTATTTATAAAACCATAATTTAATATTAAAATCTTAAATTAAGTTAAAAAGAGCAATGGCTGCTAAGGCCTTCAGCTTGTTTTTTTTTTTTTTTTTCTTTTATGTTTTTGTTTAATTTTCATGTTACAGAGGAAATTATATAATTTTTTTATATATTTTTCGTATTATTTTGCCTCTTCTCAGACCAAATCTTTTTCTCAAATTTTACAGATTCTACAATAAAATTCTGGTTTTTTTAAATCAGCTGACATTTGTGGCAATTTTTAAAATATCAATAAATTGAGAAATTATTTTGGGATTTTCCAAATGATGATGAAAACAAGCGTTGGATCATAAAACTGCCCCAATGGTAATAATTAATAGTTCTAGTTTATTTTGTGTATTTTTTAAGTCATTTTTTTTATATCTGTTCAACCACAGACTTCCCTCAGCATGAAAGAATTCCCCATGGAGAGCAGCAGCGTGTGTGGTGAGCTTTATAAAAGAAAAAAAAACCAAAAAAAAAAACGAAAACTTGCTTAGCCAATGTTATAGGCAGGATCTGGCTATCTACCTGTAGTCATATCTTGAAATTCTTAAACCACAAGCAATATCAACAGCAGCAGCAGCAGCAGAAAAAAAACACTTAACAAGGACAACAGCAACAACAACAAATTGAGCAGCGTATAGTCACAACATGCTTATTAATCCCAAAGGAGGCAACACTGTCAGAAGGCTCTGAGCAAGCACATTGATGCAGCAGTTCTATCAAGAAGGGTTCAAAATTTTATGAACTTAAGAGGAAAAAAAAAAAACAACAGAAACCAAACAAACAAGAAACATGCAATAAGTTGGAAAAAGGGAATCTCTTGCAGTTGAAAAAAAAAACAACAACAACAGAATAATCTAAAGATTTTTAAGCTATCTGCGCAGGCATTTGATATAAAAACTCGATCAAAACATATCAAAGCCAGGCAACATGCATACAACCAGATGAGAGCAGCCCAAAACGAACGAACATACAAGACTGTGCCAAGAGCGAGCAATACAAGCAAGTTGGCTATCATTCTTTTGTTCTTTTTTTTTTGTTTATTCTTTTTATATCTTTTTTTCATTATCAGCCATGCAGTTAAGGCAAATGTAAAAACTAATCCATGCTGACCTGAACTCCCCCCGGTGTTAGTTATATTGTTATTAAATACACCACCACGTGATGTCAGCGGCTGGCTGCAGGCTTAAAGATACGAAAAACCACAAGACAGACAAAAAAAAAAGGGAAATAAACTAAGCCAACAACTCGACGGCAAAGCAGTCAACCAGCGCAGTTAGCCAATGAAGTTAAGGCCAACAAGATCAGCTGCGCGGCTGTTGCTGCTGTTGCTACATAGTTGTTGGCTGATTCTGATTGTGAACTTCTCAGTGAGATGCTTTGGAATGCTGGTCAGCAAGTCAAGAGGGTCTACCTCTCTCTTAGCCGAAACATATTGAGAGTGGTGTGCAAATTGTCTGGGGAGGTGTGCAAAATCATATTTATTATTTGTACTTTTGACACACTGCACTGTGCAGGCAGGCAAGAAGCAGCAGTGCAGTATAAAGCAAAAAAAAAAAAACTTAAAAAAACCCTAGAAGTAACAATATTACTACCGCTGGGACCAATTCAGTCTACAGGACTGTCTCTCTATAGTGAGCAGCAGCAGTCAATAAAAAAAACGCCAAGTTACAACAACAACAACAATAATAGTTTGGTTAAAATACATTTTAACTCTAGATCTGGAGTATCAGCCAGGTTAGCCAATACATTGTTAAGCATCAGCATCAACATCAACAGCAGCATCAGCGACGTTAGACTAGCTGTCTGTCTAGCATCTTGCCTAGCTGTCTGTGGACAGCTAGCCTTGCTGGTTGTTGTTGTTGTTGTTGTTGTTGTTGTTGTTGTTGTTGTACTCCTTAGCTCATACTTGGTGGGGTGCCTGTTTAATGTCTGTCTGTCTATCTGTCTGTCTTACTGTCTATCTGTTGTCTTTGGCAAGATTTGTTGTTGTATTTCTTTTTACTTGCACAATACATTAACGACAGAGTTTGTCAATTGTTTGGATTTGAGTTTATAAATATAGGGCTTAACTCTAGTTGTTGCAGTTGTTGTTGTTGTTATTGTTGTTGTTTTTGTGAAGTTCATGACTCTATTGCAGCTGATTGCCACGTTTATTGAAGGTTTTTTTTTTGTTTTGTTTTACACTGTATCTAATGGCTACAAAGAGTTATATAAGAAAATTACAATTGTAAAAAATATGATATGACTTGAAGGTCAAAGTATACCGATATAATTACAGTCAGGCATTTACACGAAAACGTACCTCTACCAGTCGTAAAAAGTATTTTGGATTTTCGTACCATATTGTGTTCTTTCGCTTAATACATGTGTGTGGAGAATATATGTAACGCGCATTATTGCCACCAGGGAGTGAACATTATTGCCACCAAATTTGTAGTGGCAATAATTCACACAACATATGGTATTCACGCCAAGTGAAGTATTGCCACCAATGCAGTGGTAGTGCATTATTGCCACAAATGGGTGGTAATAATTCTGCTGGCATTATTGCAAATAGCTGTATATATTATTGCCACTTCACTCAGCAACAACCATATTATGCAATGCCGGGGTAGTCCACCATTTATGTGCCACCGGAATTATACATTTTAAATGTATGAATACTTGTGGTATCACATTTGGTGGCAATAATTCACTTGACGGTAATAGCTTATGTAGTGTGAATTATTACCACCATACGTTTGGTAGCACTAATGCACCTGACGTTGTATCTCGACTTAATGTGCATTATTGCCATGTGGCTTTAATGCACGGCGTCAATAAATGTAATTTACAATTCTACTCCATACCACGTTGAGTAAGATTAAGGCTCAGTTTCAATTTTTGGGTTAATTGCAGGTGTTTTTAAAGGACTATATTTCTGTTGTTTTATTAAGTATCAAAATAATGTTTTTTTTTTATATTTTTAAGTTTATTAAATTTTTCATTTATAGTTTTTTGTTTTTGCATCAATAGTTATGGTTACACAACGCGTAAAAGTAGAAGTCACGAACGTGAGGTCTCTTGCGGCTTGCACTAGATCTCCTCTACAGGTAGCCTGAAACAAAAAAAAAACAAAGAACTCGCGTGTAGCAACGTACACGGTGCAGAAGTGAAACTTCTTTAACAGTAAGAAATAAGAGAGATTTAAGTGTGAAATAGAGAGAGGAAGTATCTGAAAAGAAATTCAATCAATACGAAAAGAAATAATAATCTGTTGATTCAATATGAACATCCAGGGATCGTACCGGCTATAGTTTTTATTGAAAATGTGACATATTAACTGTTATCTTTTAATTTTAATTTTTTCCGACAGAAATAAATAAAAGTTATATTGCGCCTTATAGTTTTTTGGGCAAAACTGACAGTTACTTTTGACTTTTATTTTATCGGTTAAAAATAACAGTTATTTTCTGCCGTTGATTTTTTGCGGTTCAAAAAATATCAGGTAATTTATATTTTTTCAAAGGTGATTTTACCGACTAAAAAAAATGTTGATACCATTACTTTTGATACCATGATATCAAATTGCTTGATATTTTTAACCGAAAAAATTCAAATCACATAATAACTGGTATTTTTGATCGATTAAAGAAAAGTCAAAAGTAACCTTAATTTTTCCCCGAAAGAATACAATGCAAAAAATAACAGTTAAATTTTAACTTTTTAAGAAACAGTCTAAAATTTAAAACGCACTTAATAATCGTGAGGCTGAGTACATTTAAAACATAATGGTATATTTGAAAAAGTCTTTCAAGAATTTTTTTCATTTGAAAATTGTAAAATAACAGTTATTTTTGTTTTTTGTTTTAGTTCAGTTGGTGTTTTAGTTGCTTTCGAATGTCTTCTCAACATTGTTACTTTTTGAATGCTAAATTGCATTTGTATAGTACTCGTTGAAGGAGCCTCCGAAAGCAGAGGCAAATCTTGTTGATTATTACCTCTTGCTTCCTGATCATAATAATTGCTATGTAAAGTGAGGACCTCGTAAAGCAGCGAACGTTGATTGTTGCGTGTATCAACTTGGTTGGCTTTAAAATTTTGTTGAAATGATGGCTGAGTTTCAAAATACATTTTTACAAAGCATCAGTTAGTTTTTCAGGGGATTGGTTTTTTTTAGATTCACCATAATACACTGATACTTCGTAAAAATGCATTTTTTGGAACTCAGGCGATGTTGCAATCACCTTACCTTCATCATTAGTTGCGGCTGCATTCTTAAGAGCTCTAATTCGCTCTTTATATTCACGAACACGTTCCGCTACTGTTTTAGCTATTTTTCTTAGCTTTGAGACGTTTTTTGGCTGGCAAAAACTATTATCGGCAGTCTTTAATATTGCGGCGAACAGGCAGTAGAATTTTTTCCCGCTGGATGTTTATATTTGCCTAAATATTTTCGTTTGAAGCTTAAAGAAATAAATTTTCCGCGCATACTTTTCGGATGAAAATTAATGTTACGGACAGAATGTTACGCGTTCAGTTTTAATTACATTTTGTTTGCCTGTTTATCGTGTGCCTACGTGGCGTAAAAATATAGATTCCGACTCTTGAGCAACGATGGTCAGGGTTCAATCTTGCTAGCGGCTATAATTTTTTTGAAAATTTTCATATGAATTGAAAACGTTAGCCTATCGTCACGAATAAGAGACCTTGAAATTTCACTCGCCGCCAAAGAAGTTTCACTTCAAAAATCGAAAAACCAAAAAGGAGAAAAGTTTTGCATTGTGCGTAAACCAACAAAAAGTTTAAATTAAAAAAAAAATAAATAAATCCTGCATAAATTAAAAAAAACTCAAGTTTTTGTTGGTTAACGCACTGCGTGTTAAATTATTAAAAAAATAAAACAAGATTTGAGTTAATCGGACAAATACTTACTTTTTGAATTAGAATGCAAGATGTTACAAAAAATGTCATTTGGAGAAAAACGTGTTTAAAGATAGACGCGTTCTCACGCTCAGAACATTAACTACACATAAACCTGAAATATCTCTTTAACAGCTTTGAATTTTTTCTGAAATTTGTTTACTTAAACTTACTTTGAAATTCTTAAGATATTTAAAAAAAAAAAAAAAAATTAATATATAAAAAAAAAATTGAAACAATAAAATGTTTAACAGAAGAAGAAATCAGCTGTTTGCATTAGCTCATCTATAGTACAAGAGAGTTCGAAACGTGCAAGTTATCTCTGTAAATTCTCACAGACTCATTCAAGTCTCCTCAAATTGTCACGTCCGTTACATATTATAAAGAAACATTTTAATAATCTAACCCGTAGATAGTTAGATTCAACTTCCTATACTAATTAAATGAAACTTACATGAAGCTGGCGTGACGTAGTTGGTGTATTTTTCAATAAAATGCAAAGTCACATCCGTTACTTTTTAATTTTTTTTTTAATTATTTTTGGAAAATATTACTTCATACATCCTTTTGTAATTGAATAAAACAGCTATGAAGATTACAAGTAAGAAGCAGAAATATGAAAAAGTATTGAGGGAGCACTCTACAAGGTAGAAGACTCACTTGGAGAAGCAGAGAGGATGAGAAAAGAAATAAAAGGCTAGAGCAAAAAAAAGAAGAGAATAGACGAAGGGAGCTTAGAAGACAAATTTTATAATTTTAAGCTTCATTGTTATAAAAAGCAATATCAAAGCAGTTTTTTTTTTATTAATACATTCTGACCTCCCAAGAAGCTGTTTTTCAATTAAATTCAATTTACAGAAGTTCAATGGAATTAATTCACTACATCAATTGAACTTTTTCAATAATGGAATTCAATATAGTTTACCTTATCTTTATGATGAAAAACATTCACGCCAGTAATACACCTTTTGGGCGGATACGTACGTAATTCCATTTTGCCGGTACGATTTTATCGTTTTTAGCTAAGAAATTTCTTCTAGTTCAGGAGACTCTTTGTTCCCTTTATTGCAATTTGTTTTTTTGCAGAAACTAGTTTTGACATGTATTTTTTATCATCATTTTTAATAAATTATAGTAAAAAAATCTATTCCTTGTTTATATATTCGTTATATTATTTTTGTATAATGTCACATCCGTTGCTGTCACTTGTTCAAAATTCACCTACAAAATATTGGGAAGTTCTTGTTTTCTGAATGATTCTTTGAAAATGCAAACAGAACTGACTTGTTGTGAACTCAAAAACTATAAGAACTGCGGTTTTCTTATGTTACAGCCGTTAGCTTCTTTTCAAAGTGTTTAAGATGGTAAAGGACATTTTCAGGGGTTTCTTAAATTACGATCAATATGTCAAGAAGCATAAAAAATATGCAACACCATAGCGAAAGTGCTTTCGCGTTTTTCAATAAATACATAGAGTTCAATCTGTCACTCTCGTAGATATGGAAATGCTTAGGTTTATATTATATGTTGTTTGTTGTAATTTAACTTTCAAATGCATAGTTGAATTTTTTCTTTTTCATTAATTAAAATACAATTTTTAATTGCTATCAATAGAGTAGGAACTAAGAAAAATGTTCATTATTTTAGCAATTCTTGTGTATCACTTATAATAATTCATAAAAATTTAAGCCATTTCGGCTCTCATAAAAATAGTTTCCCCAAAAAAACTGTAGAAAAACTTGAAAAAGTACAACATTTTGGTACTTAAAACTAAAAGCTGACTGCTTTCTTCATATTTCTAATGAGATAGTATAACTTTTACAAGCAGTATAGGATGATATCATCCTGGTGAGGGATTTTAATTTAAAACTCAAAATAGTTTTCAAAATAAAGAACTTCATATACGAGGGCCATTTGATAGGTCCGTGAAAAATGAAACAAGAAATGATTTTTAGGGCAAAAAAAATTTTATTTCTGAATATAGTCTCCTTTAAGCTCGATCTCAACCAAAAAAATACGTTTTCGGAAGTATCAATACCTCACAATAGGCCTCTGTTTCGGTGACGAGCTGCTCTCTGGTGGTGAATCTCTTTACACTCAGCTAGTTCTTATGATTTAGAAACAGAAAATAGTTGCTGGGGACCTGGGGAAATCTGGAGAGTATGCTGGATGATGAAGCAATTCGCACTACAATTCGTGGAGTTTTGCCATGTGAGATGGGCATGTGTGAACGCGCGCATTGTCTTGGTGGACATAGAAGACTTTTTTCCTCGCCATATGGGGAAATTTCTCTTTCAAAGCATCATTGAAACGGTTCAATTCGGCTGTCGCCATTACATTTCCGGCCATTAGTACTGTATTCGCCTTCTTTGCAGCGCGTTCGGTCGGTATAATCCACTGTTTCGACTGTTCCTTTGTCTCTAGTCAGTAGTGTTGGATCCATGTTTCGTTCACGGTTACTAATTGAGGGAAAAAAATCCTTCTTATTGTTTTTAATATAAAAATTGCAATAAAAAAGCACTGGTCAAAAACCTCCTTACATTATTAAATATAAACAACAAAATTGACCCAAAATAACAACAAATCCTTCTTATCTTTGTTCAACATTGCCAAACACGCCTTTGAATCAGTCACACGATCGCGTTTATGGTCGAGAGTGAGTGAGTGCGAATATCCAAAAATTCATTTTCGCAAAATGTTTCACAACCGTTCTGAGATGCCTACGGCCTCAACAATCTCGCGCACTTTAACTCGGTCAACACGATATCGTGTATTTTAATTCCAGAACGTTCGGCGTCACTTTTACTTGTACGTCCGGATCGGAATTCAGAAAACCACTTGTGAATCATTCCAGTCGATGGTGCAGAGACCTCATGCTCCCCATAGTATAGCAAAAAATAATGCTTGATGAGCACAAGAAATTTACTTTTTTCCATTTTTGCTAAAATTCACAAGATCGTCTGCTGTCAGTGGCTGCCAAACATAAACTAAGCGCCACAGCAAGCTGAAATTTTTGACAATAGTATACTAATAGATGGTTATTGACAGAATCAGTGTTGCATTTAAAGTTACTGCGCGAGAAATTAAAAAATTCACTTACATCTCAAATTGCTCTCGTATCAAGCTCATAAATTTATATTTTTTATAATATGAATATTTTTAAATTGCCTCAGTTCGGCTCAATTTTAAACAGAGGGTTTTTTTTAATAATTTTTTAACAAACGCTTAACGAAAACAGTACACATTTGTTACAAAGTTTTATATGACCTTCATGAAACGCATTCATGAATTTTGATCTAGTAACGAAATACATGAGTCACATGAATTATACATGATATCCATGTGCAAAATACACATTTATATTATTTTTTATAATTTAAGTTCATTCATGTGAGGTTCTAAAATGATGGATCCTTTGCTGGAAACTTAAAGTTGAACTTAGAATTGCTTATTCCTAAATTTTTTTGGTCTTCTTTAATAGAATTTTCAAAATGTTTGCGTCTTGAAACGGAAGAACTAGTTTGTGCCGAATTTTATGCGGAATTTTTAATTTAGAAATGTTAGAAGTACAGATCAGAAGAGCAAAAAAGAAACCCATATGGCAAAAAAGTATAATAATAGAAACTCTTTTAAATACTTTCTTGAAATTTTAATTGATTTCTGCTGATTGATTAATTGATCAGAACATGCCAATTTACATGTTAAAATTGCAAAGATCTTGTTGATTGGAATTTCAACATTAATTAAGTTTTAAAAATAACTCAACCTTTATGTTGCTCTCAAGCACTGCTTTGCGAAATCTAGCTTATACTACACATGCGCTTTAAACAAGTTTATATAAGCAGTTTTTTTTTTTTTTTTTGTTTCAAATCAAAACACAACTTCTGACCTCAATCATGCAAAATACATGGAGCATATTTTAAGAATATTTGCCTAAAATAACTTTCTTGAAAATAAAAATAAAAATAAAAGAATGCATCAAGTTTGTTATGTGGGCCAAGTAAAACATTCGTTCTTCAATTTATCGGCAAATTTACGAAAGCCAAAGCAAAAATTAAACCATTAATGAAAACTAATTTTATAGCTTCAGGGCAAATTTTATGCTTGTTTTGTACAAAATCAATCATTTGGCTTCTTTGGCTTTCAGTGAGTTCTGCTGAACTCAACGAACTCAGCAAAAAAGCCGTAAAGAAGTTTTCAAAAAGAAACTTAAATATACGACTTCATAGTTTATAGAATGTAGCCGCAAATAAATAAATGCAAAATATTTTGGCAAAAACAAAAAAAGCTTCTTGAAACAACAGGTTTACATGAATAACCTAATGCCAAAGGTAACAGTTAGATTTTGCAGCTACAATCGTATCTTAGGGCCTTAAAAATTAATCATATTTGAGTTAATTAATTAATACTAAATGGGTCACACAAAACACAATGTACACATGTGATCTGTGCCGATTAAATAATTGTTTGATTACTTGTTAAATCACAGCATAATTAAATTTTAATTAAAAATCATTCGAGCTCGAAAAACACGCGTTGATAACAGAAATGCATGCATCAGAGACAGTTGCTGCTTATCAGTCGCAGCCTTCTTTTTTTTTGTACAGTTGTTTTTGTGCAGTCATAACAGTGGCGCTAAAAACTTAGTATATGATTCACAACAACAACAAGTTCTAATCGCATTGATAATATTTAAACTCTTATCAGACAATTAATGTGACACAATTTTTTCTTGTTCAATGTCTAGTTGTATGTTTATAACACACATATCAAATGTATAGGACTCAGATATTTTGTTTATTTAACAGTCTTTAAAATAATGTTACTTTAATAGGTAGGCTTATATTTTTAAAAAGTAAAAATTTCTAACTTTAAATATTTTACATAGAAAATCGCGTTATTCTTTTGTCTTGTTTTGTTTAATACTTTCAAGCCTCTTAAAGAATTTGTTCCACATCAAAAAGCTTTTAATACCACGAAATTTGCTTGCCATTTTCTCATTATTTTATTTTAAATTCTGTAATATTAGACAAAAAAAAAAAACATCAAAGTAAAGTTCATTCACATTCAACAGCGTAGAACTCATCATTATCCGTTTAACTCAGCTGGCCCAAAATAAATGCTTCTAGCTAGATAAAGACAGACAAAAACAACAAGATAGCAACAGTCCAAATCTCAGGAGCTGCTACTGCAGACAAAATTCGAGGTTGATAATGCCTTTGTCTAAAGTTAAAATGTTGTTGAAGTTGATTATAAGTAAAGATTTTATGCTGCCATTTATTATTTTTTTCTAGCCAAATGGAACAAAAATTAAATTTATAGCAAATTTAAGGATGTTGTAAATAATATCGATATATTTATTCACGTTTGTTGTTTTACACCTTTTAACGAAACTAAAGTAACGTCATTGACAGCAAACAAAATATTTAATAGTAATAAACATATGAAAACAAATTTAGTTCAATTATAGTGTTTTATACACTAAACCAAGAAAGTAGCTACACAATAATTATGAATTTATGCCTGATCTAAATGTATACCATTCATGAATTTTGTTGCAGTCACCAATTCACATGAGTCACATGAACTATTCATGATATCAATGTGCAAAGTACATAAACAAAAAACACGGGAACATTATTATTTCACAAGCCTTGTGTTGAAAGTATATAAAGTGTGTACAAGATAAATAAATCAATCATAAATTTCGTAAATGTCATATACAAATACAAGGAAAACTGAATCATTCATAATTTTCGTGAAAAAAAAGCATGTAAAAAAACAAAAAATTATTAGATAAAATGCATCTTAATATAATAACAAATAAATAAAATATATACAAAAAAAATCACATGTACGTATCCAAAGGAAACATATCCAAGGCAAAATTCATATAATCCATGTACAAATACAAGTTGAACAAGAATAGTCCATAAGAAAAGAATAAACAATGCATGAATCTTAAGAACTCATACAAGGGAAATATGATCTACCTTATGAGTTGAGTGACTGAGATTCATATAACAACCCATGAACAAGTACAAGAGAAACAAGAACAGTTCAGAAGATAAGAGTAAAAAATGCATGAATCTCATGTACCCAGCAAAACAGTGCTTCCAAAAATAGGCAAAGTGGAAGGGAAAGTCGTGAGATCCATCCTTTCTTCTTTCATACCCAGAAGGCATTCTTTTAACATATACATGTCATTGGGAGAAATGCTTTTTCTAAGTCTTCTCTAGAAGTGCTTCTAGAATTTTCCAATGGAAGATTTTTTTGAGGGTTTCAATAAAGGGATTGTAGTAGTTATTTTCCAGGAAAACAAAAATAAATGATATAGACGACACAAAACAAAAGGCTTCTAAGAAAATATTTACAAGCCATGACATGAAAGCATTCTTGGAAGCTTTTCAAATAGCCTTCTAGAAGTTTTTGAGAATGCCTACTGAAAGTCCTTTTCGATAAGGCTGGGGAGATTTTTAATTTTTCAAGTACTTACAATATTTAATTATTATAGTTCTATTGCGAAAATTTTTTTTCTTCGGAAATTGGAAAAGGAAGTTTCCAGATAAGTCTCCAGAATCAAGAATCAGTATTCGTCAATCACCAATGTTCATAAGTGCACCTAAATAAAAAATTGTGTCCTTATTAGGGTTCCCAACTGTCCCGGATTTCGCGGGACGTCCCGCATTTCAGCTAATTTTTTAGCGTCCCGCGACGACCCCTTGCAGGACGCCTTTTGACCCGCATTTGAGAACTTAAGATTGTTTGTATCTAAATTTCCAATTTAACATGAAACACAGTTTACTAAAACTGTGTTATTTTATAATCAAATTTAATTTATCATTTATTTTTCATACATTTTATTTATCAAAACGTTTTGTATTTATTTTTTGGTTTTTTCATGAATTCGGCAAGAGTTGGAAAGAGATCTAAACAATATTAAGTAACCAATTCGATGGTGTAAACGGATCGTTGATACCCTTTATTCATCAAAGAATAAAAGGAAATATTCCCGCATTTTTTATGGCTCCATCCCGATTTTGTACTTTCCAGAGTTGGCAACCCTAGTCCTTATCAGCTATCTTATATCTTAAACAGACATATGATTTCCGTACTTCAATCTGTACTATAATGAAAGCTTAAGAAACCACGACCTAGCATAGTGACAGACATGTGGTATTGTACTAAGTTGTTCACATGTCAGCAAAAGTTTGTAAACATAAATAAGAAAAAGGATGCAATCAAAGTTATAATTGCTCTACGCAACTAGAAAAAAAAATGTGCCCACTTCTAATTGCAGCGTTTCCAACATATTAATTTTAACTTTTTGCCATTATTTTTCTGTTTGTACTGATAAATTGGATATTCTGCTAACTGATCAATTTGTTTATGCAGTCGTATTGCAGCAAAAACATATGATTCTGACAGAGAAGCTTAACCCTTTCAATGGCTTGCCTAGAATAATCGTGGACAATTTTTTTGAGCTTATATTCCCATCATTTAATCAATAAATAGATTAAAAAACATCCCTCTGATTTTTGCATGAGCTGCTTTGCTTTTGGCAGGCTGTCTAATATAATGGACAAAACCACGATAACGTTGTATTATAATATTTTAGTTCAACTAAAACAACCGGAGACAAATGCTAATGCGTTATTTATGCAAATGTTATTATAAAAAAAAATTATGGTGATCGTGGCGTGCAGGTTAAGTGTGTGGCTTAGTACGCTCGGAGCCCGAGTTCGATCCCCAGTCGCGGCGAAAAGTTTTTTCAATAAAAAATTTTTCAGATCGGTCACCACCTCTCTGCAGACAATGACAAACCTCAGAGAGTAAATAATGCCATGTCAAGCTTCTTGAGAACATGAACTTTAGCCGTTCGGAGTCGGCATAAAACGTGCAGGTCCAGTTCTCTGTTAATTGTGTGCAAATATTTAATAACACACATAACACAATTGATGATAAGAAGCTCGGTCAAAGTCCTTTCAAGGGCTGAAATGGCCAATTTGTTTTTTTTTTATTATAAAAAAAATTATACTTTGCACACCAATCACAATACTCACTTTATTTTCAAAATTTATTAACACGCGATATAAAAAAATTTAAGGCTACTGTTGGACATAAAATCGATTTTTGTCATGTTTGCAACTTCATTTCATAGTACCAACCTATTTGATTTTAGAAAAGACGTTGGAAAATAAAAAAAAAATTTTTTCCGAAGTGTCCAATATAATGGACAAATCCATTGAAAGGGTTAAAGCTTTGGCTGTGTTCAATGCGATTCATCGTACGTAGTACATTTCAGAACACCACTGAATTTCAATGGTTTCTTGGATGCTATTGTAGTACGGAATTCTAGTTGGTTTGGAGCAAAACTTTGGAATACCAATGAATCTATGGTTTCCATATCATGGTACATTTAGTACTACATATCTGTCTAGGATATTAGAAATGAAAACGCCCATTTCCACTTAGGGGGAGAACATTTTTTGGTAATTTGACTTAAACGATCTTAAAACTAGGCATTAAAACTGCGTTTTCTCATATATAATTAATTATTCTCATTTGCAATGATCTGACACAAAGATTTTTTGCAGGTTATTAGTTTTCGAGGTGACATCCATTAAAAAAATCAATACATCAGTGTGAGAGCAGAGACCCTTTTCAATTACCAATAAATAAAAAACTATTTTTGAAATAACTACTTTAATATATAAAAGACAAGCGTTGAGCTCCATACCCTAAATCGCTCAAACTGTTTATGCATAGTTGGTATTGCTTTGCTTTTTATAACCTGTTCAGCCTGTACCAGAACCTGTTTCGCTCATACTCTGCATAATTCCTACTTCGCACCAAATATTGCTCAAACTGTTCATTCTTACTATTGCAGTGCTTTTTTGATATGAAAATATTATTAGCCTAAAAGTATGCATACAAAATTTATTTGTTGCTTATTAGTAAGGACACATTGACGACGACTGGAACATAATATTTGAGGTGAGGCGATACGTCTGGAAGCCACCTTTCAATGCAGGGTAGGGACAATACAGCACTGTAGCATAAGAAAGATCTTTCCTCCAATACCGAAAACTTTGCTACTTTCAACCAATACATCACGCAAAAATTTTTCCTTCTATACAAATTTTGATGTATCTATTCCCTTAATTAAATTAAATTACTCACTAAAGAGCTTTCCCTTAAAAGAACCAACATAGGGAGGTCTACGGGAAGCACATGATACACGGCGCGTCAGGTTTGGCCAACTCTGAACCTGCACACTCAGAAAATATCAACTGTTATATTAACAGTCGGCCGCTGTTATTTCAAAGCACGGTTAGATTGAATGATTTACGTTTAAGTTAACAGTTTTCTTTGTTGAATGAACGTTTCAAAGTATTTTTGTGCTGTTAAAATCATATGTTGAAATATTTTTATGTTTTTGTTGAAATGTCTATCATCTCTAAGCAATATTTTTTTAAATTTGTGTTGCTATATCTATATTATCGTTGCCAATAGCTCAGTGGAAGTATGCTAGACTGTCATGTGGGGACGTTGGTTCGAAACCTGGCTGTGTAAGTATCAAAAATTGTAATTTAATCATTGAAATAATAATTATGTTGCATTAATTGTTTGGTCCAAAGTAACCTTCAAAATCAGTTGCGTACAATCTTGAAAAAAAATTGCAAAGTTCATTTTTTATTAAAAAAATATATTTGAAATAAGAAAAAAGTCTTTGATGGCCTTGCCGCTATTTTAATCCAGGACAGTCGAGTACTAGACGCACACGTTAGCACACTCGGGCAAAGATGAACTTTCAAAACATTGATAAAATTTCAATAAGTACGTTTTAATATGGGTTTCGTGTTCTATAGGCCAACAGCCAACCGACAGTTGATTTGAAAGTTTCATTTGTTGGATGGTATTTAACAGTTCTTTCTGTTAAAATCTGTTCTTTCAAACCATGACTGGTTTCATATAAAAGCATTTTTTCCCTGAGTGTAAAGCTCAAAACATCTAATTATCCTCAGTAGGCATAAAATAATTGATGACCATGCCCGAATAATATTAAACAACCTCCAAAACGATTTCTGCACAAGCTGTAGAGGTGAGGATTAGGAAGAGTCTATGACACATCTTCTCTACACATGCCCTGCGCTGGGCAAAAACCGGCACCTGTTCCTGAGTAACTGATTTTAGAATGACCTAGACAGTCTCTCAAAATCTCCGGTCTACTGACTAATAAGCTTTATTAATAGCTCCAACTGGTTGAGATAGAGTAGGTAAATAATAAACACCTGCACAGTGGCACTTTTGGGCAATCTGGGAGGGAAAAATTCATAACTTCTAAACTAATTGAGATAATTTAATGAAAATCATTCTGCAGATACAAATTATGGTGATTCATATGGAATATCAACGATTAAATGCATGGTAGTTTTAATGTTTTCTTGAACTTCTCTTTTTCTGTTCGTAAGAATGGATTTATTTTGAAGTCCAATGACTCTCCAACATTTAAAGTCCAAACGATAAGCGATGTGCAATATGCACACAAAAAAACATACATATATAGGCATGTAAGGTAGATAAGCCGTATTCATATAAAGATTCATCACATTGTCGATCATAAATCAGTTGTAAATTGTTCATATTTTTGGGAGAAACCTTACAAATTGCGCAAATTTGCACTGAAGTATCACTTATGGCACTAAAACTTTTTCCATCTATCATAGTCAGTTTCATAGAATAATCTATATAAACGTGTTCGTCGCCTCTTTTTAATCATTGATGGCGACAAATTTGAGATTTGATCTTCAATATTCATGATTTCAGTTCTTATGACATCTTTAGTTTTCTTTTTAAAACAAAGCTTTATGGGGCGACAATACCTAGTAGATGATGGCGATTTGTTTTCCCACTAATATAACATTGTGAGCTATTGCTTTAAGTTGCAATGGAAACATGCAGATCACATAAATGCTACTATCATCCTTTTCGTGGTCATCACATTTGAATTTTTGGTTATAGCAAGCTTGACTTGAACTACCATTGCACCCCCATTTGGTTGTCAAAAGCATTCCTTGTCTTAATTGATCTATGTTTTTCTTAAAATTCTCGTCTTCAACCTGGGCTATGCGTGATATTGTGTGATCGAGAAGGTCTTGCACTTTTACCACTGCTGAAATTTCCGAAACTAAAATATTCTCAGGATAGCACTTTTTTTTTCTGCTGATATAAGTAAAGGGTGATTTTTTAAGAGCTTGATAACTTTTTTTTTAAAAAAAACGCATAAAATTTGCAAAATCTCATCGGTTCTTTATTTGAAACGTTAGATTGGTCCATGACATTTACTTTTTGAAGATAATTTGATTTAAATGTTGACCGCGGCTGCGTCTTAGGTGGTCCATTCGGAAAGTCTAATTTTGGGCAACTTTTTCGAGCATTTCGGCCGGAATAGCCCGAATTTCTTCGGAAATGTTGTCTTCCAAAGCTGGAATAGTTGCTGGCTTATTTCTGTAGACTTTAGACTTGACGTAGCCCCACAAAAAATAGTCTAAAGGCGTCAAATCGCATGATCTTGGTGGCCAACTTACCGGTCCATTTCTTGAGATTAATTGTTCTCCGAAGTTTTCCCTCAAAATGGCCATAGAATCGCGAGCTGTGTGGCATGTAGCGCCATCTTGTTGAAACCACATGTCAACCAAGTTCAGTTCTTCCATTTTTGGCAACAAAAAGTTTGTTAGCATCGAACGATAGCGATCGCCATTCACCGTAACGTTGCGTCCAACAGCATCTTTGAAAAAATACGGTCCAATGATTCCACCAGCGTACAAACCACACCAAACAGTGCATTTTCGGGATGCATGGCCAGTTCTTGAACGGCTTCTGGTTGCTCTTCACTCCAAATGTGGCAATTTTGCTTATTTACGTAGCCATTCAACCAGAAATGAGCCTCATCGCTGAACAAAATTTGTCGGTGAAAAAGTTGCCCAAAATTGGACTTTCCGAATGGACCACCTAAGACGCAGCCGCGGTCAACATTTAAATGAAATTATCTTCAAAAAGTAAAATGTCATGGACCAATCTAACGTTTCAAATAAAGAACCGATGAGATTTTGCAAATTTTATGCGTTTTTTTTAAAAAAAAAAGTTATCAAGCTCTTAAAAAATCACCCTTTACATTATAGCGTGGATAAATGTTAGCTTTTCTTAGCTTAGCCCCCTGTTGTATTATATTATACGAGTTTTTGGATAAACGTGCATCAACGAACATAGCCATAGCTTCATCAGCAGTGTAAATCTCATTATTAACCTTCGATAAATGAACATTTCTTTTTATTCCAGTTGCATTCTCCAACGAAGTATCGGTAGCACATTTTACAACTTCTACTGCACCACGCTTTTCTGCAACATTTAAACTTACTCTGCATACGTATAAGTATCTACTAAATGTGCTACTTAGATCCTCAAAATTAAGCCTAGGCCTTCCTGATGAAGTTGATGGTAGCTCCTCCATACAAAAATCTAATTTGTAACTAAGCCAACCTGCGTAGTGCTTTAGAAAGTTGGCCTGAGTCCTTTTTGCTTTAAGCCATCTGAAGCGCAGATTTGTAAGGAATATTTTTACTAACCTCAAACAGTTTCCAAATGCATCGTCATTCCAATCATCTATGCCCAGCTTATGACGTACATAGTCTAAAACAATTAGATCTTTTTTCTTGATATCCCGTTCAGCAACCCAAATATCATAAAGCTCACTGCGTGTTACTTGAACCATTTTAGCTCGGGCGCAATAGGGCAGATCAATCCTATTGGAACTTTTCAAGGAATAATCATCGTAATGCCGGGTGATGCGCAAGATTAGCAGTCCACTAAAGTCATAGTTTTAGTTTTTTAACTACATTACAAGTCGTACACAAAATATGCTCCGAAATTTTTTCTCAGGACGCACAATCACTCTTCAACTATATTTACAAAAACAGTCTTACCTTAGCCTTTCACGAAAGTTAAAAAATGTAGCCCTTTAATGTTTTTAACATAATATATTCCCACAAAACGCAACCACTGATTATTCGCTTGAACGAACAATTTTTTATATACAATTATTCTTACTTTTGAATCGTTGACACCGCGAAAAAATGAAAAGGTGGGCAAAAATCGAGATTTTCGTTACACACGTTGGTTATGTGACTAAGAAAAAAAACGTTGAACTTCGTATAATTCTGACATGAAATATTTTGATTATTCGCTCCTAGATTGCTCACAAGTGCCACTGTGCCCTGGTATCACAACGTGCCGTATTGAACTATGTATGTCTTATAAGAGACAGCCGCGTTGACATGAATGACTGTTGATTTGAAAGTTTAATTTGTTGGATGGAATTATAGAATGAAATCTGTTTTTGCAGCCCATGATTTGTTTGATATAACAGCATTTTTCCCTGAGTGCAGTCAAGGCGATAATAGTTCTTATAATTTTGTATATATTCTGTACTCAGTAATTGAATCCGTAGAATAAAGCGGTTTCTGTGCTAAAATTGTTTATTTCTATGAGTACTGAAATGGTAGTAGCTTTAATTAAAACAGTTTATAGTGGCCGTGGCTGTGGATGTTAAGTGTGTGGGGTGTGATTCAACGAATCTCGGCGGATCCGTGTTCGAATCACCATCTGACACAAATTTTTTTTTTTATTAAATCCATGACGGACATTTTCAAGCTCTCTCGATAGGCGCAAATTGTTAACATTTTTAGTAAGAGGGGAGGGGGATTTGTAAAAGGTGTTACTTATCCTAAAGTATGAAAATTAATTCACCTGATATTCACGAAAATTGACGATGATTTTGACTTATTTCTAAAGATTTATACTACCGAAAATATAAGATAAGCTTACAGTTCTTAAACTCCCAGAGAGAGGGCCAACTATTTCAAATATTATGGTTTTTGAAAAATTTTACAATTTTTAATCGTAAAGAAAATTAAATTTATAAATTCAACATAAGACGTCGAAGTTTTGGTTAAAAAGTTAAAAAAAGTCACATAATTTCAAATATCAAAAGGTTTTCGAGCCGAAAACATGACCTTGAAAAAAATCGCTTCTGAAAAGCGACCTATTTTTTCACTCAGCACCCCAAAAATTGGTTGAAAAATGCAATTTAAGCAAGTTTTTAATGACAGGCAGTAAACAAGATAGCCTGACTGGAAATAATGACACATAGATTTTCGAAATTTTTCGAACATACTTTAAGAAATTTCGAAAAATTAAGTAAAAAAATAAAGTTTAATAAATAAAGTTTTATTTACAACAAAAGTAAAGAAAATTTTTAAAAAAATTTATTTTGAAAAAAAAAAAAAACAATTTAAAGGAAATCAGCATTAAACCAGAAAAGCAACAAAACCATGTGAACGCATTTTATTTAATGATCACAAGCAAAAACGGCATAACTTAAAAACTATGCCTATTTTTAAACAATAACTCGTCGCATGCCAGTCGGGAGCTATTTTTGAAACAAATATAAAAGAAATATAAAAATAAAAACGAAAAAAATTCAGTGCAACTTACCCGATTGCATTCCAAGGCGGCAGCGCTGTGTTCCTCACGCTGACGAAAACAATGGCTGCATTTGCTTTTATTGAAAATATTTGGAGAAAATTTACGACAATCCGAGGTGCGTGTCGCAGACATTTTTGTAGCGACTGTAGCTAGTGGCTGCGTATAAAAAGAAAATGTTGCTGTTGTTGTTGTTGTTGTGGTTGTTGCCAAGACTGCATAGACTGCAGTCAATATTTAAAGAATATAGATTTAGACTAAATTAAGTCTAGGCAGAGTCTATGTGTGTGTGTGTGAATTTTTTTTTAAAGCAGCTGCCAGTGTTGATAAACAGCAGAATGTATAGAAAAGATTTTAATTATGCTGTATATGTTGTTGAAGGCAAAGCAGCAACAACGTTTAATTCGTACAGAGCAACATGGTTTGTTTTGGTTTTTTTTTTTTTTTTTTTTGTTTTGATTGACTTTTGCTGACACTGTATAACAAAATTTGAAACACTTTTTTATATGGTTTTTTTTAATGTTTTGATTTTTTTTTATTTATAAACTTTTTTCGTAGGTTTAAATAAAGGGTAATTGTTTATAAATGACAGCGTTCGGCAAGAGCGCCTGTAATTAAAAAACAATCTATATTCTTTTTAATTTTTTTTTGCAAAAATTTGAAAATAATTTTTGTTTACTTTGTTTTATGTTTTATAGCAAAATTTAATTTATTTTTTTTTTTAAAAATTTGTTCCTAAGAAAAAAATTGTTCACAAATATATAAAAATAATTTTTTTTTTTTAAATTTGTTTTAAAAAAAAAAAATTGTTCGCAAAAATTTGACAATAATTTTTGTGTAGTTTTTTTATGTTTTATAGCGAAATTATTTTTTTTTTTTTTTTATTTAAAAATTTGTTTTTAAGAAAAAAAATTGTTCACAAAAATATGAAAATAATTTTTTTTTTTATATAAAAATTTATTTAAAAAAAAAAATTGTTCGCAAAAATTTGATAATAATTTTTGTGTAGTTTTTTTTATGTTTTGTAGCGAAATTAAATTTTTTTTTTATTTAAAAATTTGTTTTTAAGAAAAAAATTGTTCACAAAAATATGAAAATTTTATTTTTATATAGAAATTTATTTAAAAAAAAAATTGTTCGCAAAAATTTGACAATAATTTTTTTGGCGAAATTTAGAAAAAAGTGTTTTGTTTATTAAAATTTATAAATTTGTTTATAAGAAAAAAAAATTTTTAATTGTTTTTTTTTTGTATAATTTTTTTTTTTTTTGTAATTTACAATTATTTAAATTTTTGTTGCTATAAACACTTATTTTGTCAACAGTGCTAAAAGCTCTTTTGTCAACAACACACAATTTTTACAATTTCTTTTATTTTCCTTTTTTTATATTTTTTTCTTTTTTTTTTAAATGTTTTTTCGGCTTCTTTGCGATCTCTTTTTCTTTTCGGTATTGTTTTTTTTTTTTTTGATTTATTTGTATGCTTTTGTTATGCAAAAACCTAGTAAATGCGCCATAAAATCGCAGACATTCCAGCGCAACATTTGAGCGAGTGAGGGAGAGAGAGAGAGCGTCAACACAAAAAAAAAACCCGAATACAAACAACACTAAATAAACTAATTTTTAACACAGTAAGAAACTAATAAAATATACAAATAAACCATAACAACAACAACAATAGCCAAAACTTCAAAGAATTATAAGAATGAGTCTCCACTCAAAAATTGTTGTTGTTGTTGGTGTGTTTTTTTTTTGTTTTTAAGTTGCAGAAGATCTTGACTACATAAAAGCTTTAGTTAGTTTGGCTTGACAACTTGACAGCCCGCTTAACAAACTTTAAAGCGATGACGTTGGCTGCAGGTAAAAGTATTAAAAACAAAAAAAAAATTTAAAAAAAAAATAAAAACGAAGAATTGAAAAAAAACAAAGTGAGCATAACTTTGTCTCTTTTGTTGTTGTTTGGAGCGGTATTGCGCGGGTGTTGATGCAGGTATGACGAGGCCAGCAACAAACAATAGCACGAGGGCGTAGAAAAGCACGAAGTTCAAGAATGTTAAAGCTTCGAAAAGTTTTAAGAAAACAAAAAAATAATAAAAATTAAAATTAAAACAAACAAGCTTTAGTTTAAGCACGCGGTGAGGTTTGAAAGAGAGCAATTTTTAGCTATTTAGAGCTATAAGTTATGACATTAGTTTTCGGCAAATTTTTGCCTCACATTATTTTTTTTTATATAATTTTTAAGCATATAAATTCTTAGCAATTTTGTTGTTGTTTTATTTGTTGTCAATCAGCCGCTACACTTAAGTCACAACACAGTTTTAGGTCAAAATTTGCACTTAATTTTTTTTTATACGCCAACAAATTCAATTCAAATTTTCTTTTTTTTTTTGTCAGCGTTTTAAAAATCATGCCATTTATTTTTTTTTCAATTCTGGCGCAAAGCAATTTTTTTCTGCTTGAATTTACTTATTTCTTTCATAAATTTTATTACCAATTTTTTTTCGCTATTTTTAGCCACTTATTGTTATTTTCGTTAACGCGTCGCGTCACGCGTTCGTTTTTTATTGTAATTATTATTATTATTAATAAACTGTTGTTGTGTTAATATATATATACATATATATATTTTATAATAACACTTTGATTATTATTATTATTTTAATTAATAACTTCTTATTATGTTTATTTTTTTCTCAAATTTCAACTCGTTTTCCGCTTCGTACGTCACACAACAAATCGTATCGAATGTATCCACGGTACTGAATTACAGTTGTTGTCTCCAACCGCATCGTAGCACACTCGTGTTTCGTTAATTTGTTGCTGCTTTGGTTTTTTCTCCTTCATACTAAGCTCCAATGCAACATGTTGTGGTTGTTGGAGCAGCTGCTCCAACATGTTGAAGCACGTATTTTGTTTTGTTTATTCATTCAAAAGAGTTAAAGAGAGGCAGAAAAAATACACTTGTTGCTGTGCACCATGGAGCAAGTAAGGTGCGAAAGCTTTAAGAGCGCGCAAAAGACGCTTGATTTAATTTTTTTTTTGTTGATTAATGGAGTGTGTATTTTTTTCATTTCATTTAACCCTCAAAAGTCTGAGGTTTTTTCATTAGTAAAAAAATAAATTTATAAAACTCGGGAATTTAAACAATGTTTGTTCTACAACATAGCCCATACAAGAACGTTCAAGATGCATTTTATTTTTAATTTTGTTTTTAAATTTTTAAAATTTTTTTAATTTTTTTTTTTTATTTTTATATATTTCATTTCAGTTTAATATTTTTTAATATTTTTATTTTTTAATATATTTTAGTTTTTAATATTTTTTTATATACATAATTGTTATTTTTTAATATTTTCTGTTTTCTGTAATTTACTTATATTTTATTTCTTATATAATTTTCTTATTATTATTTATTTCTTAGTTTTGCAATTTTTTTATATATATATGTATATAACTGCTTCAAATTGGTTTACTATTTTATTTATTTCAATATTTTTATTTTATTTTCAAGGCTACAACTTATTATTTTGAATTTTGTTTTTAAATTTTTACACTTTTTATTTTTAGTTTTTTTAAATTTTTAAATTATTTTTAATAAATTTTACTTTTTTTTAATATTTTTTATTTTAAATTTATCTATTTTTTCATTTCTTTATTTCATTTTCTAAATATTAATTATTTTGTGTTTCTTTTTTTTTCATTATCTTAATATTATTTTTTTTTATTTGTGTAATTTTTGTTTTAATATTTTTACTGTTTCAACACAGAAAACAAACGAGTTTTGCTAAATTTAGTTTTTATTCTTCTTCATAGTGCCTTTTTAGCTTAATACATGTATTCCAATGATTTTCTAGCACTGCGATATCCCTTGAATAGTTGATTTCTTAGGATCTCCGAAATATGCTTCAGTTTCCAATTCGACCTTTTCATTCTTCTCAAATCTTTTACCCTGGAGTCACCTTTTTAAGTTTGGCAACATATAATCATATAAAAGTCGATGGGGGCCATATCTAGAGAATATGGGGGGAGGGTGAGGAAGCAGTTAAAAAAGTAAATTGTGCAATTTGGTGATAGTTTTGATCGCTTTGTGAGCTGAACCAGTATCTTGCAAGGATTTGGACCGTTTAATTGTGATTTCATTCTTCAATCGGTTCAATAATTTACAGTTATAGCCGCTGTTGATTATTTTTCCTTTTCTCAAATCGTCGGTGAAGAAAATACCAAAAAAAAAAAACAGACGCCAACACCTTGTTCCAACCGTTTGTTGAATTTTCTCTCGCTTTGGTGCACTTCCACTGTCACCTACTCACTCTTTTGTTGATTCCTTTGGTATTGGTATGTAGTTTTGGATTTATGTTTCATCCATGGTCACTATTTTACCTAAAAAATCAGTCGAATTTCATTTAAACATGTCCAAACATTTTTAGAAAGTGTGAACACATTCACGATTTTGATTGAGTGTTAACCAGCGCGGCAGCCATCTTTTAGTCAGCTTTTATCTCGGCACTTACACTTTCCAATTGTCCAATTTGAACTCGTTGATTTTTCCAATACATTCTGAAGTGGTCACTGTTTTTGGTGCTCCCACGTAGAGATGATCGTCGAAAAAATACATCGATGTTTTTTCTGTTTCGGTGCATCGAAATTGTACATCGATGTTTTTTTTAAACATCGCATTAAGAAAAAACATCGATGTTTTGGCTTCGATGTAATGTATACAAAAAAAATCGATGTATCGGATAAAAGCATCGATGTTTTCATTTTTTCTCTATTTACTTAACATAACAATATTAATGAAACATTATGATTTTTATTTTTTTTGTGTTTCATGAAAATATATATGTAGATAAAAAGAATAACCAAGGCTTTGTAAAAATAATAATTTTTATTAAAACACTTTCCCTTCAGTCTATTCCTTTGTTGGCAAGTGTTTTAGCAGCTTTCGAAAAAAATCTTTCAGAAGGGGCTAAGTTTGCCATAAAAGACAAATAATGGAAAGCCAATTTTACAAAGTTGGGAACTGGCGTTTCAAATTCATCATAATCTACAATGGATTTTCGTTTAAGCGCTTAACAAAATTTTTAAGTTAATTGGCAGGTCATTCTGGCAGCAACCTAATGTTCATCCATTATTTTTAAGATTTTTTGAAAACTTTTATTAACTATTAATTATTAACAATTTTCTAACTATAATAAAATTGATTGTTGTTTATTAAAAACAAGTAAAGAAAGTCTAAAGTCGTTCATGGCCGACTATGAAATACCCTAAACCCACTTTTCAAAAACAAAAAAATTTTTATTGTAAATGGGCGTGTCCGCGGGCGCATGAAGCCTATATTTTATATGCATGTTGATGAAAAATTTACACATACCAAGTTTTATTCCTGTAGCTCACAGTTAATGCCTTTATTGTGCTTTCGCTATGGGAGTTGGGCAAGTTTATGGATGGATTACTACCAATTTTGGAACACACCTTAGTTTTGGTATAAAATACATACATACCAAATTTAATTTCTCTATGACAAACATAACCTTATTTATTGAGTTTTCAACTTTTTGAGTTGTATGGGAGGTAGGCGTGTCGGTAGGCGGATGACGTCCATTTTTCAAAACCATCTTTGTCTTGTCATAAAAAACATGTGTGTCAAATTTTAGCTCTTTAGGTTAAACACAGGCTTATTTATTGCGTTTTAAATTTTTGGGTTGTATGGGAGGTGGGCGTGTCCGTGAGCGGATGACGTCCATTTTTCGAAAACATCTTTGTGTTGACATAAAATACATACACACCAAATTTTATTGTTGTTGGTTAATAATGAGGTGAGTTATGCAGTTTTCAATTTTTGCCTGGTATGGAAGGTAGGCGTGTCCGTGGGCGGATTCCAAAAATATTCAATAGTGCAGATCCTTGGGTGCATGTGACCATGTGTACCAAGTTTCATCCAATTATCTCTACTCCTTCTTCTTATCCTGTGTATACGGACAACACACAGACGGACAGACGGACGGACGGACGGACATGAATAGCTCGACTCACGAGGTGACGCTGATCAAGAATATATATACTTTTCTATACCGGACTCGCTTCGTTCTATGCGTTACAAACGTTTGCACAAAGTTAATATACCCTGACCTTTCAGGTTTAGGATATAATTATAATATTTAAAAGAAGAAAATATATTTTCAAAAATATAAAGTTCGTTTGGAAAAAGACATCGATGCATCGAAAAAAACATCGATGCATAAAAAAAAACATCGATGCATCGGAAAAAAATATATATTTATTTGAAAAAACAACGATACATCGATTTAACATCGTTAATTATAAAACATCAAACTTTTTGATGCATCGAACTAATACATCGATGTTTTTCGATGCATCGATTTTTTTTAGGCATCGCTAGTACCCAGCCTTCAAAAAGTAAAAAGGGTGATTTTTTTTCTAGTCAGGTTTGTCAGTTTACCACAAAAGACTACCAAACGAACAGCGGTTGCAAATAATTGAATTTTATTATCAAAATGTGCTCTGTAAAAAATTACCTTCATTTGGGAGCAGTCCAATGGCCGCCAAGATCATGATTTTTTAAATATTTAAGCTTATAATATTGGCAGCAATAGGGGTATTCACGATGTGGTGTATGTGCGTTTGTATTGTGTATTTTTGATAAATTTGATATTTGAAGTATAATTACAAAAACAAAATGTACAGCTCTCAAAATACAACCGTGTAGCAAAAATACAATGACGAAACCCTATTGTATTTTTTGTAAATTTCATTGTATATTTCATCAACTGATCACAAAAGCTTTTTCACTCAGCGTGGATGAAGGTACTGGCGGGGTTGTGTGTTGATTTAATAAAAGTTAGTTTAATTCAGTGCTTCGTTTCAATTCTTTTATTTTCTAGAACTGCTTAATGATGAAATACCCAGACTTTAGTGAAGGTTTGTTCACAATGCGTTGTAAATATTGTAAATTTTGTAAGAATTAATCAAAAATACACCACATCGTGAATACCCCTAATTTATTGTTCTTAGAGAATAGTTTTAAGATAAAAGGAAATTTCAATTAAAAATATTTTTAATTTATTAATAAATAAAACATTTTTTTGATCATATTTCGGTGGTTTTAAAATGCTAAGAATACAATAATTTTTCATACATAGATTCATATAATTTTTTTTTGAGGCAGACATCCAGGTTAGCCGATTCGGAACCAATTTCAGCTTTTAGCTCATCCGTATATTGTTCATATTGGCGATTGTTTGCATTAGCCCTTGTCACTGAAATGCCCCACACATTCTCTATAGGATTAAGGTCCGGAAAGCAGGAAGGCTAGCCCATAGCCTGTACAGAGCATTCGTTCAAAAATCGCTTACATGAATGAGAGCGTGATCTTGATGAAAAATAAGTGACACCTCCCCATTTCCTCAATAAATGGAAGGAGACTTGTTTGCAGTACTTGAATATATTCGCTGCTATTCATTTACGATGATGTGAACAGTAATTCAAGTGTGGCTTTTGATGTAAAAAATTCACACGCCATTACGAAACCTCCACCGAAATTTCGTTTACAGAAATAAACGGGCTTCTTTCACTAATTTCTCAAATAGAACTAGAAACCAAAAGTTCCCATAAAAATTCCATTTTGTCTCCTCCGAAAAAATTACCATTGAAATAAATATACTCAGGCAGACAATTTTAAGACCAATATCTAAAACTTACTGTGTCCCCATCGGTGTATAGATGTTGTTCTGCAAACCCCAGACGCACCTGCTTGAGCCCTGGCAAAAGATGGGGTGCTTTCGTAATTTTTGATAAAATACACCAATTGTGATTTTGGACACTTTATTGTACACAAAGACGGCTAATTTAGAGCATGATTGGTCGAGTTGAAACTTTTTCTGAGAATTAACCTCTATTCTTGGTCGAAGAGCACCAGTTTTCTGCAAATTGGCTTTAAAACGTTATAATTATTTGGATTTCGTACAAAAATTTCGAACGACGCATCGACTATTATTAGTTTTTTTTTCGAAATTTTAGATATTGTTAGTCCAGACTCGTTGTATGCCAATATTTGGCCACGCTCTTCATTCGACAATATAATACCTAAGCATTTTGCTTAAAACTGATTTTAATTTTGATTTAATATTATAAAAACACGTGAAAATTAGTCATAAGACTATAATTTTCGACTTATCATTATGCAACAGCAAAAGAGCAATCAAAAACAGAAAAATAATGTTTTTATGGTGCAATATGACCTCTTACTCCAAAACCGGTTTATAAAAGACAAATCCATATAAGAGTTCATATGAAGTACAAAAAGCTAACATATAAAGTTCCCACTGATATAATTTATAATAAAAGTTATTTACTTCATGTGTCTTATGATTACGAAATACACTTAAGATTATGTCTACCCCATTGATTTTCGTACCCAATAAATCTGATGCCTTTTTATTTATGCTCCTTCGCCGAAGCATCCTGTGCTCTAAGTGAACTTTCATGTGTCCAACAAAACTGTTTTCACTAGGTCCTGCAAATCTTTGAAAAATCTTTGTCCTCTTAGTCGACGATTCCGTAGATATGGGCGCATTCACACATAAGGTGGGTGATTGTTTACGTGTCTTCTATATCATTACAGGTTCGACAAAATTCCGGTGCTGTAATAGAAATTATATTGGTCTTCACACCAGGTTCTCCGGTAGGCTTTTAGTACTGTTTTCGTTTAGTTCTGGCTGGAGCCAAAAGTCCAGCTTGTGTAGGCATTATTTCTGGCTTTGAAATCGATGCTTATTTTGACGACTTTTATTGGAATGTTCACGTCTGTAATGGTTTCGTTTGTATCTATTGTTACTCCACTTTTTAACAGATTATCTGCTTTGTCATTCCCATCAACATTACTGTGCCCGAGGACCCAACAGAGAGTGGCATTGTGGGTAAAACAGACACTGTTGAGGACTAGTTTACAATTTATTACCATTTCAGGTGTTGTCATTTTGCTTTCCAGCGCTTTCACGGCCGCTTTAATATCCTAGTTGGAGTTAGATTTTTGAGTTGAATAACCTGTGCTGCTTTTTCAATCGCATAGATTTCTGTCTGATCAAGGAGTTTCGTTCTCGATTTTGGAGCCCTCAGTGTAGCATTGGAGATTACCGAAGGTTCTATGGTCGTATTTTCCCATTCTTGTCTGCTAAAAATGATTGTTGTCTATTATGTACTGAATTTCTGACTAGGTTAATGTATTCGGTTGTTCATTTTTTTAATAAAGTTGGAGCAACCTTCTGTAAAAACATTGATAAAAACGTTGGTAAAACATGCATATCATCAGAGGTACCATGATACTTGGCTCATAAGCAATGCTAAACAAATCAAAAACAAGCTGAATAAACATATTCAAAATCAGTCACATCCACCTACCTTCACGATCAGACAACAAACTTGAAATAAGATGAATCGAAAGAGTCTACAAGATCGTTTACGATATTCCAAAGAAGGTGGTGTGTTGCAGGCAAACATGTTTGAGAGCGTTCGAGCTAAATGTTGTATCCGCAACAAATGTGACAACAAATTTGAGTGAAATAAAAATAAAGCTCAAGAGTACAATATAGCAACAGCTCTTAGTTTTATTTGACTCAAGTTTTACTTGCAAGTTTAACTTTGCTATGAAAGTGCGTAAAAAAACTACTTGTACTGTAGTCTTATTGTTACAAATTAATTTAATAAAAGAACATTTTTGTTTTCAAAGTCTTGTTTGGCTTCACAAATTATTTGGCATCAAGCTAAAGCAAAATTCTTAAAAAATATATTTTTTAGGAATTATTAACTAAAAATATAGAAAATAATTATCATCAGTTAACTTTTTATATTTTCATTTATTATTCTGTTTATTTTTTTATTGCAATTGTATTGTATCATTATAATTGAGTTTGAAAATATTTTATGTATTTAATATTTTTTTTTTTTTTTTTTTGATAAAATTTTTAATTAATGTTGAATTTTTGTTTTATTTTAGTACATATTATAATTTCCCGCTTCACTGCTTCAACTGTGTAGAAAACACACACACTTTTAATTCTCGCATGTTTGAAAACTATTAGAAATTGAATACTGTTTGCAAGCCTTTTATCAGCCGGTTATCAGTTAAAAGTGAACAATTTTTATTTAAACCACATCCGCCTCAATTTCATGCACAATTAAACACGGCGCTGTAGACAGACATATATTTCATTAAAATACATTCGTTCTTTGTGTTTGTCTGCACTTTTTGAATCTTTAAAACAATGCATTTTGTTTACTTAAAATAACAAAAACAACTTTGCAACAATGTTTGTATCAACATTGCGGCTACAACAGCAACATTTGATTAATTGTTGTTTACATCAATGTTTGTCCATCTCCTGACAAAGGATGCTGCTGCAGTTGTTTCTGCAGCAGCCACTGAAGCTTGGCAGAACAATTACTTATTTACGCAGGCGCAACACTCAATCAAATGTTTTGACTTTGGCGTTGTAGCTTAATAACATGCATGCAACAACTACAACAACAACAACTCCCTGGCATGCCACAATGTCCGTCACTAATGCGTTTTAAATTGTGTCCGATCTGATGTTGATGTTGTTCTTTTGTTGTCTTAAGAATAAGTTGAATTCTAGGCAGCTAATAACTCTCGATATCTTCAGGTAGACTTTGGTAGTGGGATCCCCATCAAACAATGTTGATGATTTTTAATGAAAATATTAATGCTTAATAATTGCTAGGGCATTAAATTGCCCTGCAGTTGAGTGAAGTCCTTAAGTAACAAAATTCTATGGGTTTATTCGTAAGAAGAAAAGAATCACATTTTGTTTCTTTTTCATAGAATTTCAATGTTAACTACATAAACTAAAGTGTAGAGCATATTTATATGAAAAATATGAAGTCAGTTTATAGAGAGAATTCTTAATGAAAAGAAATGCTAGCGATAATTTTCATAAAACTAAAAAAATTACACAATAGTTATGAATTTTTACATGATCTCCATGAATCACATTCAAGAATTTTGGTCCAGTTACCAATTATATGAGTCACATAAACTATTCATGATATCAATGTACAAAATACTCATTCGATAATGACCCGAGAACAAGAATATTTCAAAAGCCTAGTGTTTAAAGTTCATAAAATGTATGCACAAGATACATGAACCAATAAAAAAATTTAGTAAAATCAAAAAATACTTTAAATTTTTTAAATCCAGAATATCTTGTTTATGTGAATTTAATGACTAAAACAAACAATTTTAATTTTATATGATATGATTATTTTAAACATGCTAATGTGCCAATTAACATGTGATGATGTCAACACGTCATATGTAACGAGCATTCTTCTTAAATCATAAGTAATCTCATCCTAGACTAAACTAAGTATGTTTTGCAATCACCGTCATTCAGTCCTTATCAAGCTTAGGTATAACTCAAAAAACATTCATTTTTTAAACATCAAAACAGAACACCTTGAAAAGTAAAACTACTTGAGTGCCAATTAATTTCAATTTGTTTGTGGTTTTTCTACCATAATCATATCAAGACTTCTTCTCCTTCTTCTTCTTTTTCTTCTTCTTCTACATAGCCTGCAGTTACTTTCTTCAACCATCAGGAAAAAAACAAAAATTAAACAAAATCTTGTATTAAAGTGTCGAAATGATTTATGTTAAGCAGAACTGACAGGTTGCCCAATCGTTAAATAAACGCCTGCCGGGACAATATGAAATTGAACATGAATTATACCATATGACATAGTATGCATAGAAAAGAATGTAAGAAAAAACTAAAAAAAAAATATATATCATAAATATATTGAAATCTTTTGATCTGGCAAAATAAATAAAACATAGCTAAACACAACTGAGTTCAAATAATATTAATTTTATTAACATTACTTAAGAGATTGAAATAAAAAATCATAACAATTTTAGCGGCCTCGATTGGGGTAAGCGTGTTTGAATGCCAATTCAGAGGCACGGGGTTCGAATCCGGGACAAATAATGGCATTAAGCTTTTTCTTCTTTAAATGTTTTCCAAAAACACAATTCAAATTGTTAAATGAATATCAAAAATTCCAATTCCTGCATTTGTTATTCAAAAATTGAATTTGAAATTCAAAATACGTTTATTGAAATCCAAAAATATGATTTCAAATGCCAAAAATATATCTGAAATTCAAAAATTCTTTTGAAAACTCAAAAAAAAAACAAAGAAAATTCCATAAAATTAAATCATTTCGATTTCAGGAAAAACAAATGAATTATGCCATCACCATGGCGCCGTGTTGCAATCCCATATACCATAACCCCATATTGGCTTTATAGCACCAGCGATGTGTTATAGTCCCATATGGGTTTATTTCCTTCAAATAAGTGAGATAATACCATATTAAAAAATTGAAATTTATGCTATAACCCCATATTGGCTTTATTGCACAACATAGTATGACTGATTTTAACTTTTCGTAAAAGGGAAAATTCCCTTCTATTATAATATTTTTTTGCAAAATTATGGTTTCCCCTTTTACGAAATGCGCAATATAAGTGATTTTAACTTTTCATATATTTTGAAAATAATCGAAATCAATAATACCATGTTTAAAATTTAAAATTTGTGCTATAACCCCATATTGGCTTTATTGCATTTTATTTTGTGCGATAACCCCAAACCCAAATTATGGGTTTATAGCATAGGAAAAAGTGCTATAAAGCCAATATGGGGTTATGGTATATGGGATTGCAACACGGCGCCCATCACCATATCATATCCATGCCTTCACCATACCATCACCATACCATAACCATACCATCACCATACCATCACCATACCATCACCATACCATCACCATACCATCACCATACCATCACCATACCATCACCTTACCATCACCATACGATCACCATACCATCACCATACCATCACCATACCATCAACATACCATCACCATACCATCACCATACCATCACCATACCATCACCATACCATCACCATACCATCACCATACCATCACCATACCATCACCATACCATCACCATACCATCACCATACCATCACCATACCATCACCATACCATCACCATACCATCACCATACCATCACCATACCATCTACATACCATCACCATACCATCACCCTACCATCACCATACCATCACCATACCATCACCATACCATCACCATACCATCACCATACCATCACCATACCATCACCATACCATCACCATACCATCACCATACCATCACCATACCATCACCATACCATCACCATACCATCACCATACCATCACCATACCATCACCATACCATCACCATACCATCACCATACCATCACCATACCATCATCATACCATCACTATACCATCACCATACCATCACCATACCATCACCATACCTTCACCATACCATCACCATATCATCACCATACCATCACCATACCATCACCATACCTTCACCATACCATCACCATACCATCACCATACCATCACCATACCATCACCATACCTTCACCATACCATCACCATACCATCACCATACCATCACCATACCATCACCATACCTTCACCATACCATCACCATACCATCAGCATACCATCACCATACCATCACCATACCTTCACCATACCATCACCATACCATCACCATACCATCACTATACCTTCACCATACCATCACCATACCATCACCATACCATCACCATACCATCACCATACCATCACCATACCTTCACCATACCATCACCATACCATCACCATACCATCACCATACCATCACCATACCATCACCATACCATCACCATACCATCACCATACCATCACCATACCATCACCATACCATCTACATACCATCACCATACGATCACCATACCATCACCATACCATCACCATACCATCAACATACCATCACCATACCATCACCATACCATCACCATACCATCACCATACCATCACCATACCATCACCATACCATCACCATACCATCACCATACCATCACCATACCATCACCATACCATCACCATACCATCACCATACCATCACCATACCATCACCATACCATCTACATACCATCACCATACCATCACCCTACCATCACCATACCATCACCATACCATCACCATACCATCACCATACCTTCACCATACCATCACCATACCATCACCATACCATCACCATACCATCACCATACCATCACCATACCATCACCATACCATCACCATACCATCACCATACCATCACCATACCATCACCATACCATCACCATACCATCACCATACCATCACCATACCATCACCATACCATCACCATACCATCACCATACCATCACCATACCATCACCATACCATCACCATACCATCACCATACCATCACCATACCATCATCATACCATCACTATACCATCACCATACCATCACCATACCATCACCATACCTTCACCATACCATCACCATATCATCACCATACCATCACCATACCATCACCATACCTTCACCATACCATCACCATACCATCACCATACCATCACCATACCATCACCATACCATCACCATACCATCACCATACCATAACCATACCATTACCACACCATCACCATACCATCTACATACCATCAACACCACATCTTTACCTCATCATCACCATGCCATTGCCACGATATCATTACTATGTCAACGCCATATCATTACCATAATATCACCATACCATCACCATACCATCACCATGCCATATCATCACCATGTCAACGCCATATTATTACCACATCATAACCATACCATCAACATACCATCACCATACCATCAACACATCATCACCATACCATCACCATACCATCACCATACCATCACCATACCATCACCATACCATCACCATACCATCACCATACCATCACCATACCATAACCATACCATTACCACACCATCACCATACCATCTACGGGCACGGGGTTCGAATCCGGGACATATAATGGCATTAAGCTTTTTCTTCTTTAAATGTTTTCCAAAAACACAATTCAAATTGTTAAATGCATATCAAAAATTCCAATTCCTGCATTTGTTATTCAAAAATTGAATTTGAAATTCAAAATACGTTTATTGAAATCCAAAAATATGATTTCAAATGCCAAAAATATATCTGAAATTCAAAAATTCTTTTGAAAACTCAAAAAAAGAAAAGAAAATTCCATAAAATTAAATCATTTCGATTTCAGGAAAAACAAATTAATTATGCCATCACCATATCATAACCATGCCTTCAACATGCCATCATCATAAAATCACTTTACCAGCACCATGCCATCACCTTTTCATCACCATGCTATTACCATACGATCACCCATACCATCACCATACAAACATCAAAACATCCCATATCAACACCATATAATCACCAGACCATCACTATATCATCCCCATGCCAACACTATATCATTACCAAACCATCACCATACCATCACCATACCATCACCTTACCATCATCATACCATCACCATACCATCACCATACCATCACCATACCATCACCATACCATCACCATACCATCACCATACCATCACCATACCATCACCATACCATCACCATACCATCACCATACCATCACCATACCATCACCATACCATCACCATACCATCACCATACCATCACCATACCATCACCATACCATAACCATACAATAACCATACCATAACCATACCATTACCACACCATCACCATACCATCTACATACCACCAACACCACATCTTTACCTCATCATCACCATGCTATTGCTACCATATCATTACTATGTCAACGCCATATCATTACCATAATATCACCATACCATCACCATACCATCACCATGCCATATCATCACCATGTCAACGCCATATTATTACCACATCATAACCATACCATCAACATACCATCACCATACCATCAACACATCATCACCATACCATCACCATACCATCACCATACCATAACCATACCATTACCACACCATCACCATACCATCTACATACCATCAACACCACATCATTACCTCATCATCACCATGCCATTGCCACCATATCATTACTATGTCAACGCCATATTATTACCATAATATCACCATACCATCACCATACCATCACCATGCCATATCATCACCATGTCAACGCCATATTATTACCACATCATAACCATACCATCAACATACCATCACCATACCATCAACACATCATCGCCTTACCATAACCTTACCATCACCATACATCACCTTATCATGTCAATTTTCAAATAAAAATTCTAAATTTCAAATGATTTTTGCTGAATATCAATTGATGTTTTCTGAATTTCAAATGTAATTTTTGTATTTTTATAGCGTTTTCTGTATTTCAACTTAAATATTCAGAATTTCAAATGATTTTAGATATTGATGTTTTCTGAATTTCAATTAATTTTTTCTGAACATCAATTGCTTTTTCCCAAATTTCAGTTGATCTTTTCTAAAGTTGACCATCAATTGTACATTAGAAAAGATCAATTAAAATTCGGAGAAAATTGATTAAAAAAAAATCTATTGAAATTCAGAAAACATCAATAGGTTAAAGCAATAGCTTTTTTCAATTTCGATATGTTTTTTTTTGATTCTTTGGTTGATCTTTTCGGAAATTCAAATGGAATTTCTGCATTTCAATCGATACTTTTCTACATTTGAATTGAGTTTCTGAAATTCATGTGATCGTTTTAGAATTTCATTTGATTTTTTAAATTTCAATGGAGCTCTTCCGAACATGAGTTGTAAGTTTTTGAATTTCAATTGAACTTTTTGGAATTTCAAATGTTTTTTCCGAATTTTTATTGGATTTTCTGATTATTAATTGATATTCAAAACGTGTCTTTTGAACTTCTTATTGAATTTCTGAATATTAATTGATATTTTCGGAATTTCAATTCATCTATTAAAAATATCATTTGAAATTACTGAAAGTCAATTGATCTTTTACGAATTCCTTCTGTATTTGAAAAATTTCAATTGAGCTTTGTTTGAATTTCAATTTATTTTCTAAATTTTTTTGATGGTTTCGGAATTTCAAAATATAATTTTTGAATTTCAATAGATCTTTTCGGAATATCAGTTGCTTTTTTTTTTTAATCTCAATTGTTTTTTCCCAATTAAATTGATTTTTTTGGGATTTCATAAGTTGTTCTTTTATTTGATATTTCTTTCTATTGATATTTTCTGAATTTCAATTGTTTTTTTGTGAATTTTTTTGATTTTTTCGGAATTTCAATTGTTTTTTTTCGCATTTCATTTGATTTTGTTTGAATTTCATAGCATTTTTTTAATTTCAATGGATCTTTTCGTAATTTCAGTCGGTGTTTGTTTTTAATTACTATTGATCTTTTCTGAAGTTCAATGGTTTTTTCCGAATTTCAATTGATCTTGTTTGGATTTCATAATGTTATTTTTCATTTCTATTGATATTTTCTGAAATTCAATTGATCTTTTCTGAATTTCAAATAGAATTTCTGAATTTCAACTGATTTTTTCTGAATTTCTAATCAAATTTCTGAATTTCAATTAAGCTTTTTTGCATAACAATTGATCTTTTCTGAAATTCAAAAGGAAATTCTTAATTTCAGTTTCAATAACAATATCGTTCCGGATGCCCTGTTGAAGTGCCAACACACGAAATGTTGACAAAATCTACGATACGGTTGTAAGAGATCGACATATTAAAGTTTGGTTAATAGTTAAGGTCATAGGTAATTCGCAAATCACAGTCGCTTCAATATTGCACGAACATTTGTATGAGAAAAAATCTCGACAGGATGGGTGCCGCGTTTTCTTACAGTGGAGAACAAACGAAATCATGTGGTCGGCTCTAAGGCTGTATTGCGTTTCCGTTGCAATCCTGAGAATTTTCTGCGTGGATACATAACTGTGGATGATACATGAATGTACCAATGCACTCCAGAGATAAAGGAGCAGTCAAAGGCGTTCAGGTTACGAAAATGGTGAAAACGATGAAATCGACCTGCAAGATTATGGCCACGGTCTTTGGGAATGCGCGCGAATTCACCTTCATCGATTAGTTGAAAAAGGGTAAAAACGATAAAGGGATATTGCTATCCTTTACTTATTAAGCGTCATGATCTAATAATGAACATGATCTACTAATGAACATTTGAACATATGAAACAGAAAAAGATCCTCTTGCATTAAGACAATGCAAGGGTACACGGAGGAATGCACCAAATTCAGTAGATTTAGCCATTAACGACTTTTTCTTATTTTCAAGACACTTGAAGAAGTGCCTTTGCGGACAATGGTTTTCGTCTAACGCGAAGGGATATGCCAAAACTTTCCAAGCAAGTGAATTTTTTGATATGCTTCCGAAATTTTACTTTTTGAATAAGTCAAAGACAAAATAATATGAAACTTATGATGATTTTAAGTTGCATTTTAAATAAAACTTATTTAATTTATGCATTTTTTTGTTCCGAAATTTATTTGTGAAAACTTAAGCATCGCTTACTTGCGAAACTGTTGCCATGTGTTACACACGTTTCCGACATCATGATAAATTCCTGTTCCATTATTTATCTCTTTAAACCCGTAAATGCCTCTCACAAATTGGGTCACCCAGTTACCCTGTTAACACCAGTACAAATATTTGTTTTTAAAATTCTACCGCATCGTAACTGTCATCGTGTGTAAATTTATTGAATTCATGTTTGTCGTCATGATCCTTAAATATTTTACCGCATAAATTGTAACCTGGTTAAAGGTTACTTTTGTAGCTCATGCTATGAACTAGCTATGAAAATATATTGCAATCAAATGTGGTGTTTCTTTGACATGTTTTTCTTTTATTGTTGGTTTTATGCTGGCTACGTTAACTGTTGCTTCCTTTTAATGCTCATTCAAATGTCAACAAAGTCACGAGCTACATGCGCCACATTTTTCTGATGATTACCATTAGTTTGTTGGTTTTATTTCTTTTATTTATCTTCACTTGAAGTATCTACCTTAAGGGTCCAGTTGTAATGTGTTTGGATAGTCGACAGTAGCTAATTTCAGTGACAGTGTGTTAAGTGGTTTGCTTGAGTGTCAATAAATTTGGGGTATTGGGTTATAAGGTTTCTTTATTTTATTTTTTTTTCCTAACTTTGCTGTGCTAAAAAAAAAAAAATTTATTGCTTCAGCTAAATAAATACTAAAAATTGTAATAATTGAAAGAAACACTTATGAACAGTATGAAAATACCTTAGACCTTTATAGAAAGGATGTAGTGTGTGGAGGACTAAAGTTAGTGAAACGTTTTTCTACAAAAATTAAAAAGGTTCACAATAGTTATGCATTTTAACATGTTCTCCATGAATAGCATTCATGAATTTTGATTCCGCATACAATAACATAAGTCACATGAACTATTCATGATATCAATGCACAAAATACACCATAGAAAAAAATGCGAGAATTTTGAATGATTTTTTCATATGCTTAGTGTTTAAAGTTTATAGAATGTGTGTACAAGTTACATGAATAAAAAAAAATTTCGTAAATGGCATGAATAAATACAAGCGGAAAGTGATTCTGTCATAATTTTTGTAAATTAAATTCATAAAATGCATGTACAAAAATGAAGAGTATAGGAATAGTTCATAAGATAAGTGACACAAAACCATGAATCTCATATATATATATGCACAAGGTAAACGTTAACTACTATAAGAGTTTAGTGACCGAAATTCATATAATCCATGTACAAATTCATGAACAGCAAGAAAAGATAATAAGAAAAGAGTAAAAATGCATGGAACGCATGTCATTTTTATGGCAACGTGTACTACTGACCAAGATCCAAGATTCCTGCAAATATTTGGAAGACGATTGGAAAATTAATCGATTTGGCAATGCCGTAGCGATTCGCCCAAGGGTTCTTTGGAAGATGAAGCGCTTTTCAATCACCGAACTGATGAATGCGAGATTCTTGAAAAATTTAAATATCTTCCTTTCCTCATACCGGCGATCCTTGGAAGATGGATCACTTTTCAATCGCCTCAGCGGTGAATTCGCAAGTCTCGAAAAAATTCAAAATCTTCTTTCGCTCATTCCGGTGATCATTGGAACTTGAATCACTTTTCAATCGCCGAAGCGATGAATTCGCCATTCTCGAAAAATGTCAAAATCTTCCTTCGCTCATTCCGGCGATCGTTGGATGATGACTTTTTCAAAAATTTCAAAATCTATGATTGTTATATGAGAAAGGCTCTGCAAAATCGTTAAAATTAATCAAAAAGTTGAACTTGTAAAAAAACTTCTTTGAATTGGGGTGAGAAAACGTCTGTGGAGTCCGCTAGTTCAAAATGACAACAACTTGTAACGTTCAACAACGATGCTTCGCAACTAATTGCTGAGGACCCCGAAAAGCAATTTGTTTGCCACTCTTGTCGGTGAATTGCTTAAGACTCCTTCTACCGATTCGTGTGCGATTCATCAATTGCTTTAGACTCCTCTCGGCGATTCGTTCGCGACTTTTCCTAATGAATCACTTAAGACTTCTCTCGGCAATGTATTGGCGAATCTCCATCCACTGCGAATCGCTGAAGACTCCTCTTAACGATTCACAGCAAAGATTTGCTGGCGAATCGCCAAATCTTTCAAAGTCTTTTGCGATTCGTTGATAAATCTTCCCTGTGAATCGCTAAAGAAGTCTTTAGCTTAGAAAGATTTGCCAACAAATCGTCAAGAGAAGTCAAGAGGAGATTCCTCTTGGCGATTCGACGGCAAATCTTCCCTTTGAATCCCTAAAGCAATATTTTGGCGATTCGCTGGCAAGTCTTCCTTTGAAATAGCTTTTGTGGTCTCAGCTGCTTACGTTTGGCGATACCCAGATGACTCTCAGAAGAGCTCAGCAGCAATTATCTCATCTTCCAAGCGATTCGTTCTCGATTTTTTCTAGTGAATCACTTAAGACTCCTCTCGGCAATGCGTTGGCGAATTTTACGGCGAATCACTTAAGACTCCTTTTGGCGATTTGTCTGAATATCTTCCCGGCGATTCACTTTTTTGTCCTGCCTACATTTGATGAAATCCGATTGGCTCTCAGAATAGCTCACCGGTGATTATCTCATCTTCTTAGTGATTCACTAGAGATCCTCAGGCGATTGAAAATATTTTTAGCGGCATGGTTTATATTTTTAGTGCACTAAAAGACTTTCATTTATCAAAAAGAAAAAGGTTTGTTTCAAGCAATACAAATTTCTTTATTGTTGTTGACGATGATCATATCAGACTTCTTTTTGACACAGTTTTGTTTGTCAATGATGTGGTTGCGACAGGGTGTGTGGGACAGGAACGGTCATGCCCATTATGAATATAATTGTTGAGTAATTATATGAACATTCCAAATAAATTGAATATTTCTGCAAACAGTATGTTACAGTTAGTTTTGAGGAAATTGTAGGCGAGTAAAGGGGCGTGGTAAAATTTATACAGCCTATGTTAAACACAGCTGTTAAAGAAATTTTTTGAAATAAATATTTGAAAAATCCATCAAGTAGCTTAGAAGTCTATTTCACACAAACACAAATATTATATCTCATATAAAAAAAATCACGCGTCACTATGTTGGTTTACGCTTATCTCCGAAAACACACAACCGATTTTAATGAAGTTTTCTAAATGTATATAGATGGTTGGTTTCAAATTGAAAGATAGAATAGGTTTTGGACCCGTTAGGTGGCGCTGTTATCGAGATCTAAAATTGGTTTTTTTTTAATGTTTTTGAGTAAATTTTTTTTGGTATTTTTTCCAATTTCTCATTCGAAAAGACATACAACAACAAATTTGGATATGTGGCAGGACAACGCCTGCCCGGGATAACCGGTAGATATTATATCAAAATATAATTTAAATTTCTTTAAGACAAAATGAACTCATTTGGAAGAACACTGCTTTTTCGTGTTTGTTTTTAATTTTTTTTTTTGTTGTTCAATATTTTTGAATTAAATTTTAACCTCTTATAAATAAATCTTAAGGGGGAAGATGCCTTTAGACAGGTGAAAGTGGTGATGTTTAACGAATTTTTTCAAGTTGATGCCATAACTGGGTAATTTTTGTATATTCCTATGCATTTCCTAACTGTACAAAAATAATTAAATTTGTTTTAACAAAATGGCGACACTTAGAGTTTCTCCTCGGACGTCTGCTGCATGGCATCCAGAGGTGCAGTCATATTTGTCTACTTATCTGAAACAAAGCAGGGTTTTTCTTGGATTTCTGACATGTTAACGGTATGATATGCCTGTTAAAATAATAAAATAATGTTTAAAATAATAAAAAAAATTAAAATTTAAAACGGCTCTTAACTCGAAGATCCAGGTTTTCGACTATTTTTTTTATACAGTTTTGAACCCAAAAAACAACACCATATCTTTAAAATTTATTCACACCATATCGCACACTAAATACAAAACAGTCACAACTCAAAAAACATAACTTTTCAGGAGAAGTGAAAAATAAAACTCTTTGGTTGAAATTGCAGAAGAAAAGCAATTTTCATTTAAACACACAATCTTCATTCTTCCGGTTAATGAAGAAAATAATGAAAAAGATAGTAAGATATGTGTTTTATGAATTGATTTATAACAAAAAGTAGGTATCGAAAAATTTTGAGTTGTGACTGTTTTGTATTTAGTGTGCGATATCTTTAAACTAATAGGAACATTTTTCCGGTACTACTATAGAGAGAACCTGTAAGGAATTTCAGGAATTTCAGCCTGATCGGTTTCGATTAGTTTTCGATAACTATAAGTTTAAGTGAATTACGGGTCAATCTGCTATTCCGGGTCAATACAATAGCTCTCTCCTCGAAAAGCTGATTATCTTGGAGGAGAGACTCTTGCGGTTCTGCTTCGCTACACGTAACTCATCGATGTTTTCGGAAAAAACTGTGCAATAGGGGCCAAAAATTATACCCAGCTCGTTCGTAAGCTACATATTCTATTGGTAGAGGTCCTTAAGCGTCTGAAGTAAAATATCTTTAAAAGACTTCGAGTTTTCCATAGATTGTTCTCACTATGAACCTGAGTGATATAAAATAATAAAAAAACAAGGAAAAGTAGTTCTTATGAGCCGTTCTCTGTAGAGTTCAGAGCTGTATAGATGAATCTTATTTCATTTAACTGAAATAAGTTCTTCAAAATAAAAATAACCATAGCTTTTGAGTAATAAGTTAAAGTTTAAGTTTAATTTTGTTTTATATGTTCTTAAATAAATAATATAAAAAATAGCTCAAAGCATCGTGCACACAAGCTTCAATTTAGCGAAATTAAATCCACAAAAATTAAACTAGTCTGCATGTCTGCAAAGTTGACGCCCTGAGTAGCAGAGCCAACCTGTGTCAACAACCGTCAGAGTGCAACAAAAATGCTGTTTAAAATAATTCAAGATATGGCAAGATTTCACATACATATGCGAGCATGAAGGATTCGAGTTATCGAAACGAAAAAACAAAACTATGGCTATGACTGCAACAAGTCAGCCAAAGCTTCCTATTTGCGCATGCGCAGCTTCAAGGTATGTGACAACAACAAAGGCAACACATAAGCAGAAACAACTAGCTATGTAACTGCATAAGCTTGAGCTTGCGGCGCTAGTGTTTAACAGAGTCCGCTGCGCCACCTGCAATGCTGGCAGCCAGCCGCTCTGAGCCCCAATGGCTACCACCAAACATTACAGCCTGGCGCTGACAGTGTGCAAGTGGTACCAATTTAGCATTAGCCACAATGGCAACAACGTTGTAGTCGCGGTCATCATCATCATCATCATCATCATCATCGCCAGCGTCATTGTCGTGGCATGCCAGCCTAAAATAGGTGCACACATAAAACAAAGCAACAGGCAAACGACTCACACTCAGTTCAGCCAGAGCGTACGAAGACCTTAAATACGTGAAAGTGAAATTTTTAGCAAGTTTTGTTTTTTATTTCTTTATTGTTGTGTGTGATTTTTCTTTTTTGTTTAGCTAGTATTTCAATTTTCATCGTTTCTTTTTCAATGTTCCGTTTTTTTTCTATTTCCTTGGCATGATGTACTGACTGACTTAATCCGCGCAAGGAAGCAGCTTAAGCTAAAGCGTGAAAAGCTGTAAAAAGCAGTTTAAAAACACCAACAAAACACAGACAAAAATACAAAAAAAAAAAAAAAAAACAGGCCGAAAATCTGTTAAGCTGTTAGGAAATCGCGCTAACAAACAGACAAATCAACAAACATACCATTTTTGCTTTAACTTTTTTCTACTACTATTTTTGTGTTGTTACTTTTTTAGTTTTATTGATTTTATTTTTGAAGTTTTTTTTTTTGGTGCATTTTGTTTACTCTTTGGTTCCGCTTTTGCCGCTTTGGAAAGTGAATGCATTTTAACAAGTTGTTTCATGCCAAAAACAGCAAATAGAAAAACAAAAAAAACAACAACAACAACAAAAAAACAATAACAAAATACACAGCGTAGTGCGCCGAATTGCAGCTTAACGTTTGCGGTTTTTGGTTTATTTAGCTGCGCGCATGCGCGCCACTTATGTGGTTGCGTTTGCGGTTGGCACTGCTAGTCGTTGACCAGGCACGTTCAAGCACTCAATAGCGGTACCACTGAGTAATAATTTCCAACAGAAATTAACGCTTGTTTAGCAATTTTCGTTTGTAACCTGATTGGTTCTTTTGGTTGTAGCAGCATTTATTTAATTTAATTTTTTTTTTTGTTTTTTAATAACTCCGCATATGATTGCCTAAAACAATTTTCATAACGTATAATTTTAATTTTAAAATCGGAAGCGGAAGTCTTTTGCCTATCAAAAGTGATTATGGTTGTTGGGTAGGCAAAGTTTTAGACCAGCTAAATATTTTTGAACAATTTTACAACTGTTGAAGGTTTTGGGTTGGCATGTAAATCGTTACAGTAGATTTTATAATGCACAACGAATAATACTCGGAAGCATTTTACAACTCATAAGGCTCATATCTGTGGGTCTACGAGCTCATAAGAATTAAATTTGAATAGAACCTCAAATTGAAATCAATTCAAATTCAATTGAAATATTTAAATTCTATTTTTAACATAACATCACTATACCATCCCATACAAACACCATATCAATACCATACCATCAGCATACCATCACCTTACCAGCACCATTCATCACCATCACCAAGCCGTCACATTACCATCACCATACCATCACCATATTATTATTATACCATCACCATGCCATTATCACACCATCACCATACCATCTACACATCATCAACATACCATCATCATACCATCACCATACCATCTAGATACTATCAACATACCATAACCATACCATCTAGATACTATCAACATACCATAACCATACCATCACCATACCATCATCATACCATCACCATACCATCACTATATCATCACCATACCATCACCATACCATCACTATATCAACACCAAATCATCACCATACCATCACCATACCATCACCATACCATCACCATACCATCACCATACCATCCCCATATCATCACCATACCATCACCATACCATCAGCATACCATCACCATACCATCACCATACCATCAGCATACCATCACCATACCATCACCATACCATCACCATACCATCACCATACCATCACCATACCATCACCATACCATCACCATACCATCACCATACCATCACCATACCATCACCATACCATCACCATACCATCACCATACCATCACCATACCATCACCATACCATCACCATACCATCACCATACCATCACCATACCATCACCATACCATCACCATACCATCACCATACCATCACCATACCATCACCATACCATCACCATACCATCACCATACCATCACCATACCATCACCATACCATCACCATACCATCACCATACCATCACCATACCATCACCATACCATCACCATACCATCACCACACCAATACCATATCACCACCATACCATCACCATACCATCACTATATCAACACCAAATCATCACCATACCATCATCATTCCATCACCATGTCATCACCATACCATCACCATACCATCACCATACCATCACCATACCATCAACATACCATCACCATACCATCACCATACCATCACCATACCATCACCATACCATCACCATATCATCAACACATCATCCATATCATATTTTCGAAGTTCAAATTATTTGTGCTGAGTATCATTTGATATTTTCTGAATGACTTATGATTTGATCTGTATATCGAATGATCTTTTCTGAATATCAATAAATTTTCTCTGAATTTAAAATGAAATTTATTCAATTTAAGTTATCTGTTTATAAAATCAATTGATGATTTCTGAATTTGAAATTGCAATAAGAACTTTGCCAAATTGATATTTTGATATTTTCTGATACATAAATTTTTTATTAAAAATTTTTTTTAATATCAATTCCTCTTTACTGTCAAATATAATTTCAGAACCTTAATTTATCTTTTCTCAATATAAAATGAGGATTTCTGAATTTCAAATGATATTTTTTGTTTTTTCAATTACTTTTTCTGAATATCAATAGATCGTTCCAGAATTTAAAATGGAGTTTTTGAATCACCATATGATATATTCTGATATATATATCATATTCTGATAAGAAATGATATATAATTTCTTAATTTTAATTTGTATTTTCTTAATTTCTAATGGAATTTCTGAATTTTGAGATCTTTTATTTATATATATTAATGTTTTCTTAAATTCAAATGATGTTTTTCGTATATCATTTGATATTTCGGAATATTAATTGATGTTTTGTGAATTTATCATGTAATCTCTGAATTTCACTAGATCTTTTCTGTATTTCAATTGATGTTTTCTGAATTATATTTGATATTTTCTGAACTTCAAATGATATTTTCTGATTATAAAAAGGAATATTTCAATTCCAGTTGATGTTTTCTGAATTTAAATTGATGTGTATTGAGTATAAATTAACGTTTTGTAACTGTCAATGGCATTTTTGAAATTCTATTGATATTTTCTGAAATTAAAATGGAAATTGTGAACTTGAAGTGATCTTTTCTTAATTTTAATTGAACTATTTTAAAAGGGTTTAGATACAAAAGATGCAATACCCCTTATAGGGGGGCTCCCATACAAATTGTATGATTTTCATATATTTTTTATATGAACTTTTTTATTGAAATAAAAAACTCGACAAATTTTATGTTTGCCTATTTATAATTATGTAGAATTCTAAGCATTAAAATAAAGAAATAGCAAAAATAAATAGTAATAATAATATATATTAAAAATAAAAAGAAAAATAATTTCAAGCAAATTTTTTGTATACCAATAAATTAATATTAATATTTTTTTTTAATAAAATTTGCATGTAAAATATATACAAAAATCATAAAATTTGTATGGAAGCCCCATACGCAGGGGTCGGAGGGGATGGGTTCCAAGGCAAAACATGTTCCTCTTGAAAAAGTATGGGGGTCGGTCATATTGATTTCATTAACAGTAAAGTCAAATTTTGTCACACAATATCGCACACTAAATACAAAACAGTCACAACTCAAAAAACATGACTTTTCAGGAAAACCGAAAAATAAAACTCTTTGGTTGAAACTGCAGAATAAAAAACAATTTTCATTTAACAAAAAAACTTCATTTTTCCAGTTAATGAAGAAAATAACGAAAAATATAGTCAGATATGTGTTTTATAAATTGTTTTATAACAAAAATTCGATATAAAAAATTTTGAGTTGTGACTGTTTTGTATTTAGTGTGCGATATATCAGATTTGATGCATCTCCTAGAGACCTTTCAAAACGTAATAACAGTGACATCAAAAAATTCGATTTGGCTTGAAATGGTCAAATGTGCATAAAATGTGCATAAAACGAATGTATGGCCATTGCCAGACACAGTGTTTAGGGCGGAGTAAATTTTGAAAATTTTTTTATTTTTATTATTATATTATATTTTGACTGATTAGCATCTCAAGGATACTAAATTTCCTCAGATGCAGAAGAATATCTCATCTTGTACTAAATTTTGAGGTCAAACTGAGCAAAATCTCTACTTCAAATGAGAGATCAACTAATTTACTAATATAATTATTTTTTTTGTTTTATTTCATATAATTCAGTGCTGAGGAATCGCGGTCACCGAAAAACTCGAACTATTTTTTTCGAGGCACCAGCAATAATTTTTTCAATATTCTCCAAATGTTGTATTAAAATATACTTATTTTCACAATAAATCAATAATAACAGTATGTTATACAAAAATTCTTGAAATAAAATCTTTTTTTTTGACCAAAAAAATTTTACCCCGCCCTTAAGGAGGTATTCTAGTCTAGGGGTAGAAATTTTTTGGTGTTCTCAATGAATAGGAATGAATTCATTTTAAAATTATTGCTGTAGTTGTTCTTGGTACTGGCTATAATCCAAAAATGTTTGTCCTTCATTTGAAAATAAAAACGAAGACGGAAATATGTTGAGAAATTATGTCGTTTTTGTTGGTACTAGAATTAAGAGGATCAGGTATTTTTGAAGGCTTGAAATAGGTTCACCTCCGTTGTTTTTCAAGCAACTCTCATGATTCTATTACCGAGGAGAATTACTACTTTTTTAAGTATGTGGTGCAAAAATTATTAAAATCGTACAATTTTTTCGATAATTTTTTATTACAACCAACCGCGAAAAAGTGGTTTGGAGATAATCGCATAAGTTACGGAAGTTATGATTTTGAACCTGACTAGCCTGCACAAAGACACTTGTCAAAAAAACTTACTCATTATATTTGGAAAATCGCGTTTATAAAAAACCAGAATTGTAACGCCTTCAAAAATCTGACATGACTTCCTTTTGATTCACGCTTGAGAATGAGTTAACTTCCCTTCCAATATGTTCCTTTGATATTGCATTTCCAAACTTTTTTTAAATACTCAACAAAAGTTAATTGAATAAGCTTGAAGAAGACACTGCAAGTATTGGCTAGATCTATCATCGGTTCCAAAGTAGTGGGCTAGTTATATTTTCTGTCTTGAAAATAATTCCAATGGCTTACTTAAGTAGGACTTCTTTTAAAATTAATTTTTATAAAAATAAAATTTGTACATCCGTCAAAATTGTGACAAGAACTATCTCAAAATTTGTCTTAAATTTGCTCAAAATCCAATCTCGGCGAAAATCAAACTTCACAGATTATTTATTTTCATCATCATTTGCTCAATATATGTCAATGTCATAAAACTCAAAAGAAGATGCAGCTTCATTTTACTTACAATAATTTTATTTAAGAAAGAAAAAAAAAATGAAGAAAATAATCGCTTTAAAATTTGATTGATATAAAATTAACTCAATCGAGAGACACACGCATATCAATAACAATAACAAGCTCATGAAATCTGTTGGCAATGTTGTTTTCAATACTTCTTCCGTAAATTTCATTCATAATTATAATAATAAAGTTAAAAAAAAAACAAAAAAATATTCATTAAATAAATTAAGTTGCAATCAACAAAAAAAAAATGTATATAAATAAATATCTAAACAACTCAAAGATGCGGGCTGCATTAACTTTCACTGTGTCTTGTGCACAGCAAAGAGTTCAAGATCACAACAGATCGTGTTTATCACATCAGCAGGAAATAATTTCTTACATAACACAACGTCTGCAATCATTATTATAATCATAAGCCAGTAAGAAATTTGTTCGATATTAATGCAGAAAACAAGATGTCAAGCTTCAGAGCAGTCGAGCCATGAATTTCCAATTTATAAAAATAATAAATTAGAAATTATTTTTCTGTGATATGGGAAGAAATATGTTTTATATGAAAATATTACTGACATCAATACAAACAATGTAAAAGCAAAACAAAGTCAGTTCTTTTCCGAACTAAGAACATTTCAAATTGACAACTCTATTAATTTAAAAGATACCATTTAAAAGAATTGAATACTTCAACTCGCGCTTTGTTAATAAACACACAAAGTTCTTAATTAAGAAATAGAATTTGATGCCGGTTTCTTTTGGAAACATTAACAAATCGTTAAGAAGTTTCGAAGATCATTAGTTATGTACGCAAAAACACTTTCTTCTTGCTTCTGTCTAAACACTGTGAAGCAATAGCTTGTCATTAATTATTATTTTTTTCTATATTTCTCATCGATGTCTTGGGAAAATCTAGTTAATTGAAAATGCTAGTCAAATAAGATTTAAGCTGTTGTTTTTGTTTGTTTAACTTCAGTGCGCATGCGCGCAACATTTTGATTTAATTTTGTCGCATTCAAGCAAACATAAGATAAACACAAGCTGTAATTGTTGATGTGTTTGTTGTGTTCAGCATGTGCAACGTTTAAGTGGCATTTTATTTATTATTTTTTTCTTTATTTTTCTAAAAAAGTTTTTCTGATAAAATTTTCATATTTCTTTGGAAATTTTATGATTTCTGTTCGTTGTCAGCGTGCTGTGAACAGCGTAACATATAATGAAATTAACTTTCTCCCAATCGACGACGATATGTTGTGTTGAGATGCTTGGAAATGCTTGGATTGCTTATTGTGCAGTAGCAGCACATGTTGAGCACCAGCCAAACAGTCACAACTAGTATTTCGTTTGTTTCGCTTTCAGGTGGAATTTTGGCGTTACGCTGCCTGGAGGCGCATTCGTCACATTAACAACTTATGCGATACCGTCATGTGCATGCGATGTGGTGATGTGCTGCATTTAATGATAATTTGATTGCTGTTTGAATTTTCTTAATTTATGAATAAAGGTAAAGGTAAAGGTAAAGGTAAAGGTAAAGGTAAAGGTAAAGGTAAAGGTAAAGGTAAAGGTAAAGGTAAAGGTAAAGGTAAAGGTAAAGGTAAAGGTAAAGGTAAAGGTAAAGGTAAAGGTAAAGGTAAAGGTAAAGGTAAAGGTAAAGGTAAAGGTAAAGGTAAAGGTAAAGGTAAAGGTAAAGGTAAAGGTAAAGGTAAAGGTAAAGGTAAAGGTAAAGGTAAAGGTAAAGGTAAAGGTAAAGGTAAAGGTAAAGGTAAAGGTAAAGGTAAAGGTAAAGGTAAAGGTAAAGGTAAAGGTAAAGGTAAAGGTAAAGGTAAAGGTAAAGGTAAAGGTAAAGGTAAAGGTAAAGGTAAAGGTAAAGGTAAAGGTAAAGGTAAAGGTAAAGGTAAAGGTAAAGGTAAAGGTAAAGGTAAAGGTAAAGGTAAAGGTAAAGGTAAAGGTAAAGGTAAAGGTAAAGGTAAAGGTAAAGGTAAAGGTAAAGGTAAAGGTAAAGGTAAAGGTAAAGGTAAAGGTAAAGGTAAAGGTAAAGGTAAAGGTAAAGGTAAAGGTAAAGGTAAAGGTAAAGGTAAAGGTAAAGGTAAAGGTAAAGGTAAAGGTAAAGGTAAAGGTAAAGGTAAAGGTAAAGGTAAAGGTAAAGGTAAAGGTAAAGGTAAAGGTAAAGGTAAAGGTAAAGGTAAAGGTAAAGGTAAAGGTAAAGGTAAAGGTAAAGGTAAAGGTAAAGGTAAAGGTAAAGGTAAAGGTAAAGGTAAAGGTAAAGGTAAAGGTAAAGGTAAAGGTAAAGGTAAAGGTAAAGGTAAAGGTAAAGGTAAAGGTAAAGGTAAAGGTAAAGGTAAAGGTAAAGGTAAAGGTAAAGGTAAAGGTAAAGGTAAAGGTAAAGGTAAAGGTAAAGGTAAAGGTAAAGGTAAAGGTAAAGGTAAAGGTAAAGGTAAAGGTAAAGGTAAAGGTAAAGGTAAAGGTAAAGGTAAAGGTAAAGGTAAAGGTAAAGGTAAAGGTAAAGGTAAAGGTAAAGGTAAAGGTAAAGGTAAAGGTAAAGGTAAAGGTAAAGGGAAAAGAAAGGTAAAGGTAAAGGTAAAGACTAAGACTAAGACTAAGACTAAGACTAAGACTAAGACTAAGACTAAGACTAAGACTAAGACTAAGACTAAGACTAAGACTAAGACTAAGACTAAGACTAAGACTAAGACTAAGACTAAGACTAAGACTAAGACTAAGACTCAATCGAGACCACCGATGACCAAAGTAAAGTGGAAAGTTCCTCGTGGGAAAACTCAAACGGACCAAGTTCAAAACACCAGAAAGTTAGTGTTCAGGAAGAGCAGACGTCTAAGTCTCAGCTGCTGGGAAATGCAGATTCAGTTAAAAGAAGAAGAGAAAACTATGACGGAAATAATCGGCAGATCTCCAAAGAAGAGAAAGAGCGAATGAAGCACTCAAGTAACATTGAACACTGGAGTGGGTGAAAACTATGCTGTGGAAAAAGAAAATAATGAGGTAGAAAAAATTTCTTCAGAGAAGTTAAACATAGAAATTCAAAAACATCTTAGGAAACTAGTGTTGAAAAAAAAGTTACGAAGCTAAGGCCCGATGTAATTGTTATATTTAGGAGAAGAGAGCTTTTCTACACTGATATTCTTCTCAAAGTTAAAGATATGCTTCTAGAATTGAAACTGAAGGAAGGGTGTCGCCCGATAGCCTACCGATAAAATAAAATGGTGAATTGAACGAATGAAATTGTAAAAGAGTGTAACTTAAATTTGTCAAAACAAAACAAAAGAGGAAACCTGCCAGGCACTGATAAAAGAATATGATTTGCAGACAATCCAGTAACCACCAGCTTAAAGCTTGAGGAAGACATATGGCGATACTCAGACCGCGGCCATAACTCTACCGGATAAAACAGCATGTAAAGTACTCAAGATAGGAACAGTTAACACGGAGTGAGTCGTATGCCGACTAAGAGAGTTTGGGAATTATGACATTTGGCAAAAATTCCAAAAACTTCGTCAGATATGAACTGTATCTGATCAGGATCAGCATCAGGATCGCCTTCAAAAGATGAGCCCTACAAAATTCCTGAAGCGTATGTATAGGCGTCAAATAAGATTGGAGAAGCCCCTACAAAGAATCATGACAGATCTGCTGCTATGAACCACCTATTTTAAGTTCAAAGGACTTTGAAGTGATGATAGACACTTCATTAAACGCAAGAAAGAGGGTGGCACCCTTTAATCATTGCTGGTGGTTTAAAAGGCTGGGTCACAGAAAGGGGAAGTAGGTACACAAACAGCGTAGCTCACTCCTGGAAACGTTCACCTAGCTTCATGGAACCCTCTCTAGGGGGGCATCAAAAGCACCTTTTATAGAAACGGGAAACAATCCGTCATCGATATAACATTCACAAAGACCACACTAGCCAAAGACTTGAGCTGCCACGTTAGCGACGAATACACTTCGACGAAGATGAATTTCGGAAAAATTTAGTCAATAATGAAGTCCTGACAAGATCAGCAAAAGGAAAGGTCAGTACGGTCTCGAATCACTTGGATGAAGCGTTCGATGCATCAAGGCCCAGAAGAGTAATAAACACAAAGCAGAAAAATCAGAGGTCACTCGGTGCACAGAATTACGAGGATAAAGATGAAGATTGAAGAATGAAGATTGCAGATTGCAGATTGCAGATTGCAGATTGAAGATTGAAGATGGAAGATGGAAGATGGAAGATGGAAGATGAAAGATGGAAGATGAAAGATGGAAGATGGAAGATGGAAGATGGAAGATGGAAGATGGAAGATGGAAGATGGAAGATGGAAGATGGAAGATGGAAGATGGAAGATGGAAGATGGAAGATGGAAGATGGAAGATGGAAGATGGAAGATGGAAGATGGAAGATGGAAGATGGAAGATGGAAGATGGAAGATGGAAGATGGAAGATGGAAGATGGAAGATGGAAGATGGAAGATGGAAGATGAAAGATGGAAGATGGAAGATGGAAGATGAAAGATGGAAGATGGAAGATGAAAGATGAAAGATGGAAGATGGAAGATGGAAGATGGAAGATGGAAGATGGAAGATGGAAGATGGAAGATGGAAGATGGAAGATGGAAGATGGAAGATGGAAGATGGAAGATGGAAGATGGAAGATGGAAGATGGAAGATGGAAGATGGAAGATGGAAGATGGAAGATGGAAGATGGAAGATGGAAGATGGAAGATGGAAGATGGAAGATGGAAGATGGAAGATGGAAGATGGAAGATGGAAGATGGAAGATGGAAGATGGAAGATGGAAGATGGAAGATGGAAGATGGAAGATGGAAGATGGAAGATGGATGATGGATGATGGAAGATGGAAGATGGAAGATCGAAGATGGAAGATGAAAGATGAAAGATGAAAGATGGAAAATGGAAGATTGAAGACTGAAAATTAAAGATTTGAAGATTGAAAATTGAAGATCGAAAATTGAGAAGTAAAAATGTAGTTGTAGATAAAGACTTAGATGAAGGTAATGACAATGAAGATTACGAATTTTGAGATTGAGGATGATGTTGATTAAAATTGAGGTTCAGATTGGCATAGTGCTTATCATTTAGATAAATATTGAGTATGTAATTTAAATCGAGATAAGAATTCATTATTTTTTTGAAAAAATTTGTGATGTTCTTAACAGTTTTTTACATTTATTTGCCCAGTTCAGTGATCTTAAGTTTATGTATTAAAAATTAACTATTTTCTACAAAGCACTGGCAACACAGTTGTGTGTAGCTAGTGAAAGTACTTCTCATGACACGAAAATCTAATGTGGTGTTAAGTAAACGTACCTGTACCTGGTACCCTTATTATAATGAACCACAAGCATTTCGTGCTTGCATGCATGTGTTATATAGACCAGTCACTCTGGCTGACTCTGGCCAGATAATATGCAGTCAGTTAACTGTTATAACAAAATTAAAAAAAAAAAAATAGTTATCAATTTATTGTTGCATTTGTGAACACAAATTAGACCGACCCACCCAAAATAAAATAAAAAACAACAAATGAAAAAGAAATCAATTTTTTTTTCTTTGTATACACCATCTTTTAAGCAGCTGGTTACAATAAGCAACTCTAGTGCAGCAGAGCAATGAAGCAAAACCGTACAGCAATAATAAAGTAAAAAATATCAAACAGAATCAATTTAACTGCGCATGCGCAACTAGCTGCTGCACTGCAAGTGTTTCAAATGCCAGCTAACAACATCAAGCAAAATAACGCAGAAACAAAAAATAAACTAAATCTTATAAATTGGAACTTTCCAAAGCTCACGACAATGATTGCCGATACCAATGCCGATCATGTTGATGATGATGATGATGTTGATGGCCAATAAAACGATACCTTTACGTCTGCCCGCAGGTCACATGCGATTTTATATGTTGCAGCAAAACTATAATAAATGAAATTAAAAGTGAAACAAGGTTGAAGTGAAATAATTTGTAGACAGCATCATTGTGTTTGCGGCATAAAAAATAATTACAAAAAAATAACTTGTTGCATTTTGCATGTTGTGTTGGCAACACTTGCGCCGCAGTGCATTAAAATTAAATTTCCCTTTTATGAGTTGCAGTTCAAATTATGCAGGTGGGTTGTATGCCAACATCAATGGGGCAACGCCTAATTATTTAAGTCGAGACAGTTTTTTTTGTGTTTGTAGGAGAGTTTGTTTATGTGGCTTTATATGTATGGTTTATAGGCGATAATATGTAGTTATAGACTATATAACTTAATAAAAAAAACCTGTCCGAACAAGACAAATCATTTAGCGTTATTGCTGTTGTTGAAAGTATCATAAAGAGAAAAGCTTTTCCGTGTCAAGAGAAAAAACCATTATAATACTTGCAAGTACTAAATATTTTGTTTAACATTTGCCTACGCATCTTGCTCAAAGATATTTTCTAGGTTTCATTGCAAAAGCCTACCTTGCATTTTCCTAGTATATGCAATTTTACGACCTTTGATAGTTTAGTTAGTTACGAATTTTTTAATGAATAAATTTATGAATACGAATGACGTTAGAGACAAGAGGGCGATCTTCACATGGCAACGTGTCTGACTGCCTCAACTTGGCGAGGCCAGCATTATCCATGTCGAAATCGTCTCAGTTTGACTGAAAACTTCCACGTGGTGTCGCCTGGAAATGGCAACCTAACACCCGTTAGTTGACGGCTAATTTGAGCGGAGGTGCCCACCTTTGTCCTTCAAGCAAAGGTTGTGCTTTGTTTTTAAAGCCCACCACATAAAAAGCATTGCAATGAAACAACTAAGATATATAAGAAAAATTATCCTGAAATCTTGTGACGACTACCGCAAACGAAAAACAGATAATGATTTACGGATATGCACCTGGAATCTTCGGACCATAAATTGGGATGGTGCCTCTATCGAACTGATTAATGTCTTGGAAAGTTATAAAGCTGATATCACTGCAATCCAAGAAATGCGATGGAAGGAACAGGTTTGCTTACGGCAAGCATGATGGTATCTTCTACAGCGGCCAGCTATAAGCACGAGTTTAGATGAGGATTTGTAGTAGGCAGGAGAATGTGGCATCTTGTCCTCCGATTCACTCCTGTGAATTCCTGTGATTCACTTGCAATAATCCGCATCAAGGCTACATTTTTCTATATCAACCTAATATGTGTGCACGCTCCGACAGAAGAAAAAGATGAGGAGACCAAATAAAGTTTTTACGAGCGCCTTGAAGACGCATACGAGCGCGTGATTTCAACGCCAAGGTGGGCAAGGAAAACATATTTGCTCCAACTGTCGGAAAGTGCCTCCACGACAACATAACCGATAACGGAATGAGGTTGATTGACTTCGCCGCAGCACGAAACATGGTCGTTAGTAGCACTAGATTCATGCATCTCAATATTCATAAAGCCACCTGGTTGTCTCCTGATCAAAAAACATGCCACAAAATTGATCACGTTTTGATTGACGGAATGCACTCTTCCAGTGTACTCCGTGGTGCTAACATAGACTCGGATCATTATCTTGTCGCAGCCAAGATCCGCACACGTCTGTGCGCAGCTAAGAATGCTCGCAATTCTACACTAAGAAAGCTAGACGTCGACAAGCTGCAGTCAAAACGGACGGCCGAAGCCTTCGCTACTCGACTCTCACTCCTGCTCACACTCAGAGAAAGACACCGCCTACAAAGCCACCCTGCAGTCGGTTGTAACGCGTGCTGCTATGGAGCGATACCGAGAGAAGAGCAGGGAAGAGAGATGCATTTTCAGGCGAAAAAACCGAGAGGCGGAAATGCGTGAGTGCGAGAAAATTGAGGTGCATGGCGACAGAAATGAGACTCGAAAATTTTTCGAAAAATAAGACGCCTGGCCGATGGTTTTAGGACCGGAGCCTCTTCCTGCATGAATGAAAATGGGAATCTAGTTACAAATATGCAGAGTGCACTGATGTTATGGAGGGAACACTTCTCTAGTCTTCTAAATGGTGACGTTGACAACAATCCCGCCGATAGTGATGATATCCCGGAAACTCCAATTATAGATGACAGCTGCCCGCCTATAACGAGGTCTTAACAACTATAGCTCGGCTTAAAAACAACAAAGCCGCAGGAGCCGATGGCCTACCGGCTGAGCTGTTTAAGACCGGTGACGAAGCTCTGTTTAAATGCTTTCACGGGCTTCTATACAGAATACGTTCGGAAGAATGCATTCCAGATCCAGATGATTCCAGAAGATTGGAACCTCAGTGATTGGAACCTCTGTCCAATCCACAAGAAAGGCGATCCCACCATTTGCGCCAACTACCGTGGGATAAGCCTTCTCAATATCGCACATAAGTTCCTGTCGAGCGTATTGTGTGAAAGACTGAAGCCCACCGTCAACCAACTGATTGAACCTTGTGTGGTATCAGACCTGGAAAGTCCACCATGGACCAGATCTGTACGCTCCGACAAATCTTGGAAAAGACCCTCGAAAAACAAATCGACACACCATCTTTTTGTCGATTTCAAAGCCGCCTTCGACAGTCCAATAAGTCTGAATTTGGTATTCCTACGAAGCTTATACGTCTTTGCAGGATGTACTGAACAACACCAGCAGTGCAGTTAAAATCGGGAAGGACCTCTCCCTTCCGTTCGATACCAAGCTAACTTTCATACAAGGTGCTTTCTGATCGTGCGACTTTTTTAATATAGTCATGTAGAGGATCATCCGATCTGCTACTAGCGTATTCTCATGATATTGACATCATTGGCCATTATAAGCGGGAAGTCAGTGCAGCATTCTCCAAACTAGAAGAAGAGTTGAGTATAATGGCTCTTGAAGTGAACACAGATAAAACGAAGTATCTTGTGTCAACAAACAAACAGTCCCAGCGTCTTGCAAGCCAAGTGAGGTAGTGAATGACTTTGTTTACCTAGGATCCAGTATTAACTCCTCCAACGATATCAGAAATGAGATTAAACGAAGTATAACTCTTGCCAACAGGTGTTACTTTGAGCTCAATAGGCAATTGAGAAGCAGAGCTCTCTCTCGCAAACAAAACTGACGCTCTATAAGTCAATAATCATGCCCGACCTACTACACGCATCACAAACCTGCACGTTGAGCAGCACTAATGAAAGGACTTAAGAAGCGTTCGAAAGAAAAATCCTTCGCAAGATCTATGGTCCAATCTGCGTCAATGGCGAGTACCGAATACGATGCAACCACGAGCTGTATGAGCTATATGCCGACATCGATATAGTCAGGCTTATTAAAAAAGAGCCGCTTTGCTGGCTAGGTCATGTCGGGAGAATAGACGACGAAGCTCCAGTGAAAAAATTATTCGATTCGGTACCCAGCGGCTGCCAATGCAGACGAGGAAAACCGCATCTCCGTTGGAAAGACCAGACATTGGATAACCTGACAACGCTTGCAGTTTCCAATTGGCGCCAGCAAGCGCACGACAAAAGAGGCTGGCGAAAATTCTTAGACGAGGCCAAAACCGATCAACAGTTGTAAAAGCCAACTAAGTAAGTAAGTAAGAATGACGCTGCGACGTTAAGTAAAGAAACAAATATCATGTACACATTTTGTTCCACTCTGGCACAGATCTAGTGGACCTCTCATGACATTTGAACAGCTCTTTGTACCAAAAGGGCAGCAATGATTCCAATGCAGCACATGAAAGCACACATCACAGCAACCACAATGCAGCACATATTTTTGTTTTAATAATAATTAAAAAATGGCCAACTTTACACACCTCGCAGTGAGTCGTCTAGCGCCAATGTTTTTTTTTTTTTTCTAAATATTGCTAATACATATTTATGGCTGACTGCTTGTTACAATTGTACAACAACAAAGGTGTTTAGCATAATTTACATCACTTAAATGCATGTAAAGATCATTAATAGCAATAGACTAGCAAGCAACACAAGCAGACAAGGTCAAGCCATGCTTGTTTTGAGTAGAACAAACATTTTTTTACCTTTCCACAACTGACTGTTTTTCTAGCCTGTCCGACACGTCGCCTGTCTGCAACGCTGACTTGGGCATGGTTTTTATTATTTCGACCGTAGAAGTGTTAATTGTGCGCTAGACTCTATGATAAAGTGTTATATTTATATGAAAAATAAAAATACAAAAGGAAAAAAAATTTATCTAGATATATTTGAGCTCTACAGTTCTGACTTAAATGTCAACATAAGAACATGTTATTTTCTTTAACTTGCTTGTTGTTTGCCTGTTTAACGTTTTTCTGTGTATTTTTTTTTTCCCCATTTGGATGACATTATTTTTTATGTCAATGTCCACGGTCATCACTTAAATAGGGTGATGAAGTCTCAACTATAATGTTGTTGGTTCTCTTTCCATGGTCTTAATGATGTTAATGAGGCTAAGAGTCACAGTGTTGTTTACTCTTCTCGGTGTTTTTAAGACAATTCCGTTGATTGTTGATGAAGAGCTAGCGAAGACGTTAGTTTTTTCGTTTGTTACCTGTGTCTGACACGTGTTAAGCTTTGCTTAACAGCTAATGTTTTAGCCATATTTATAAAATATCCTTCATAAATCAAACAAAATGTGCTTCGTAAAGTTTAAGAAGACTAACTTGAATGGTAGTTATAATTAAAAAGTGCTTGATAACTCATAAGTCACATCAGCAGATTTTCAAGGGAAAAAATCAACGCAAGGCTTATATGTGATAATCATAAATGCAGAGCAATTTTAATAAAATAAAATTATTAGAGCAATAATTGTTAGCATTGCATTTTCTCAGCTACTTTTTGCACAAACTTTTCAAAAAAATTGTTTCATGATTTTAAAATGTGCTTCATACATATAAAATCACTACAGTAGATTTTCAATGCTAAAAACAAACATGGCAAGACTTTTGTATGATATTAACTTATGAAGTGCAATTTAAATAAAAGAAAATTATTAGAGCAATAATTGTAAAAAAGTTTTTTATTGTTCAGCAACGATTTCACTTGCATTGCATTGAATTGTTTTTGCTTTACAATTGAATTATTTCAAAATTTTGCAACGCATGCGTGCATATGAACGCACGCTGCATTTGTTTTGCGCAGTTAAAAATTAAGCGAAAGTGCTGTTATGCCATTTAGGTATGTTATAAGGGTGCCCAATTCTGAATGAAATTTCCAAATTCCAGCATTATGCGAAATAAGAATCTGCATCTCGTTAGTTCGATTATATTTTAATAATTGAATAAATTAAGTATATTTTATTCAATATTTAATTTTTAATATAAAATTTAACTCGAGAGTCAGAGAAAAAAATTAAAAGTGACATTATAATTTTTATGAAATCATTTCAATCACATCATTAACTAATTTCATTACCATTCCTTGATTTTTAATTGCTATTTTATCCAAAATATTTCCAAATGTGAAAGCGTCTTACAGCCCAAAAGAGTCAGTCACACTTGCAATATAACACTTAATTAATAAACAATGCTATATAACTAAATTATTAAAACATTTGAAAAATAGTCAAATAAAATAAATATTTTCTAATTACAGTTCAACAAATAACTAGTACAAATCCCCAATAGAACAAATAACAGGAAAATAATAAAATAAAGAAAAAAACATTCAAAGTGAAAACAACTGCATACCAACAGGTAACACCAGTGGACAAACCCAGCAGCAATGATTGGATACATGAATGAAACGCTCGATATGGTGTGTCTGTCTAGCTGACTGACTTTTTTGCATGTTCAAGTGTTTCCGATTCTGTAAGCAACTGAAAAACAACAACCACAACGACACGTATATAACAAACACCGAAATAACAAACACCTGAATAAAGCGGCGAATCCAACACGGCATAAATATATGTATTAAAAATCACTGACCTGTGGAAACGCTTGATGAGTGCCTGTTTTTGTTATTTTCATTTTTAGCGTTATTTTTTATATGTAAAGGTGACAATATTTTTATATATCAGCGTATATGGAATATGACAAGGAAATCGCTTCGAGCTAATCAGCTAATATGATGATTGAAAAAATATGTGTCGCACCTATTCAATCAATCGGGAAAATGAGTTTAAATGATGAGATAAAATGAGATGAAATATGATGTGATGTCATGATGTGAAGTGATGTGATGTGATGTGATGTGATGTGATGTAATGTGATGTGTATGATGTGATGTGATGTGATGTGATGTGATGTGATGTGATGTGATGTGATGTGATGTGATGTGATGTGATGTGATGTGATGTGATGTGATGTGATGTGATGTGATGTGATGTGATGTGATGTGATGTGATGTGATGTGATGTGATGTGATGTGATGTGATGTGATGTGATGTGATGTGATGTGATGTGATGTGATGTGATGTGATGTGATGTGATGTGATGTGATGTGATGTGATGTGATGTGATGTGATGTGATGTGATGTGATGTGATGTGGTGTGATGAGATGTGATGTGATGTGATGTGATGTGATGTGATGTGATGTGAAGTGATGTGATGTGATGTGATGTGATGTGATGTGATGTGATGTGATGTGATGTGATGTGATGTGATGTGATGTGATGTGATGTGATGTGATGTGATGTGATGTGATGTGATGTGATGTGATGTGATGTGATGTGATGTGATGTGATGTGATGTGATGTGATGTGATGTGATGTGATGTGATGTGATGTGATGTGATGTGATGTGATGTGATGTGATGTGATGTGATGTGATGTGATGTGATGTGATGTGATGTGATGTGATGTGATGTGATGTGATGTGATGTGATGTGATGTGATGTGATGTGATGTGATGTGATGTGATGTGATGTGATGTGATGTGATGTGATGTGATGTGATGTGATGTGATGTGATGTGATGTGATGTGATGTGATGTGATGTGATGTGATGTAATGTGATGTGATGTGATGTGATGTGATGTGATGTGATGTGATGTGATGTGATGTGATGTGATGTGATGTGATGTAATGTGATGTGATGTGATGTGATGTGATGTGATGTGATGTGATGTGATGTGATGTAATGTGATGTGATGTGATGTGATGTGATGTGATGTGGTGTGATGTGATCCAGGTGAGATGAGTTGGGAAGAGATGATAAAAAATGAAAAAACATCACATAACATAACATATCATCACATATCCTAGCAAAACATACCACAACATAACAAAATAACATAACAAAGCAAAACATAATGTAACATAAAAAAAACACCATAACATAAAGTTACAAAACAGAACATAGCATTGCTCAAAGTAACATCACAAAACCTGACATAACATATTTTAACATAACATGACATAATATAACATAAAATAACATGACAAAACATCATATAACACATAACATTACATAACACAACATAACAAAGCATACAATAACAAAACATAACATAACATAACGTAACATAACATAATATAACATAACATAACATAACATAACATAACATAACATAACATAACATAACATAAGATAACATAACATAACATAACATAACATAACATAACATAACATAACATAACATAACATAACATAACATAACATAACATAACATAGCATAACATAACATAACATAACATAACATAACATAACATAACATAACATAACATAACATAACATAACATAACATAACATAACATAACATAACATAACATAACATAACATAACATAACATAACATAACATAACATAACATAACATAACATAACATAACATAACATAACATAACATAACATAACATAACATAACATAACATAATATTACATTACATAACATAACATAACATAACATAACATAACATAACATAACATAACATAACATAACATAACATAACATAACATAACACAACATAACATAACATAACATAACATAACATAACATAACATAACATAACATAACATAACATAACATAACATAACATAACATAACATAACATAACATAACATAACATAACATAACATAACATAACATAACATAACATAACATAACATAACATAACATAACATAACATAACATAACATAACATAACATAACATAACATAACATAACATAACATAACATAACATAACATAACATAACATAACATAACATAACATAACATAATATTACATTACATAACATAACATAACATAACATAACATAACATAACATAACATAACATAACATAACATAACATAACATAACATAACATAACATAACATAACATAACATAACATAACATAACATAACACAACATAACATAACATAACATAACATAACATAACATAACATAACATAACATAGATTTGACTAGATTTGATTAGATTTGATTAGATTTGATTAGATTTGATTAGATTTGATTAGATTTGATTAGATTTGATTAGATTTGATTAGATTTGATTAGATTTGATTAGATTTGATTAGATTTGATTAGATTTGATTAGATTTGATTAGATTTGATTAGATTTGATAAGATTTGATTAGATTTGATTAGATTTGATTAGATTTGATTAGATTTGATTAGATTTGATTAGATTTGATTAGATTTGATTAGAATTGATTAGATTTGATTAGATTTGATTAGATTTGATAAGATTTGATTAGATTTGATTAGATTTGATTAGATTTGATTAGATTTGATTAGATTTGATTAGATTTGATTAGATTTGATTAGATTTGATTAGATTTGATTAGATTTGATTAGATTTGATTAGATTTGATTAGATTTGATTAGATTTGATTAGATTTGATTAGATTTGATTAGATTTGATTAAATTTGATTAGATTTGATTAGATTTGATTAGATTTGATTAGATTTGATTAGATTTGATTAGATTTGATTAGATTTGATTAGATTTGATTAGATTTGATTAGATTTGATTAGATTTGATTAGATTTGATTAGATTTGATTAGATTTGATTAGATTTGATTAGATTTGATTAGATTTGATTAGATTTGATTAGATTTGATTAGATTTGATTAGATTTGATTAGATTTGATTAGATTTGATTAGATTTGATTAGATTTGATTAGATTTGATTAGATTTGATTAGATTTGATTAGATTTGATTAGATTTGATTAGATTTGATTAGATTTGATTAGATTTGATTAGATTTGATTAGATTTGATTAGATTTGATTAGATTTGATTAGATTTGATTAGATTTGATTAGATTTGATTAGATTTGATTAGATTTGATTAGATTTGATTAGATTTGATTAGATTTGATTAGATTTGATTAGATTTGATTAGATTTGATTAGATTTGATTAGATTTGATTAGATTTGATTAGATTTGATTAGATTTGATTAGATTTGATTAGATTTGATTAGATTTGATTAGATTTGATTAGAATTGATTAGATTTGATTAGATTTGATTAGATTTGATTAGATTTGATTAGATTTGATTAGATTTGATTAGATTTGATTAGATTTGATTAGATTTGATTAGATTTGATTAGATTTGATTAGATTTGATTAGATTTGATTAGATTTGATTAGATTTGATTAGACTTGATTAGATTTGATTAGATTTGATTAGATTTGATTAGATTTGATTAGATTTGATTAGATTTGATTAGATTTGATTAGATTTGATTAGATTTGATTAGATTTGATTAGATTTGATTAGATTTGATTAGATTTGATTAGATTTGATTAGATTTGATTAGATTTGATTAGATTTGATTAGATTTGATTAGATTTGATTAGATTTGATTAGATTTGATACGATTTGATTAGATTTGATTAGATTTGATTAGATTTGATTAGATTTGATTAGAATTGATTAGAATTGATTAGATTTGATTAGATTTGATTAGATTTGATTAGATTTGATTAGATTTGATTAGATTTGATTAGATTTGATTAGATTTGTTTAGATTTGATTATATTTGATTATATTTGATTATATTTGATTAGATTTGATTAGATTTGATTAGATTTGATTAGATATGATTAGATTTGATTAGATTTGATTAGATTTGATTAGATTTAATTAGATTTGATTAGATTTGATTAAAATTAATTGTAGTCGAGTAAATATTTTGTCAGTTTGATTAGACTGAATCAGATTTGCTTAGATATGCTATTATTTCAATAGTTTTGGTTTTCTTGGCATATCGGCATTAATTTTGCTACATTTTACCTTGATCTGTACTATTCTTTGATAAAAGTCTGACTTATTGTTAGTTTCTGTTTGATCTTCACTGCCTTTTCCTGGCTAATTGGCTATCATCTATTTATTTGATTTTATCTTAAAAAATACTCCTCTTATTCAAACATAGTCATTGATATAAAAAATAATTAACTTAAACTTTCCTTCTGCTTAACTTCTCAAAATGCTTCACAAGTGCAACAGGGAGTGGGCTTTAATTGTATCTATAAAAATTTTATTGTACAAATTTTAACTGGCATATGTTCAAGAGTTAAAACTAATAAAAACAAATTTACTTTCGAGTTAAATTTGTTTTTCCTCTTTTAAACGACAACAACGAAAGGTAATAAAACTCAGTCGAATCCAGTGGATTCTAATTAATTTTAACTATAAAGCAAATACATTTATTTTTGAAAAGCAATAACTGCTTAAAAGAGCAATTAATAAAGATATCAATCAGTGGAAATGAGTTGAACACATAATATAAAAAAAAAAAAAATAAAAAATGCGCTGTTAAATGCATGAATATTAAAATTGAAACATATAAAATTTTATGATCAACAGATCTTGTTAAGATTTGATATCCTGCTGCGCTATACGACGTGAGCTGTATGCTTTGCTAAAAACCAAATTCTAATGGAAATTCGAAATTTTCGAAACAAGTGCTTGGCGGTCAGTTTCAAGTGGCAGACAAGTAAAATGTTTTTTTGTTTTTTGTCCCAAACAGCGTACAGAGAAAGTGAAATTACTTGCAGTCAGAACTGGTAACAAATTTTTTTTTTTTTTTCCAATACGTTTGTTTTCTTATTTTGCTTTTTTCATATTTTCTTAAAGGTAACAATTTAAATTAAAATTTCTTCCTCTATGCCTTTGCGTATGCATTCCACTTTTGTGCTTGTAGTAAACGGTATTTCATTGATGAAAAACTCAAACTCAAACTCAAACTCAAACCCAAGCTTAGTGTTTAAAAATTTATGACTGTAATTTGACAAGCGGCTGGCGGTAAGTATGACAAGCAACCAAACTTGTTACACCTTGTTTGGCAATATTTCACTCTCACGTTATTTTGGTATTTATAACTTTGGTAAAGTAAAAGTTTTTAAGAATGTGATTTTTTTTTTTTTTTTTTTTTTTTTGTTTGTAAGCAATCTAGTTTAGGTGAGGTCAGTTTTAAAATGTTTATGAAAATGTATGTTTACTTAACTTTATTGAGCTTAAATATAGCAACAAAATTTGTACAATTTAAGCTTGGAAATCTAGTTAATGTCAGTTCTAGTTTTTATTCAGAAATTCGATTCAAGAAACCGACGATTCGATTCAAGCCGGAGTTTATTGAGCTTTAAATTGCAACAAAATTTATAAAATTTAAGCTTGAAAATCTATTTGATCTTAATAGCAGTTCTAGATTTTATTCAAAAATTGTTCGCTTTTGATAATTTACAAACTTAAATGATGACCGACGATTCATTGCAAGTCGATTTCTCCTATGACGATGTTATATTTTGTTAGTTACACACACCCAATTTCAGTTAATTTTCAACCAATTTGGTTTAGCTGGCAGCAAGACTAACCAAACAGGCAGGCAGGCAGGCAGCCCCAAACCAGAGTCGCCAAACTGTTCAAAGTGTCGCTGCAGTTGTCTGTCCTAAGACCAGTCTAAGGTGCGTGCAGTCAACTACTGGTTGTTGTTGTTGTTGTCGTTATTGTTGATGTTTTTGGAACTCAACATACCAGTGCGTACCTTCCGGCGCGCTTGCGTGGTTTTAAAATATGATTATTATGCGTTAGTTGTTTGCTGCACACGCTCGCCCGTTCAAGGGGGGGTGGGTGACTGCATTTTACTCGTTTGCATTGCGTTCGTTGCGTTTAAAATGCATGTTTGAATTAAGCTCAAGCTGCGCATGCGCTGTCTTTGGCTTGGCTAGGCGACATTTTTTTTTAATTTTTACTCTTTGCTTTAAGTTTTTTTTTTTCTTTTTTATGAGTACACAAGTCAAGCGCAAGTAGTTTTTATATATATTAAATAATGTGCGCGGAATTGTCAAAATTTTTATAATAATTAAAAATATTATTGCTGTTTGATTTGTTGCTGTTCTTTGCTTATTGTCACTGACATAAATTTATTTATTTTTGATGTTAATTGAGTCATTGAGCTTATTTTTCAAATTTATGTGCAGTTTTAATTTTTGCTGGTTTTAACCCTCACTTTGGCACCAATCTTTTACTTCGTAATCTGGCACATATTTACATTTGTAAATATTTTTTTTTGTCATCATTAAAGATAAACAGAACCTCTCAATTTGCATGATTTTTTAGGTGGAATATATGTATTAACACCTTCTAAGTCCAATTCCGGAAAAATTTCACACCGTTGTCAAATGGTTTAGAAGTTATAGGGTTCGCAAGTTGGGAAAATGGGCCTGGAAAAGTCGTGTTTTTTTTCCAACAATATCTAGCTTTATGGGTATCAAAAGAAAGGTTTTTCTGTAACCTATTCAAAAAATTATTAACCAATCAAATCCATGCATTACTTCTTACGATATATCGTTTTACATATTATGCACACTTGACGGTCCAGCCCTTTACGAATAATCAAAATGTAAGTATGTAGATCAAATTAAAAAAAATTTATAGTTCCAATGAATAAACAAAAACCCATTTCAACAGAAAATATACTTTTTTCATTAAATTAGTACTTCCAGCAACAATATCAGAACATGACATATTGTTGTGCCAGCGAACCAAAAATTTTTGTTCATTAATATTTTCCCAATAAAAGCTATCAAATACGAAATATGTGTATATAAAAAATATGTGAAGAGTTTTTCTTTATCATTTTTTTCTATAAATAATACAAAAAATGCGGTAAAACACCAGAAAAGCCTTTAAAATACAAAATATTTACATATGTAAATATGTACCAAACTACGTTATAGAAATGAAAAATTTTCAAAAAGTATCAAAAAATTCTAAAATTAAAAACAACTTTTGAATTTTCAGAAAGAAAACCAAAAAATAGCCACAGAGTCCAAGCCATATTCAAATCGAATAAAAAAGAAAGGAGTTATGGCAAATTTAAAATTGGGATATTTACATATGTAAATAGTGCCAAAGTGAGGGTTAATAGGTTTTTTAATTGCATTCGTTTATCACCTTCGAACGTTTGGCTTTATTTATAATGTTAATAACAAAATTTTCTCTGGAAATAGTATTCATATTTTTGTATTGTTTGCTTATGATTTTAGTGTGATTATGTTTGTCAAATCTTTTATAAATTCTAAAGAATTGTTTATATGATTTGGTTCTTTTATTTGTGCTGCTATAAACATAAATATAATTATGAACTGCTTTTTATGGGAACTCAATTCCTACACTCAGAAAAATATTAACAGTTATTTTAACAGTCGGCCACTGTTATTTTAAAACACTGTTCGATTGAAAATATTTGCGCTTAAGTTAACAATTTTCTTTGTTGAATGAACGTTTCAAAGTATTTTTGTGCTGTTAAAATCATCTGTTGAAATATTTTTGTGCTTTTGTTGAATTGTCGATTTTTTCTTAGCAATAGTTTTTCAATGTGTTTTGCTACGTTTAGATTATCGTTGCCCATAGCTCAGTGGAAGTGCACTAGACTGTCATGCGGGGGACGTGGTTCGAACCCTAGCTGTTTAAGTATCAAAAAATTGTAATTTAATAATTGAAATAATAATAATTCTGTTTCATTAATTGTTTGGTCAAAAATAACCTTCAAAATAAATTGCTTACAATCTTGCAAAAAAAAAAAAAAAAATTGCAAATTTCATTTTTTATTTAAAAAAAAAAATATTTTAAACAAAAAAAAAATTTTTTTTGGCCTTGCCGGAATTGAACCGTAGACACTCGAGTATTAGACGCACACGTCAGCACACTCGGCCATACATAAACTTTCAAAATAGTGATAAAATTTCATTAAATAAGATTTATACGGGTTTCGTGTTCTATAGACCAACACTCACGCGACTGTTGATTTGAAAGTTTCATTTGTTGGATGGCATTTAACAGTGAAATCTGTTATTTCAACCCATGATATGTTTGATATAACAACATTTTTTCCCTGAGTGTATAGAAAATTTTGTGACCGATAGAAAAATTATGTTTCACATTGGTTGGTGTGAAGTGTAATGATGGATATTCTATGGATATATTAAGGTTGCTTTTTTATGTGGACAATTGATATAAAACATTTATATGACGCCATAAATCCATCAATGCCTTCGTCCCATAGACAAAAATCACAATTTTTCGTATTGCAAATAGGCAGGCGCGAACGCAGGGAAAGATTTGGGGTTAAAACCCCGCCCCCCCAAATGAACGAAAATTAATTTTATTAGGCAAAACGATTAAAACTAAAAAGATTTCAATAAAAATAATTAGACCAAAAAAATTTCTTATGATAATTATTTGTTTATGCCTAAACCCTAATTAATAATATTTCTAACTACTTAACTAACTACTTAAGTAATAATATTTCTAACTACTTAATTAAGTACTTAAGTTAAACAAATGTGCTACTACCTTTTTTGTGTGCACTGCCATATCGACTGATGTAAGCCTCTTGATGTAAAATCGCTTACTTCAAGCGAATCGCTGCTGCTTCGTTTTTTTTCCGAACGAAGATAGGCTTCTGATTTTTACTTATCATCCAGGCAGCACATATAAATTGTTCCTTCGGAATATTAAAATCCTGTAAAAAGTAAGCAATTAAGAATAAACTCTAAAATACAAAATACCAATTATATCATTGTGATTTTTACTTACAATATTTCTTTGTTTTATATTTCCTGCGTATAAAATTCTGTGAGCACGTATTGCACCAGAATTTTATACACATAGGCTCACCATTTTGTTTCCGTCCAGCGCTCCAGCAACTTATTTGCATCGAAATCAATTCCATACATAGCGAATTATTCATGGTCCAATCGAGCCTGAAAGGATAGCCTGAAAGGAAATTTAAAAACGAGAAGATCCACATTGAAGAATATTTAAATCTGCATATCATCAAAAACCTACCTGCTTCCAGCGAAAAAGAAAAAAAAGGTGCGTTGAATTTCTTCAATACTTACGTCTCAGTGCTTGTGTTGTGTAATTTTTGCGCAAAAAATTTTAAAGCAAAAAACGCCAAAATAAATAAAAGGAAATTAATCATTGAAAATTAAAATTTTGTTTAATCATAGAAAATTAAAATAAAAATCGCGGCGGCCATATTAGGCATTCGTAAAACTTCGCGAGTTTTTGTTTTTTTTGTAACAAGAACAAATTTTATTATTAGCGCTCGGTGTATTACACATTTAATAAAATAAACTTTTTCTTTAATTCATAGCGATTTTATTTATTAAATCTTAACACAGAAGTTAAAATTATAAAAACTCAAGTTCCGAGTGCTTGAATTTTGCCGTCCGTCCGTCCGATACAAAAAACAAAAAAAATAACATACCGCGCATTCTTTTCAGAGAATTTAATTTATATTTTGCCACTCGCGTTGTACAATTTGTACAATTCGTCTTACGTTTTTTTTTAATTAGAAACGATTTGTTTTATATTATTACAATTTTCAAGTAACCTACGTTGGCAATTGTTTTTTTTAGTGCAAAGCACAACAGGCAAAGTAAACAAACTTTGCCGTCCGTCCGTCGACAAATTTTAATACGCGAGTAGTTTTAATAAGCAAAAATATTGCTATACGCACTACGAAAACTAAGAAAACACATACCGACACAACAACATTAAGCACAAACACTTTTTTCAATTTTTTATTCATCGTGAATTTATTCACCATTATTAATTTTTAATTATTTTTATATCTATTATCGAACTAAACTTGTTTATTATTCGCGTACGGTTGTTATTTTTTTCATTATTATTATTTACACTTTGGCCAGAAACAGCCTTCCAAACAGGGCTGCCTCACTATCGGAATACAACATATGTTAATAGTGGGCACTCTCACACGTTCGATTTTTTTTTTTGTCTTGACATAAGTTTACATGTCTTGACATTTTGCGTAAATTTGTAGTTTTTACGTAATAATCGCCATTCATAGTAATTTTAAATCAGTTAAAGTAATTTTTAATAACTTTTGATTAGTAAAGTTTTGGAAAATAAATAAATATTTTTATTATTAAAAAACGTCAAAGTGACTTTTTAATTCAAACTTTGGCGGTGTTTTGTGTAATTTTTTGACAAGTTACATAAAAATAAAACCAAGTCGTCAATTGTTTGTACATACAAAAAAAAAAAAAAACAAACTTTTTAGAAATTTTGAAGCTTGGATTTAAAAAAAAAAAAAAAAAAAAAAAAAAAAAAAAATTTTTTTTTTACAAACGTCAACTCGACCAGTGTGAATCGAATCTACCACTGGTGTATCTCTTTTCGCATTCGTGGTTAACATATTTAACCAATATTTAAAAGATTTATTCGTATATCTAATCGTTATAACGCAATATTTTTGATTGTTTATAACTTTTGAAGTTTTTTCTTTCGCTCTCGTTCCTTTAGTTTTTGTTCTACATTTCTGAGATAGTATTTTCGACTCCGTCGTCTATCTCAAGAAGTTGGTTTTAAACTTTTTCAACTTTTTTTTGGAAAGTTTTTGTGGTTTTTTTTTTTTTTTCTTTTTCGTCGATTTTTTATAACTGCCTACACTGAGAAAAAAACACATACCTTGCTCCGGTAAAAAATTTCTCTATTTTCGATATAGAAATTTTCTCTTTTTCAAATAAAATTTTCTTAAATTAGAATAAATTTTCACATTTTCGAAGAAATATTTCTTTACTTCTAGGAAATGGATATATTTCAATGTCTCTAATAATGATAAGTATTTTTCTCGCACAAAAATTTCTCATTTATAGAGAAAAATTTATTGAAAATGAAAAACTTTTCTTTTATTTTGATAAAAAATTCACTAAGAGAAGTATTTTCTTCAATAAAAACAAATCTTTTCTCAAAAATAAAAAGGTTTTTCTCAAAAAACGATATATTTTTCTTTTTAATGGAATCTTTTTACCATTTTTAGAGAATTTTTTGTATCGACATTAGAGAATAGCATTCTCTGGAGCAAAGTCTATACCATTTTTCTCTAAATATGATGCCTTTTTTATCATATTCCGATAAGCTTTTTTCTGAGTGTAGATAAAGCTTTATATAATGGCAAAATTAAATTCTTTTATGCGTCAAACTGATCAAATTTTTGACATGGAGGCAGATTTTAATGAAATTCCTCAAAATGAGCACACGGTTTTTTCGCTCAAAATTCAAGAGGATGAATTAAAATCAATTTGGGCGAGTGTGAAAGCCTCTTATGAATCATGCATTCTCAAATTGACAGCGTCCAACAATGACGATGACGAAAATGTAAGTGTCGTAAAAGTTAGATATCGAACCTGCTATCAAGCCTTTGTCCGCTGTCTATCAAAAATGACCGAAATGTCCGATCAGTTGTCCGCCGCCAGAAGGGTGAAGGAGTTTCCGACTCCTTCTTCAAATGAGGCCCATTTGTCTGGCCATAATATAAGCCTGCCACCCTGCGACACTGAACTCTTTTATGGAGATTATTTAACGTGGCCGTCCTTTCGTGACATGTTTTCAGCGATTTATATTTCTAATAATCGTCTGACGCCCGTTGAGAAACTGTTCCATTTAAATCAGAAAACTCGCGGTGAAGCCAAGGAGATTGTCCAGAAATCTCCCTTGACTCATGAAGGTTTTGCGACAGCGTGGGAGAATTTGAAAGACCGTTACGAGAATAAACGTATTCTTGTTAATAGTCAATTGAAAGTTTTATTCAATCTTCCAGCGGTGGTCAGTGAGTCCGGAAGCGATATAAAACAGCTTCAGAGGGACATTAATAATTGCATTTCGGCACTTACAATGCATAAAGTTGATATAAGCAACTGGGATGCAATATTCACATATTTGTGCTCCACAAAATTGCCTGAGAACACGCTCTCTTTATGGGAGCAATCAATTGAGGACAAGGCAGAAATTCCTAAGTGGACGGACCTTGACAAATTCCTCACTAGTCGTTTTCAAACGCTAGAGACGGTGTCTGATTTCAGAGGTGCTATTCCAAAAGCTTCTAAAGCAAGTGCGCCACCTCAACAACAAAAAAAGATCAGCACCTATCAGGCAAAGGTGACAAATACAAAATGCAAGTTGTGCAAAGGCCAGCAGCATTCATTAAGACTTTGCCAAAAATTCTTGTCAATGAATATTAATGAACGGTCGTCAACAGTGAGGCGCTTACACTACTGCATTAACTGCCTTTCAAGTAGCCATGTCTCTAAAGATTGTAGGAGCACTTACAGCTGTTCCACATGTTCGCAACGACACCATACGCTGTTGCATAGGACCCAGTCAAGCTCAAATATTCAGCCTGGAGGGGGAGGTCAAAGTACAAGTAAAACAGTACAGTCCACTCACCAATGCCCAGAGCAACCGCAAACATCTGCAAGCGCTCAAGGGAATATCCATTCGTGCTTTGCCTCCAGCAGTAAACGTATTTTACTGGGCACAGCGATGGTTAACATCTGCCATAAGGATTCATACTTCACAGCCAGAGCACTTATTGACTCTGGCTCAGAAGGGTCCTTTATATCTGAAAGGTTGCAGAAACTTATTCAGTTACCTACTCGCCGCGTGAGCGCCCAGGTCTCTGGCCTCAACAATGTAGTCTCTGCAAAGGTGCAAAAAGCATGCAAGTTTGTTCTTGGATCACCTATTGATCCAACGATACAAATCTCTGCAGATGCCCTTATCTTATCAAAGATTACCGGAAATCTTCCTACTTGTTCCGTGGATCCATTGCTTCAACAATCTTTTCCGGAGCTTGTTTTAGCGGATAAGAGATTTTTCTGCAGCGAACAGGTAGATGTTCTAATAGGTGGAGATTTGTATTCGCAAGTCTTACTAGATGGTATCCGCCGTAATGTTTTGGGTTCACTTATTGCCCAAGAGACCATCTTTGGATGGATCTTAACCGGATCTGTTCCATGTGATGGTCAGTCTGCGTCCTCGTCTATGGTGTCCTACTTCAGTGAAGTTTCCCTTGATCGCCAGTTAGCGTCATTTTGGGAACTCGAGGAGGTGCCACAAAAGATGTTTTTAACAGACGCAGAAAGATTTTGCGAAGAAAACTTCGTCAAGACCACACGACGAAATTCAGATGGCCGATATGTGGTGACTTTGCCATTTAAGCAAAGTTATCCTGAAGAAATTTGTTTGGGCGACTCGTACTATATCGCAGTGCGCCAATTTCTTCGAAATGAGGCCAGACTTATGAAAAATCCCACAGCAAAAATGGAATATGACAGGGTTCTTAGGGAATACTTGGACCTCGGCCATATGCAAAAGGTTCCTGGCAGTTTTGAAAAGGAACAAGCGTCATCTTATTTTCTACCTCATCATGCCGTGATGAAACCCGATAGCACCACTACGAAGGTACGAGTGGTATTCAACGCATCGTGTCCGTCATCAAATGGAGTTAGCCTGAACGATGTTCTCTACGCGGGACCAGTGCTTCAAAGCGACTTAACGGTGCTCATTCTTAAGTGGCGCTTTTTTAGGTTTGTTTTTAATGGAGACATCGAAAAAATGTATCGCCAAATTATCGTGGACGATACCCAGCAGGCTTATCAGCGCATCATCTTCAGAGAGTCGTCGCAGAACCCGCTTCAAGAATTCCAGTTAAAGACTGTGACCTTTGGAGTCAATTGTGCTCCATTCTTAGCGATTCGGACACTTCTCCAGCTTGCAGATGATGTGGAGACTACTTTTCCGCTGGCGTCAAGCATACTGCGTAACCATATGTACGTGGATGATGCTTTGGCTGGGGGTCATAGCCTAGCGTCCTCAATTCAAGCACGGAAGGAGCTTGAAAAGGCTGTAGAATCTGCCGGTTTTTGCTTGCGTAAGTGGACGGCGAATTCTGAAGAAGTTCTTCGAGGGATTCCAAAGGGGCATTTGCTCAATGAAGACTTCCTGCAATTCGAAGACAGCAGTCAAGTGAAGACGTTGGGCATCCGCTGGAATGCACGCTTAGACAGTTTTTATTTTGATGTCCGTCCACTCGACCAAGGGGGAAGCTTTTCTAAAAGGGAAGTGCTCTCTACGATAGCAAAACTTTTTGACCCTGCAGGATGGCTGGCCCCAGTAGTTGTTGTAGCAAAGATCTTGATGCAACAAGTTTGGTTAGATGGGATCGACTGGGATGAGCAATTAGTGCCTTCAACACTCCAACGGTGGCAGTCTTTTGTGCAGACTTATTCTCACATCGGCAGTATTCAGATTCCACGTTGGGTTAATTTTTCTCCTGATGCCGATATCCAGTTTCACGGTTTTTGTGATGCGTCTGAAAAGGCATATGGTGCAGCGCTATACGTAAGAGTCAGACATAACCACCAGGTCGACACCCACCTGCTCGTGGCCAAAACTAAGGTAGCGCCAGTTAAAACGGTGTCTCTACCGAGGCTAGAGTTGTGTGGAGCTGTGATTTTAGCTGAAATGGTGGATGCTTTTTTGTCGAAGTTGGAAGCGTACAACCACCAGTTGTTTCTTTGGACTGATTCGACGATAGTGTTGGCGTGGCTGCGTAAACAACCTTGCACTTGGACGACGTTCGTGGCCAACCGTATCACAAAAATCAAAGAAAAGATTAATACTGGAAACTGGAGCCATGTGGACTCCCAGGATAATCCAGCGGATCTTGCCAGCAGAGGAACAGACCCACAAAGTTTGAAAGACAGCACTTTGTGGTGGCAGGGACCAGCGTGGTTGAAGCAGGATCCATCTTTATGGCCAACCAAAGAACACCAGTTCGATACAACGGTGGAATGCAAACCAGTTCAAGCCCATATGGCTTGTGCCGAGAATACGGAAATTTTAAGTCGTTTCTCTTCACTACCTCGTGCTTTGCGGGTTATATCGTACGTGTTACGATTCTTTCGAATGACACATAAGACGCAGCGAAATAATTTCGTTTTCCAGTCGGTTGCTATAACTCCGCAAGAAATTAAAGACACGACGAAAAGGCTCATTATATGGTGCCAGAAATTGGGCTATTCTTCAGAATACCAAAATTTACAAAAAAGGACTTTAGTTGATGCCAAAAGCTCAATTTTAACGCTTAACCCATTTTTAGACAGCCAAGACATCCTAAGAGTAGGTGGAAGGTTGGCTGGGTCTGAGCATATAACCTACAACGAGCGGCATCCCATTATTTTACCGTATGACTGTCACTTTTCAAAACTACTTGTGCAGTTTACCCATGAAATTTCCATTCATGGAGGGAACCAACTTGTATTACGACTTATTCGGATGCAATATTGGATTCCTAAGGTAAAAAACATGATTAAATCTATAATTCACAACTGTAAAGTATGTGTGATCGACCGAAAGCGTCTGCAAACGCAGCTAATGGCATCCTTGCCACCTGATGGCGAAGAAAGGATGGATATTGATACCACTATGGCTTCAGCAGCTCAGCATGCGGAAAATTCACGCTCTTTCCGCCCCCCTCTCGGAGCACAAGCGTCAACCCGGCGCTCTTCCAAACGTCAACGACGAGCCAAGCAGCAGCACCACCGACGTCAAGCCAAAAAACCCGCCCATCAGAATCGCTCACATAGTGGTTTTAGAAGCCAGTCCTCGCCCGCTATACCCTGCTTCCAACAGATTATACCGCTTCTACCTACGGCGGTCGTAAAGGTACAGGCGAATGGGCGGTTAAACCCGGTTAGGGCCCTGATAGACCAGAGTGCGGGCATGTCTGAAGTGTCCGACCAGTTAGTGCGCCAGTTGGGGTTGCCCAAGATAAGGTGTGGATCGTCGGAGTTGTGTTCCATAACTCTGCGGACCCTACACGAAAGCGCCTTGTCGATTACGACACAGGCTAGGGTTAAACGCAACTTATCGCGGACAACTCCTAGTTCAACACTGGACGCGTCTATCAGGGCCAATTTTTCTAACTTGGTGCTAGCTGACCCTCATTTCTATAAAGCGGCCCCAGTGAGCATAGTATTAGGGGTAGACGTGTACCCGCGTATAATACAACCGGGTATTATACCCAGCGTTTTGGGAGGCATCGTCACGCAAAACACCATATTCGGATGGGTTCTGTCTGGCACCTGTAGCAGATAATTTGCACACTATATACATAATACATAAAACACATGAATTTAAACCAAATTGAATTGCACTGAGACAAAGAAAGAAGAAAAAATCAACACACTTTTTTATCTTTATTGTATATTTAAGATTTATTTAATGGATTTAAATTTTACTTATTAATACATCATATATAATATTGTTTTTTTTGAACTTTACAGTAATACTGCAAGGGGGCCGGTATGTTTATGCCTAAACCCTAATTAATAATATTTCTAACTACTTAACTAACTACTTAAGTAATAATATTTCTAACTACTTAATTAAGTACTTAAGTTAAACAAATGTGCTACTACCTTTTTTGTGTGCACTGCCATATCGACTGATGTAAGCCTCTTGATGTAAAATCGCTTACTTCAAGCGAATCGCTGCTGCTTCGTTTTTTTTCCGAACGAAGATAGGCTTCTGATTTTTACTTATCATCCAGGCAGCACATATAAATTGTTCCTTCGGAATATTAAAATCCTGTAAAAAGTAAGCAATTAAGAATAAACTCTAAAATACAAAATACCAATTATATCATTGTGATTTTTACTTACAATATTTCTTTGTTTTATATTTCCTGCGTATAAAATTCTGTGAGCACGTATTGCACCAGAATTTTATACACATAGGCTCACCATTTTGTTTCCGTCCAGCGCTCCAGCAACTTATTTGCATCGAAATCAATTCCATACATAGCGAATTATTCATTATTAATAGAAATAAAAAGATCTTAAAACACAGAATTCAATGCTCTTCATAAAGAATTCCAGTCTAAAACAAGTAAAGAAAGTCTAAAGTCGGTCTAAGACGACTATGAAATACCATAAACCCACTTTTCAAAAACAAAAAAATTTTTATTGTAAATGGGCTTGTCCGTGGGCGGATGAAGCCTATATTTTATATGCATTTAAATATTGATGAAAAATATACGCATACCAAGTTTTATTCCTGTAGCTCACAGTTAATGCCTTTATTGTGCTTTCGCTATGGGAGGTGGGCGTGTTAATGAACAGATTACTCCCAATTTTTGAACACACCTTAGTTTTGGTATGAAATACATACATACCAATTTTTTTTTTCTCTATGACAAACATAACCTTATGTATTGAGTTTTAAACTTTTTGGGTTGTATGGGAGGTAGGCGTGTCCGTGGGCGGATGATGTCCATTTTTCAAAACCATTTTTGTTTTGTTATAAAAAACATGTGTGCCAAATTTAAGCTCTTTAGGTTAAACACAGGCTTATTTATTGCGTTTTCAATTTTTGGGTTGCATGGGAGGTGGGCGTGTCCGTGAGCGGATGACGTCCATTTTTCGAAGACATCTTTGTGTTGATATAAAACACACACATACCAAATTTTATTGTTGTACACTTATTATGAGCTGACTTATGCAGTTTTAAATTTTTGCGTTGTATGGGAGGTAGGCGTGTCCGTGGGTGCATGTGATCATGTGTACCAAGTTTCATTCAATTATCTCAACTCCTTCTTCTTATCCTGTGTTTACGGACAACACACAGACGGACGGACGGACGGACGGACATGGATAGCTAGACTCACGTGGAGACGCTGATCAAGAATATATATACTTTTCTATACCGGACTCACTTCGTTCTATGCGTTACAAACGTTTGCACAAAGTTAATATACCCTGACCTTTCAGGTTTAGGGTATAAAAAAAGCAATACTCTTTAAAAAATTTTGGGATGCCAACATAAAAGTCAAATTTTAACTTTAATTTTTGACCGAAAAAATAAAAGTCAAAATTTAACTGTTATTTTTGACTCAAAAAATAAATGTAAAATTAAAACTTTTATTCTTGACTGAAAAAATATAAGTCAAATTTTAACTTATATTTCTGAGCAGAAAAAAAAGTCCTATTTCAACTTTTATTTTTGACTGAAAAAATTAAAGTCAAATTTTAACTTATATTTTTGACCGCAAAAAAATCATCAAAAAATAACTATTATTTTAGACTTTTTTTAAAGAAGTCAAATAAATAAAAAGCTTTTAAGATTAATATTCCTTAGCTAATAGGCAAACGCACTGCTGTATTCAAATAGCGAATAAAAATTTCTTTCTGTCTGTTTTTTTTTTAACTGAAATTTTGAAAATAACTGTTATTTTCGGTCCCTGACAGAAATGAAAAACAGTAAAGCAAAACGATAAAAATAATGTATTATTTTATATAAGTTGTATTATTTTAAGCTACACTCAGAAAAAAGTGTCTCGGAATATGATAAAAAAGGCATCATATTTAGAGAAAAATGGTATAGACTTTGCTCCAGAGAATGCTATTCTCTAATTGCGATACTTAAAATTCTCTAAAAATGATAAAAAGGTTCCATGAAATAGAAAAATATATCGTATTTAGAGAAAAATGCTTTTTTTTTGAGAAAATATTTGTTTTTATTGAAGAAAATACTTCTCATACTGAATTTTTTATCAAAATATAAGAAAAGTTTTTCATTTTCAATAAAATTTCTCTATAAATGAAAAATTGTTTGTGCGAGAAAAATACTTATCATTATTAGAGACATTGAAATATTTCCATTTCCTAGAAGTAAAGAAATATTTCTTCGAAAATGTGAAAATTTATTCTAATTGAAGAAAATTTTATTTGAAAAAGAGAAAATTGCTATTATCAAAAATAGAGAAATTTTTTACCGGAGCAAGGTATGTGTTTTTTTCTCAGTGTAGTTTTTGTTGTGTTACATTGATTGTTTTGATCAAAAAGCACTTAATCAAAAACATTAAACGACCTCGGAAGTCGAAATGGAAATGGATTTGAAAACGACTTTTAACGACTAAGTTATAATAATGATAGAGAAGTTTGAGGCTGACGCAAAACTAACGCACCCATCTCTTTTTTCACCAAAACCATAACAAATCGACAATATTATTAGATTTTACAGGTATGTACAATAGTGGTGACCGTGGCATGCAGGTTAAGTGTGTGGCTAAGCATACTCGGAGCCCGGGTTCGATCCCCAGCCGTGCCGAAAAGTTTTTTCAATTAATTCAGTTTTTTCATTCTACAGAATATTCTAAACAGGTTTGCCAAAAAAACCTTTTCTCAAGTCTAAAATTGATTGCGAGCCTCCGTTTTTTTTTAAAAAATGTTTGAATTTGTGTTTTACTTCACTATGTGACAAAATGTATACAAACATCCAAAAACCATGTATAAGGGTAAAAAATGCCTAGTTTACGGTAAAAAGTCTTCAATAAATATACACATTTAAGAAAAATTTTATCAAATTTCATATGTGATCAAAATTTCAAACGTGTTATATTATGAATCTAGTGAAAAACCGAAGCCAAATAAACAAATTTCTATAATTAAAATTCAAATTAAAAGCGATAAAATTCTAAGCCTGTAAGAAATAAATGAATTTATCAAAACAAAAAACACATTAATAAAATAAACAAAACAAAATAAAGTACAAGTAAAAACAAGTTTTATAGAAAAAGAACAAAAAGAATCATGCTTAACTCAATATAAAAATGAAAAGATTACTATAACTGCCTCTATAACTGTTGATTTTTTTTCAACAACTCGTCGAACACTGGCCAAAAGTTGAACATTAATCTCAGTTTCTTGAATTTGACTTGATTTGTCGATCAAGTTAACTTATTTTGTTATTTATTTACTAACTTTCATCTTAAAAAAAATATTTTCTAACAAGTGGAATTATGCAATAGATTTCTCTAAATTCGAAATTAAATAATTAAACTATAATAGCAACTCTAGCTTTCAAATGTTTTCTTCTATTTTAAATAAATTTTCAAAATATTTTTTTTTAAATATTATAATGAAATCTGAAACTTTTTAATTTTTTATTGACACGTGATGAAACACGTGAAATTTATAAATAAACTAATATTTTATAATTAATGTTCGAAACCACTTAAATTTGTACCTTAGTACTGTACTTTTTTGGTTATTTATTTCAATTTCTTCACATTTTTTAGCATAACAGAAATTCAAACTTTCTTTCGAAAAACCGAAGGCTCGAAATCGATTAGTGTTTTTTGGGAAAAGATGGTCAGAATTTTCCGTAGAACAATTTACGCGCCTACAATTTTTTGAAAACAAAAATTGAGCTGACCTTATATACAAGGCTTGAGGCTACAAAGACTCAAAACATATGCAATTAACCCATCTCCCATTGGAAAACCCAATTGAATAGAAAAATACCCATGACAATAATTTTTTCAAAAAATCACTTAAAAGTGTTGCTAAGAAATATCGCAATACTTTTGATGGGGATGGTTAGGTAATAGATCGAAATTTCTTAGACTACTAGATGTATCCTTGAAATTCTACCATTTGACTAAAGGTACCAGACTACTAAGATCATGAATTTTCCAATGGTGGAAAAAGCGGCAGTGGAAAGCAGAAAATATACAAAATAAATCAAAGCACAACAGAAATATTTAGTTTTCTATCTTGCCTTTTTATTGACACCAACTTTGGCTCGATCGCATTATTAATAAGAAAGTAATTAGTAATTAATTGACTTGAGTATTTTTCTACCAAATCAGCCGGTCAGGTGTTAATTTTGCCCTCCATCGCTAGAAGTAATCAGTGCAAATTTCAATTAGCAGTTTTATCGTTTAATGCACATTGCAATTATTTTAAAAAAAATTCGGAGAAAAGCTATCACAATGGTCCAATAGGTTGAAAAACACCCAATGAATATCTCAGCAACGCATTGAGGTATGGAGCTGAATGTTTGTTTTTGATTATTTTGAATCAATTGATCATAAAATTATGTATAAAATTTTATCAAAATTGTATGAGCGGATCTGGTTCCAGGCGGAAATGGGTTGATAAAACTGGACAGACTGGGTTAATGAATGGTCTACCTCGGTTAAGTGTTCTAGATAAATAGGGATCTAGATAAATAATAAAAATATATAAATATAGAAAGTAAAGAAAAATAGACATTGTTCTCTTAAAATTATTTAATGAATAACAAATTTAAATAAATCTGAAAAAACCCAAATTTTTTCCTGGGTGCGCGAAAACACTTTTCAAAAGCACTACTCACCGGCAGAATAAAGCACTTTGTACTTTGTTTTTTTTTTTTTTAAATTTCCGATCGGGAATTCAAACGATTTTCGTTCTCCTTTTAACTAATGCATATCTATGTGAAATTTTCCAGAAACCAGAAATTTTTATTATTTATATACATAAATTTACTTAAAAGCACTTTTTTATTTTCATAATAAAACACATTGTATTTGCAAAAACCAAACAGCAAATCCAGATAGAGTTCCTTTATTTTTTAAACAAATCCCTTTTATTTTGAAAGAAACAAGAACGAAAAATATAAAAAACAATTTAAATTTTATAAAATAAGTTTTTTGAACAATTTTACTTAACGATATTAAAATTAATTTTAATATTACAATAAGCTTATATAATTTTGAGTAATAATTTTGTGATAGTTTTAATTTTTTTTTTTTATGTTATAATTCTTACAAAACATTTTTTTTAAGAAGTTAATGCCAAAAAGTTGATTCAGCTTTAAATCAAATCCAAATCCAATTTAAGTTAAAGTGGAATACTTTTCATGTCAAAGTTCATAGTGGAAACAACGTCAAACTGGATATATATTATTCGAAGTGAAAACACTTAGAATTGAATATTTTCGTGTTTGATGTCAAAAAAAAAAAATAAATATTTGAAAAATATTTGAATTGAAGTGGTTTCCTTTGATTTCACGTTGTTTTTAGCTCAGTGATAGAGTTCATATCGGGCGATTGTGCAGGACACCTTAAAACCAAAATCTTTTGATCCTGCAGCCATTTTGTCACTATTTTAGCGGTATGCTTAGGGTCATTATCGTGGTGAAAAATCACTTTATCAGACAAAAGACCCTTTTTTTCTATAGCGGCTGGCAAATTATTTTGTAGAATGGATGGGTACTGCTCTTTATTTATGTTCCCTTCTATTTTCACCAAAGGTCCAACGCCATTCATAGTTATACAACCCAAACTATGATAGATCCACCACCATGTTTCATGGTTTTTTGACTTGATTTGGTGTCAATACGTTGGAGTCCCTTGGTCCGATTCCACGATCGTTCATCTGACTCAAAACGATTTATTTTAGTCTCATACAAAAATTTTACAAAACTTTTTAGAAAAAAAAATTTTAAATATCACTTTTTGAACTACCTTTTCACAGTCTGCTGTAGTCCAGTTTTCATTCTGTTCGTCTAATTTTTTTCGGTTTTTTAAGTTTTTTGGTGAAATATATGTTTTTTCTTCTTCTCTGCAGCTTTTAAACTTATGCTGCGTAAACTTCTACGAACAGTCGACTCACTTGCTTCAAATCCAAGAGTTTTTGCTGCTTCAGCCGGACAAACACCATTATCGCTTGTCACCAAATTCGCAATATGGCGGCAAGTTCGATCATCAATGTTTTTTTTGGGCATCCTAATTTTGGCTTTGATATTGTATTTTTTCAACTTTTGTACTATCGTATGGTTAATATTGTGTTTTTTCCAATATTTCTAATTGAATCACCCATTTCTAAGAAATGTAAGATTTCACGTTCTTTGGAAGGTAACATTTTGATCGACTGTCAGCCAAAGGCGTTCACACTAAGACTGGCATTAAAACTTTTACAAAAATACCGCTCAATACGAGGATTGCAAAAGTAAAACATTTATGACAACTAAAACAAACACATCTTTCTATAGGGAGAGCGAACAAGTTTAATATCTCTCAAAATTTGTTTAAGCAAGACAGCAAGAATATTCCTCATCCAAACTTTTGAGCCAGACGTCTTGAGACTAATATTTTTTAAAGAAGAGCTTTCTTAAGTCAGTTAGGGTTTCACTTTTGCTCGTCAGTGTATATTCTGCAATATTTCATATTAATATTAATAATATTTCACAGATTTCAGCCTGCCTGTCTGTCTGAATCGGCGTTTAAAATGCACGCAGCCTTAGAGAAACACATGTACTTCATCTGTGACTTCAAAACCTATTCGATCAAAAATGTAGCTTGTATGGGGAGGTGCACCCACTTGTCCAAAGCTCAGCCCAGTTTTCTAGTAGAAGGACATTACCAAATGGCAACTCCATTCTCTATTTCACTGATCAGCGACTTTTACTTCCAATGCTATTTCATATTAAAAATTTGGCTTTTATGGGCGGAATCACACTCCGTTTTCCAATGCCCGTGCTATTTTTCTAGTCAAAAGACATTTCCAAAAATTAACTTTATACTGAGTTTAAATATTATGAGACATTAAGTACCATAGCGATTCGATATTAAACATTTGAACTGTATTGATGGTGCCACGTCCCATTTTCTAATGCTTGCTGAATTTTTCTAGACAATGGACTAGAACGACTAAATGTTATATCCTGAAAAGTTTGAATGCCTAAAAAGTGTCACGCCCCTTCTGCAACGGCTTTAAAATATTACCAGAAAACAGCACGTCGAAATTGATTGTGCAACATGTAATTCTAAAGCTATTCGATATCGAAAATTATGGTTGTATGGGAGTTGCCATCGGTACCAAACTTCACAGGAGCACACTCTCAAGACTTTGCTAGAGTTTCCCTGAAAATTTCATTACAATTGGTTAAGCGGTTTTGAAGTCTACTTGTAACATACACACAATTATTTTTATATATACATAGAAGATGTTAACAGCTTATTGAACATATGCTTAACTTACGCAACCTTTATGGCTAAATCGCTATACTGCGTTAGATCTATTTTACACAAACAATGCTGTGAGTGGTATAAACGTTAAACGAAAAGGCAATAATAACAATTAGATTAGCTGATTTTGACATCTAGCTCACTTCCTCTCCAATATGCGCCTACCTTGTTATTCTATCATGGTGGTGCCCAAGGTTGATTTATTTAAGGTTGCGTACATTTTTTGACGCATCCTTATTGTATGTAAACAAAAATTTTAGTATTCTATTTACCAAATAGTACTACAAAAAACTACCAAATAGTATTATATTCAGGCAACCGTGTCAGTTCTTTACTCAAATGACTACGCTCTTTTGCTCTCATTTCAAAATAAGAGTGCCGAAATGAGAAAACATCAAAAATGTATGCAACCTTATATAAATAAGCCTTGAGAGGTGCCATAAAAACAAATTTTAAATCTAAACTATTGTATATAGCTAGCTTTCAATCCGTCGAGATTGCATAATTGTCAAAATAATAATTCAGCTATATATCAGGCAGGAAAAAGATTTTTTGACTGTAAATATGTAGATACAATTCAAGTCTGAAAACCATAACAAATACGATGTCAGATTGTTAGCAACATTGCTGAAGAGACCAAACTGAGAGCAACTCCCCACAAAACATGGCAGCCGTGCTGTGTGTAGGGCTGCCGTTTTGGTAAAAAGATTTTGACATGGTAAAATGGTAAATTTTTTTTTTGGTTTGATTAATTTAAAATTAATGAAAATTTAAAATAAGTTGTAAATCAAAAAATGAATGTATAAAAATCAGACATGCACGTTAACGTTAATTTTAACGGTAACCGAAATATTGTTTTTGTTTCGTTGAAACGAAATAAAAAAATAACGTTAATTCAAAAAACGAAAAATATTTATTTCGTTTCGGAGAAAACGATATAAAATTTTTTCGTTTTTTTTCCAATCAACCGTTGAAAATAACGTTAATTTCAACAAAAAAAATTTCGTTTTTTTTTTATCAGAAGAAATTTTTTTTAGCATAAGAGAAAATTATAGAAAATTTTTCGTTTTTCAACGAAACGAAATTTGTTTTGATAAATTTTTAACGTTATTTAAAAAACGAAATAATTTTGATAATTAATTTTTTGGCATCAACGAAACGAAAAAATTTTGTTGATTTCGTTGTGCATGTCTGATAAAAATTATAGATTGAAAATAATCTTTCAAATAAAAACGAACGCATCAAGTGAAAATTACACCAATTTGTCAGATGCTTAGATCCTCGGCTTAGGAAAGAAATTGATGGATGGCTAAGATCATGATACAAAATTACAGGTAGTATTAACGCTTCTGTCGACTACTTCAAATTTTTAAAAAATATATCGAAGAAGAGAGCGCTTATAAGCAAACAACATAATACAAAGGGCACATTCAGCATACTCAACATTGCCAACACGTCAGAAAAATGAGTTTTTGATAGCGTTCAATAGAACTGTTGGGGCAGCAGTCGTTAAAATGTACGCTACTGTCTCGACTGTTCAAAAATTCAAACGTCAACTTGGAATCTCTGTTAATTAACTACATATACATCAATCTTAGATGGTGGGAAATAATTTTCAATATATAGTAAAGTATTTTTAGTTTGTATAGTATTTTTTTAGATTACAGTTTAACATAAGATATTTTTTAAGTACTTAAAAATCAAAAATAATCAAATCAAAATAGAAAAATAGTATAAATTATTGTAGTAGTATAATAGGCTGCACATAAATAGTACAAAGATTTACTTTTCGTCAACTTGACAACTTTAAGACGCTTCATATAGCAACACATTCAGCAAAAACATAGCTCACCTAGGTACACTGGTACTGGTAGGTACTTCAAGAGAAAAGAAGCAGCTGACAATGATGATATCTGTATTATTGTATCATGGCTAAGATGGACAAATAAGTTTTTATTTTTTACAAATTGATTTTCTTAAAATTTAAAAGGCGACCAATGTGGAATGCGATGAAACATCTTCAAGCGTATAATAAATGTTAATTGAATTAAAAAAATATGCATAAATGTATTGTTTCTTTAACTTAAAAATACATTTTTTTGTGTTTGGTTAAATTTTTTTCATTTTGGTAAATTTTTGGATGAAATTTGGTAGAATAAAATGTTTGAGAGTGGCAGCCCTGGCTGTGTGGTGAGTTACTCTCACAGCGAGAGCTTAAGCATTGGTTTTCTGTGTTTGTTGTGCTGCTTGTACAGCATTAGCATGAATTAAAATACATGAATTCTTAAATAATTAAAGAAAAAGTTTTGTAAAAAACGTAGTTCCCTCTATTTTTATTTCGCTTATCAAAGCAATTGAGAAGTGAAAAAACTTAAAAAAATCGGTTCAGCGGTTATTGAGAACACGTCGGACCAAGTCTCCGTAAGTCTCCTTTTATATAATAGTATAGATTAGTCTATAACTAGTTAAACTATTTTTACATTCAAGCCTTATCAGCTATCAATAAAAGTTCAGGAACTTTAAAAAATAGAAACAACATTTTCGTTAAAACAATTTGTGTTCAAAAAGTAAAAATTTTGTTTTTAAATAATTTTTTTTCAACGTTTTATTCATTTAAAAAAAAAATTTTGTGAAACCAATCGCACCACGCCCAATTTTGGCTCATAACTTGACCCATGTGCTCATATGCCAAATTGTTCTTTCCTAGCTCTTATAGAAATCCATTTTACCATAACGGTTTGTAGGGCAAAACATGGCACAAAACTTGGTTTTCATCAAGTTAGTTTTTTTCTTTTCAAATTATTCACATGTTGTTTTCTTTATACCTTTTCTATAACAAGGAAAACACAAAAATTACTGCTATTCATCGTTCGAATCGCAAGTTAAGATCTTGAGTTCACACAAGTATCCTTTTGGTAAAATCATTTTTTGGTTTCAAAAATTTTATTATTATCCCGTTAATTTTAGCTACTGAAATAAAATTAAGAATTTTACGAACAGTACTTTCACTTTTTGCTTGCATAAGATCATAAGATTTCATGCTGGTGGTTAACATCAACCGCCATCAAATGTAAAAGTCACGAATTTAACGAAATTCTGAAAATGTTTAGAACATTTAAGCAATTCAAAATTTCCATAAACTTGACACTACAACCATTTATGTGCAAGAATGTGTATGAAAAAATCAATAAAAACGAAAATTGTTACAATAAAGTTAATTAATGGTAATTTTTCATAGCATTTTGATACATTGCTATCTATTGTTTTTATTGGAAACGTGAACATGTTTCGTCATCACCACATATTTTCCCCTGTACTCTGTATAGGCAGCATTTGGATATTTGTGTCCAACTTGATCAAAAATTGCAATATAAGTCAGGTTATCCACCACAACCGTTATGTGGTGACCGTGGCAGACAGGTTAAGTGTGTGGCTTAGCATGCTCGGAGCCCGGGTTCGATCCCCAGCCGCGGCGAAAAGTTTTTTTCAATAAAAAATTTTTCTGATCGGTCACCACCTCTCTGCAGAAAATGGTAAGCCTCCGAGAGTAAATAGTGCCATGTAAAGCTTCTTGAGAACATTTACTTTAGCCGTTCGGAGTCGGCATAAAACATGTAGGTCCCAGTTCTCGGTCAATTGTGTGCAAAACATTTAATAACACACACAACACAATTGATCATAAGAAGCTCGGTCAAAATCCTTTCAAGGGCTGAAATGGCCAATTTGTTTTTTTTTTTTTTATCCGCCACAAACTTCTTCATTATTCATTTATTAAAAATTCTGAGTATTCTCTAAATAAGTTGAAAAAAAATTTTCGTTCGACAAAAGCAAATTTCACCAAATTTCACAAAAGCAAATCGATGTACCAGTTCTTGATTTTCTCCCCACCAACACAAAAAGACAAGTTCTTAAGTTTAATTTTATATAATTGTATTTTAGACTGTGTTACATGATATTACAAAATTTCGAAATGCTTACATAATTTAATTGAATTGGTTGACTTATTTTTTATAAAATAGTTATGGCAATCGTTTTTGGCGTATTTGTCTGGCAGATGTAGTCAAGTTCAATATTACAATTGTAATCGTTGATTTGATAATAATTTTCCCTAAACCACAAGTGTACGCAATTCTCGTTGCCGTTGTAATTATCAGGTTGGCCACCGTACCACTTCATGTTGTCCATGGGTTTTCCCGTACTAAACCATTGGTATTTTCCTTCGGATGCAAGATCGTTTCCTGATATCCAAAGCCATTCATTCCCAGTATACCTCAATGTGACCAAATGCTGGGAAATAGCTTCCATTTCATCGGCTGACTCGATGGTGGCTAAGTAAGCACCCATGGTGTGACAAAACTGTGCAGCGGCAAACCAGTTTAACTTAATAATTCCAAAAGTTCAAAATAAATCATATTTAGTTTCACTTATTTTCAGTTATAATGTATTTTGCAAACCTTCTTGGTGGTCTCAATAAAATAGTACTTCTGACCAAGACGAACAAATGGTTCCCTATTAATATCAGCGCCACATTTGTTGGGAAAATCTGAAAAAATTTCACGATAACATTATTTACAAATATTTAATATTAGTCAGCAGTTAAGGAAACCCAAAGTCGGTCACTACCGACTTAAGTAAACTTAAACTGATCAACGCTACACTTTACTGATCGATTTACATAATAATAGTTTTTCTGCAATATGGTATGGATTTGAACCACACCCACGAAAATGGGTGTGGATTCTTGAACAATCGGTTGAAACGCATGCTGTTATGAACTAATACTGTGAGAAGAGTAGGAAGAAAAGATGCCTTTTCAGGCAAGAAATAAAATTAGATGCAGAAAGCGTGAGTGCGAGAATATTGAGATCAGTGCTGCCGTTGTACAATTTTTATAAGTAGTAAATGTTCAGGTTTTGAGGAGTATTTTTTATACCCTAAACCTGAAAGGTCAGGGTATATTATCTTTGTGCAAACGTTTGTAACGCATAGAACGAAGCGAGTCCGGTATAGAAAAGTATATATATTCTTGATCAGCGTCACCTCCGGTATAGAAAAGTATATATATTCTTGATCAGCGTCACCTCGTGAGTCAAGCTATTCATTTCCGTCCGTCTGTGTGTTGTCCGTATACACAGGATAAAAAGTAGGAGTTGCAATAATTGAATAAAACACATAGTCCCAAGGATTTGCATTATTGAATATTTTTGGAATCCGCCCAAGGACACGCCTACTTGCCATGCAACGCAAAAATTGAAAACTGCATAACTCAGCTCATAATAAGCCTATAACAATCAAATTGGGTACGTATGTGTTTTGTTTCAACACAAAGATGTCTTCGAAAAATGGGTATCATCCGCTCACGGACACGCCCACCTCCCATACAACCCAAAAATTTAAAACATAATAAATAAGCCTCTGTTTAACCTAGAGAGATAAAATTTGACACGTATATTTCTTAAGACAAAACAAAGATGATTTTGAAAAATGGACGTCATCCGATCACGGACACGCCCACCTCCCATACAATCCAAAAAGTTTAAAACTCAAAAAATAAGATAATGTTTGTCATAGAGAGATCAAATTTGGTATGTATTTATTTTATACCAAAACTAAGGTGAGTTCAAAAATTGAGCTACAGGAATACAACTTGACACGTGTAAATTTTTCATCATCATTTAAATGCATATAAATTATAGGCTTCATCCGCCTACGGACACGCCCATTTTCAATAATATTATTTATTTTTTTGGAAAAGTAGGTTTAGGGTTTTTCATAGTCGGCCTAGACCGACTTTAGATTTTTCTTTCTTGTTTATTATTTGAAAATAGAGACAAAAATAACTTCAGCAAAGCAAACTAATAGAGTATAAAAATTTAATTTCAGGTATTCATGTGTATAATTCCAAAAAAGAAAGCATGAAAAATTTTTGGAAATCCAAAAAAAAATAAAAAAAACATTTTACACAAACTTTTTTGTTTTAGTTTGAAGATTTATAAGACAACGATTTATTACTTTTAACGATTTATAAAAAGAAATTGTTAATTTTTTTTTTCATGTTTGTTTAAATGAATCCTTTAGATTCATTAAGAGTTTAGAGGAACTCCAACTTCCAACATGATTTTTATCCATTAATTCTTTCGCAATACAAACTGAAAGAACAGTTGTTTTGAGAAGACACTTTTTTATTTCCTTTCTGCGCTTTGATGATAATGAAATTTTATATGCTTGGTCAATAAGAGGTAATTAAGAACAATTGCTAAAATGGTTGAAATCGGTCAGGGAGATGCAAAGAAAGTTGGCCGATCTTAAAAAAAATGTTATCAAAAGGCAACGTAATTAGAAAAATAGATGTGTACTGAAAATGGTAGAAATTGATGAGGCCCAAGCGGTACCCCCTTGGACCTATATTCAATTTTTGCATGATTTTAGGAGATACATACAAAACTAAGACGATATTAATGAAACTTCGTAAAATGCTAGACGAAAAGAGTAAAAGATGTGTACTGAAAATGGTAACACCTTATTTCTCTTCCACCTGTGACTCTGATCAGGAAAATATATACTTTTCTATACCGGACTCACTTATTTCTTGGTGTTACAAACGTGTGCACAAAGCTAATATACCCTGACCTTTCAGGTTTAGGGTATAACAAAGAAGCGTTCGAGAAAATAATTTTTTGCAATAATGATGAGTACACATTAGACCGTTTTCAGCTATTTAGAAATAGTAGTCCTTTTTGTATTTGGGTAGTATAGTAGTACTCAAGACTCAATAGGAGTAAAATACTATAATTTTAGTGCTTTTGGCAGCGCTAATTAAGATGCATGGCGACAGACATGAAACGTGAAAAATGGAAATACCTAAACGATAGACTATTCTTGCATTTAAAACAAAAAAATACTATTTTCGAACAAAATATTTCGAGTTTCACAGGTGCCGTTTTTCCTTCATCCTTTCGGCAATGACAGAAAATATTTTTTGCAATTCCTATCAGATATTATTAAGGATTTTCAAGATTTAAATCTTCTGTAAGTAGTTATCATGTCACCAGATTGGTTGACTACAATTTTAAGACAATTGCAATAAAAATTTTTCTAAAAATTTTTTTTTATTTCGTTTTTTCTTGTAAAAAATGCGTTCTAATTTTTTTTATACGAATGATTTATAAGTATTTTTATATCATTTTTATTTTTGTATGGTTTTGTATGCTAAGAACTGCATATCGCACACTAAATACAAAACAGTCACAACTCAAAAAACATGACTTTTCAGGAGAAGCGAAAAATAAAACCCTTTGGTTGATACAACAGAAAAAAAGCAATTTTCATTTAAACACACAAACTTCATTCTTCCATTTAATGAAGAAAATAATGAAAAAGATAGTAAGATATGTGTTTTGTGAATTGATTTATAACAAAAAGTCGGTATAAAAAAATTTTGAGTTGTGACTGTTTTGTATTTAGTGTGCGATATGTTTTAAGTAAAAAAGTGCTAAAAATCAAAGCGTCGAATTAGTTAAGTACAGTTTCAACTAAAAAAAAGTTCTTATAATATTGTTAAATATTCCGATAAACTTAAAAATTGAGTAGTCCATCTGCTATTTAATTGAAATTTGCTATATATTAACTATTTAATATCTCCGTCAGCACTTCAAAACTTTTAACTTGAGCACAACAAATCGCAAAAATTATAAAAATTATCACTTTCATCTTAAACATAAAAGCAATGAAATTATAATATTTCAAATTAAATTAAACAAAATTTTTGATGATCGACAATTTATTTCTGGAAATTGTTGTCCGACAAGATATATTTCAAGCAACTGAGACTGTTTTCTTAAAAATCAGCTATTTATACGTGAATTCATGCTTCAAAAAACTTGCTATTTTAGTATGACTAACTTTCTTAACCTTATCTGAAAGAAATAGCAACCAATTTTTTTGTTTTTTTTTTTTGAAGAATCCCATTTCTGTATACATAAGTTTTGTGAGTTTTTTGTTTAGAGTATATTGATAACATTAAGCAGTGACACAGCCAATAAAGAATTTTATGTTCTCATGTATAAATATGAGTGGTGCATCACAAACCTGCTGTACACAATTTTATGTAATGATTACAGTTCCAATGTGCATAGTACATAGATTAAAAATTATGTTTAAAATATATGTGATGACTACAGCTTTTAAGAATTATTTGATTGAACTCAGATCCGACCCTATTTACTCATTATATATGTATGTATTTGTTGTACCTAATTTAATGTAATGAGTACGCATATAAAACTACTCGGCAACTTTACAAAAACTTTCAAAAATTTTTTATAGTAAAATCTTCGGTAGAATCCGCATACTTTAATGGTTTTTATCGATTGGAGATTAAAAAAAATGCGCTGTTCAGCGCACATATTTTACATAAATGCTTATAAAAGATTTAAAACTTTTCATAAATTATGATTTTACTGTTGACATTTACATATGTACTCAGAATTTTTTAATTAAATTCTCGATCAGATAAGAGGTTTGACTATTTTTACTACAAAATTAAGAGATTTTTTTTATACTTTTTTTCGACCATACCAGCCATAACACTCATACTTTTGGTATTAGTTAAGATTAAACATTAAACTTTTTGTCCCTAAGCAAAGCAAATCACAACCGCAATTTTCACCCTAAAAAGTTCGCAAAAATAAAAGTTTATAAAAACAAACACATTTTTATCGAACTTAAGAAGGAAAGATTACTCATGTATGCAGTGGAATTATTTATAACAAGAACTTGAGATAATACAACTTCTTAGTATACTGCTGAACAGCAATGGTCCATTCAAGCAGCCAGAAAGTTAGAGTTTATTTCAAGAACTGCTCTATACTGCCAGACGAATTCGTCAACTCTATTTTCCTCAATACGTGTGTTTATGTCAAGATGTTAACTCTACTTGTTGTATCTTGTTATGCTGAAATGTTAGAGGGCGCTTTTGTTTTTCACCACACTTTAAATTTATATTTGACATAATGTTTTATATTAAAGTTAAAGTAAAATTCTAAAAAAGAATTTGAGTTTCCGGTTTCTCTAACTTTTCTCGTCCACTTACATCCTCCTTGGTAAGACTTGTCCAGAATTTCATTCATATTGAATAAATAAACTTAAGCTAAGCTTGAAATTAACTCAGTTCCTTTTTCTTATTTGGCCAAATCAACCAAAATTGATTTGTAGTTCTATGCAGATTCACATTGCTGCTTCAAAGGTTCCAACCACCCAACGATTGCGAAAATTAGAATCCTCGCATTTTCAACGTATATTCTTGGTAACGCTTTATTTTAATGCCAATGGCTCTTTTCGTCGTCAACTATTTGAATTTTATTTTATTTATATCAAATTTTGTTGAAAAAAGCTTACGTCATATGGAAAAAAGTTAACACTATTAAGTGGTTGAATTTTAAACGATTTTGCTTAAAACAGTTCAAACGGAATAGATATGGAATCAATAGATACACAGAGGACAGTGTAGCATAATTTTTTTAAGGAGGGACATAACATTCGCGGCAGAGAAAACAGACCTTGTTTTAAAAATTTATAACTCAGTAAAAAACAAAAATTTTTCCAGAAAATTGATTCAATTCCAGAGAATTGAACAAGTTACACGAAAAAAAATTCAAAAAAATATATTTTTCACTCTAACATGGTTTTATACAGCTCCAAACTGGCGGCAGAGAAAAAAACGTGGCTGCAGCGCAGGGAGTCGCAAAAATTATCCGATCTGGAAAAAAATGACTTTTTTAAATCTTAACAAAATTAGTTATCGTATAACAGGAGATTTTCTTTTTAAAATTTTTTTTTCCAATTTTTTGTGATGTTCCAAATTGTGGTGTGTTTTTTTCGAAAAAAATATTGACTTTAAAAATTCATAAAAAAGCAAAAAAAAATTTATTGAAAAAGCTCGTGTCATACGATAGCAAATTAAGTTTACAAAAAAACAAAAAAAAAAATTTCGTCAAAAAATTAACCAGCTAGTGCCGCAACCAGCGCCGGATTACAACATGGCGGGGCCAGGGGCTAAAGTCGACACGGGGCCTACTCAAGGTCAGAGCATTTAGCTTGGATCTTTTAATAATCAAAATATTATTTTTTACGCATTCACATATGTCTGAAAGTGTAACAATAAGTCTTGAATTTTTATTTAACATTTTTTTTTCTCGATTTAACTGTGGCAAAGCTTTCTATCAACTCGTCAAAGTTAATCGTTTGCAACAAATAATTTTCAATACAAAAATACGTTATTGACGACAAACGGTCATGTGACATAGAAGATCGCTGAACATTTTTTATTCTTTTAAATACTAAAAATTATCTTTCAGCTTCACAATTTGCTATCGGTACTGTTACAAGCAATCGGAAGGTTATATAAACATTTGGAAAAATGTCGATCATGCCCGAGACCATATTATTTCTGTTTCGAATAGTTTGATATCTATAAAAAAAACAAAACATCTCTCAGAGAGATCCTTCAAATAAAAACAAATTATTTTTCAAAACTAAAAAAAGTCTCATTCTCTAAAAACGGTGTTATTTTATATATTTCTGAATTTAGAAAAAGCATTCTCTGCAGCAAAGTCTATACCATTTTTCTCTAAATATTTATCATATTCCGAGAAACTTTTTTCTGAGTGTAGCTTATCAAATCAAGCAAAAGTTTCGATTTTAAAACTATCAGCACCAGTCAAATTGATTGTTTCGGGTTGTTTGTTGCTGTTTTTTGTAGTAATTTTTCTCTTATAGTCTTGGCACAAAAATTGAATCAGGTTCTTAGCACTATTCTCAAACCCTGAAAATTCACTTCGCAAATCTGTTACGAATTCGATAAGTGAAGAAAGCAAATATTAGTTGTTCCATTTAAACGATACATCTCTTGATGCATTATCAACATCAACTAAAAATATTGCGACCATTACCAGACGAATTCAGGCCATATACTTAAAATAAATTTTAAGTAAAACCATGATTTCCTAAAAATATAAATTTTTTTTAAATTTTAAGGTCAATTAGTTCGAAATAATTTTTATATGGCATATCATGTTTTTACAATAAGCACTTCATATATAAGCGACTGCGGGGCCCCTACCTGCTCGGGGCCGGGGGCTGCAGCCCCCCCTAGCCCCCACCTAAATCCGCGCCTAGCCGCAACCAGTACGAAAAACATAGTTTCGAGATAAGCGCGTTCAAAGTTTGTGAACAAAGAAAAAAAAGAGAGAAAATTTAAAATGCTCTATCACTTATCCGGCTGTATCTTTGAACCCGTAGGAACTTTTCCATTTTCTTAGAATCTTCAGAATATTTACTAAAATACAAAATTATAAAAAAAAGTCAATTTGAAAAAACGGCCAATGTTATGTCCCTCCTTAAGTTATGCAAAAAATACCATTTTGGCTGTTTTTCCGGTGGTCAAAAATATTGTTTTTTGTTTTTGAAATCCTCTCGATGTCATGTTTTAAAAAGAAGGTGGTTTTTTAAAACTTTTTTTTTATGGAGGCTGACCTCCAATCACTCTAATGTACATGTCAACGAACTTTACGCCATTGATTCCGCCGATGGATCATAATACCATCCGTATTACTAAGCTCAATAAAAAAAAACCGTTCAAGAGTACCTACTCGTGGCTGTTGGAAAAGAAGACATTTCTCAGTTTCTAACAACGTAATCATTAATAGATGCAATTTCCTTATTCGCTTTAGCTTGGAATCAATTAAAGCCTAAGGTTTCTGAAAAATGTTGGCGATCTATTTTACAAAAGGAAGGCGATGGCAATGATGATGAAGCAGATCTCATGAATAGCTCGACTCACGAGATGACGCTGATCAAGAATACATACACTTATCTATACCGGACTCGTTTCGTTCTATGCGTTACAAACGTTTGCACAAAGTTAATATACCCTGACCTTTCAGGTTAAGGGTATAAAATAGAGTTCAACATTTTATAACAAAATAAAAAAATTTAATAAATTAATTTAAAAGCAAAGTATTCCAATTTTGCACTTGAACAACAGAATCATATTAAACAGTAAATATCATCCATATCCATATCATCCATCCGGAATTGCCTGATAGACGTCCAATACTTCAGGGCTTCAAGATATTTTGCCAATTTGGATTTAACATGACTCCAAAAATTTTCTTTACTCTCGGGGAAAAATCGCAACTCAAATTAAATAATATCGTCTCAATTTTACGTTGAAAACCTTTAAATCAAATATGAAAACATTCTGATATTGAATTATAAAAATATAGAAAAAAATTCTATATAATGATTCGAAATGAACTTAAAAAATTGCATCGATTAAATTTGAAGTCATCAATTATGAAAATATTTGTTTCTACGTGTTGAGAATAATTTCGTTGCTATCGTTTAATTAAAAGTTTCACAGGATTCATTGACCACGTTCGACACGACGAAATAATTTTTTTTCAAAGTTTTATTCATTAAAAAAGAAAAAGAATTTTGTTAAGAAATTTAAAAAAAAAAGTTATGTCCGTCATGTCGGATATGCAACGTGAAACCAAATGAACCACGCCCAATTTCGGCTCATAACTTGACCCATGTGCTCATATGCCAAATTGTTCTTTCCTAGCTCTTATAGAAATCCATTTTACCATAACGGTTTATAGGGCAGGTGAGCGTATAACTTTGCAAAACATGGCACAAAACTTGGTTTTCATCAAGTTTGTTTTTTTCTTTTCAAATTATTCACATGTTGTTTTCTTTATAACTTTTCTATAACAAGGAAAACACAAAAATTACTCATATTCATCGTTCGAATCGCAAGTTAAGATCTTGAGTTCACACAAGTATTCTTTTGGTAAAATCATTTTTTTGTTTCCAAAATTTTATTATTATCCCGTTAATTTTAGCTAGTGAAATAAAATTAAGAATTTTACGAACAGTACTTTCACTTTTTGCTTACATTAGATCATAAGATTTCATGCTGGTGGTTAACATCAACCGCCATCAAATGTAAAAGTCACGAATTTAACGAAATTCTGAAAATTTTTAGAACATTCAAGCAATTTAAAATTTTCATAAACTTGACACTACAACCATTTTTGTGCCTGAACAAAACAAAAACCTTTTAGTCACTTTTATGAGCCTCCCTCCCCCCTTACAATCGAATAACAAGAATGTGAATGAAAAAATCAATAAAAACAAAAATTGTTATAATAAAGTTAATTAATGGTCAGTTTTCATAGCATTTTGATCCATTGCTATCTATTGTTTTTGTTGGAGACGTGAACATGTTTCATCATCACCACATATTTTTTGTCCCCTGTACACAGTTTGAATATTTGTGTCCAACTTGATCAAAAATTGCAATATAAGTCAGGTTATCCGCCACAACCGTTATATGGTGACCGTGGCATACAGGTTAAGTGTGTGGCTTAGCATGCTCGGAGCCCGGGTTCGATCCCCAGCCGCGGCGAAAAGTTTTTTTCAATAAAAAATTTTTCTGATCGGTTACCACCTCTCTGCAGACAATGGCAAACCTCAGAGAGTAAATAATGCCACGTAAAGCTTCTTGAGAACATTAACTTTAGCCGGAATCGGAGTCGGCATAAAACATGTAGGTCCCAGTTCTCAGTCAATTGTGTGCAAAATATTTAATAACACACACAACACAATTGATCATAAGAAGCTCGGTCAAAATCCTTTCAAGGGCTGAAATGGCCAAATTGTTTTTTTTTTTTTTATCCGCCACAAACTTCTTCATTATTCATTTATTAAAAATTCTGAATATTCTCTAAATAAGTTGAAAATAAATTTTCGTTCGACTAAAGAAAATTCTACTTAACCCTCACTTTGGCACTATTTACATATGTAAATATCCCAATTTTAAATTTGCCATAACTCCTTTCTTTTTTATGCGATTTGAATATGGCTTGGACTCTGTGGCTATTTTTTGGTTTTCTTTCTGAAAATTCAAAAGTTGTTTTGAATTTTAGAATTTTCTGATACTTTTTGGAAATTTTTCATTTTTATAACGTAGTTTGGTACATATTTACATATGTAAATATTTTGTATTTTAAAGGCTTTTATGATGTTTTAACGCATTTTTTGAATTAATAATAGAAAAAAATGATAAGGAAAAACTCTTCACATTTTTTTATATATACATATTCCGTATTTGATAGCTTATATTGGGAAAATATTAATGAACAGAAATTTTTGGTTCGCTGGCACAACAATATGTCATGTTTTGATATTGTAGCTGGAAGTACTAATTTAATGAAAAAAGTATATTTTTTGTTGAAATTGGTTTTTGTTTATTCATTGGAACTATAATTTTTTTTCAATTTGATCTTCATACTTACATTTTGGTTATTTCGTAAAGAGCTGGACCGTCAAGTGTGCATAATATGTAAAACGCTATATCGTAGGAAATAATGCATGGATTTCAATGATTAATAATTCTTTGAAAAGGTTACAGAAAAACCTTTCTTTTGATACCCATAAAGCTAGATATTGTTTGAAAAAAAATACGACTTTTCCAGGCCCATTTTCCCAACTTCCGAACCCTATAACTTCTAAACCACTTGAGAGCGGTGTGTAAATTTTTCCGGAATTGGACTTAGAAGGTGTTAATACATATATTCCACCTAAAAAATCATGTAAATTTTGAGGTTCTGTTTATCTTTAATGATGACAAAAAAAAATATTTACAAATGTAAATATGTGCCAGATTACGAAGTAAAAGATTGGTGCCAAAGTGAGGGTTAAATCGATGTACCAGTTTTTGATGGCACCCCACCAACACAAAAAAGCAAGTTCTTAAATTTAATATTAATGTTATAGTATTTTATTTAATTGTATTTTAGACTGTGTTACATGATATTAAAAAATTTTGAAATTCTTACATAATTTTATTGTATTGATTGACTTATTTTTTATAAAATAGTTATGGCAATCGTTTTTGGCGTATCTGCCTCACAGATGTAGTCAATTTCAATTTTACAATTCAAATCGTGCATTTGATATTCATTTCCCACAAGCCGCAAGTGTGCGCAATTCTCGTTGCCATTGCCGTTATCAGGTTGGCCGCTGGACCAACTCGTGTACTCCATAGGTTTTCCCGTGCTAAACCATTGGAATTTGCCTTCGGATGCAAGATCGTTTGCCGATATCGAAAACCATTGATTCCCAGTATACCCCAATGTGACCAAATGCTGGGAAATAGCTTCCATTTCATCGGCTGACTCGATGGTGGCTAAGTTAGCACCCATGGTGCGACAAAACTCTGCAGCGGCAAACCAGTTTAACTTAATAATTCCAAAAGTTCAAAATAAATCATATTTAGTTTCACTTATTTTCAGTTATTATGTATTTTGCAAACCTTCTTGGTGGTCTCAATAAAATAGTACTTCTGACCAAGACGAACAAATGGTTCCCTATTGATATCAGCGCCACATTTGTTGGGAAAATCTGAAAAAATTTCACAATAACATTATTTTCAAATATATTCTATTCATAATTACCCTACAACAATAAAATTTGGTATGTATGTGTTTTGTATCAACACAAACATGTCTTCGAAAAATGGGTATCATCCGCCTACATCCCATGCAACCCAAAAATTTTACAACTCAATAAATAAGATTATGTTTGTCATAGAGAGATCAAATTTGGTATGTATGTATTTTATACCAAAACTAAGGTGTGTTTAAAAATTGGTAGTAAGCCGTCTATGAACACGCCCAGTTCCCATAGCAAAAGCACAATAAAGGCATTATCTGTGAGCTACAGGAATAAAACTTGGTGTGTGTAAATTTTTCATCAACATTAAAATCCATATAAAATATAGGCTTCATCTGCCCACGAACACCCCCATTTTCAATAATATTATTTATTTTTTGGAAAAGTAGATTTAGGGTATTTCATAGTCGGCCTAGACCGACTTTCGACTTTCCTTACTTGTTTATTACTTGAAAAAAGAGATAAAAATAAGTTCAGCAAAGCAAACTAATAAAGTATAAAAATTTAATTTCAGGTATTCATGTGTATAATTCCAAAAAAGTAATCATAAAAAACTTTTGGAAATCCAAAAAAAAAAAAAAAATAAAAAAAACATTTTACACAAACTTTTCTGTTTGAGTTCAAAGATTTATAAGACAACCTTTCTTGGACCAATATTAATTGTTTAAATTATTTTGTACGGGAGATGCAAAGAAAGTTGGCCGATTTTAAAAAAAATTTTATTAGAAGGCAAGGTAATTAGAAAAATAGATGTGCGCTGAAAATGGTAGAAATTTATGAGACCTTTGAGGTACCCCTAACTATAAATGGAACTATATTAAATTTTTACATTATTTTGGGAGATGCATACAAAGCCAAAACGATTCTAATGAAACTCAGTAAAATGCTAGACAAATAGAGTTATAACTGTGTACTGAAAATGGTTGAAATTGGTAAGACCTATCTTAAACCTATATTAATTTATTTAAAAAATTACAAAAAATAAATTTTTAAAAACTACTGACTTTCATCGCTACTAACTCCTTCTTCAGAATCACTACAAAATCAACGCATACTTTTTTTTTTTGTAATTCCCTTTTAAACTTAGAAAAATTGTGAATATTTTTCCTTAGAAAAATTACCATTTTTCGCAGTAACTTTTTTAAACCTACTTTACTTTTTTGTTTTTTTTTTTTTTTGTTTATAAAAAAATGTAGATAATATTTTTTGAAATCAAAAGTCTAAATCCTCAAATAAAATTAATATAAAGTTCCAACAAAATCAAAGAATTCCTCTGAACTTTGGTAAATTTTGAATATTTTTCCATACAAAATTTACCATTTTTCCCAAAAAGTCCCTTTTTTAAACCTAAATAACTTTCTTGTTTATATAAAAGTGCATATAATTTTTGGAAGTCAAAATTTAATGCTTTAAATAAAATGATAAAAAAGTTTCGCTAAGATTCCATAATCTGTTATTTTGTTGTTATAGCTTATGGAAAGTCGCATGTTTTTGAAATTTTAGGTGTTTTTTTTTTTTTAAGGTTAAGAAAATTTTTTTTACAAAGAAAAGTATGCCCTATAAAATTACTTTCATAAGCAAAATACATATTAAAATAATTATGTTTACTGCTTTTTAGAAAAAATAAACTTATTTAAATTAACAATGATTAAAAATTCGTCATTTTAAAGAAATTTTTTTCCCCTTCTTACAAAAATATTCTTTTTATGTTATGAAAACTGAACCGTCAATTGTCATCACCGCATATTTACAATATATGCCTACGCTAAGCAGCTGTTTCAGTGCTATTTATACTACCTTCCTAATTATACCATGGCCATGTGGGACCAATAATATCGTGCTTGACTATAAATCCGCTTACCTACACTGAGAAAAAACACATGCCTTGCTCCGGTAAAAAATTTCTCTATTTTTGATAATAGCAATTTTCTCTTTTTCAAAAAAAAATTTTCTTCAATTAGAATAAATTTTCACATTTTCGAAGAAATATTTCTATTAATGATAAGTATTTTTGTCGCGCAAGAAATTTCTCAATTATATAGAAAAATTTATTGAAAATTAAAATTTTTTTTTTATATTTTGATAACAAATTCACTATGATAAGTATTTTCTTCAATAAAAACAAGTTTTTTTTCAAAAATAAAAAGTATTTTTCTCTAATAATGATATATTTTTGTATATTTTTCTTTTTCTTGGAAGCTTTTTATCATTTTTAGAGAATTTTTCGTATCGCAATTAGAGAATAGTCTTCTTTGAAGCAAAGTCTATGTCATTTTTCTCTAACTATGATGCCTTTTTTCTGAGTGTTTTTTTCTAAATTGCGACTTTTTTCATGACCTTTTTTTGACCGCCTCGATACACTGTGCGGCATAATAAGTGACAAGGTGAACAAGAATATTTAACGAACAAAGTGAAAGAACAACAAGTAAAGAAACTCTAAAGTCGGTCTAGACCGACTATGGAACACCCTAAACCCTAAAACTATTTCATCATATATAAATATATTATTGATATATTCAAATATATATAAATAACTTCTTATTTTTTCAAAGTCCATGTATTCCTTTACAGTTTAAACGGTTTTCATTAATGTGGGTTGTATAGGATTTGGGCGTGTTCATGGATGGGTGAAGCCCATTTTCAGTGCGCACATTAGTATTGACATAAAATCCTTTGATAAAAAAACGGACGGACGGACAGGGCTAAATCGACTCGCGAGATGACTCTGATCAGGAAAATATATACTTTTCTATACCGGACTTACTTATTTCTTGGTGTTACAAATGTGTGCACAAAGCTTATATACCCTGACCTTTCAGGTTTAGGGTATAACAAAGAAGCGTTCAGAGAAAATAATTTTTTGCATAATACACATTAGACCGTTTTCTGCTATTTAGAAATAGTAGTAATTTTTGAATTTGGATAGTATAGTAGTACTCAAGACTCAATAGGAGTAAAATGCTCCAATTTTAGTGCTTTTGGCAGCGCTAATAAAGATGCTTGGCGACAGAAATGAGACGTGAAAAATGGAAATACCTAAACGATGGACTATTCTTGCATTTAAAACAAAAAATACTATTTTCGAACAAAATATTTCGAGTTTCACAGGTGCCGTTTTTCCTTCATCCTTTCGGCAATGTCAGAAAATATTTTTTGCAATTCCTATCAGATATAATCAAGGATTTTCAAGATTTAAATCTTCTGTAAGTAGTTATCAAGTAACCAGATTGGTTGATTACAATATATAAGACTATTGCAATGAAAATTCTTCTAAAAATTTAATTTTTATACCCTAAACCTGAAAGGTCAGGGTAAATTAACTTTGTGCAAACGATTGTAACGCATAGAACGAAGCGAGTCCGGTATAGAAAAGTATATATATTCTTGATCAGCGACACCACGTGAGTCGAGCTATCCATGTCCGTCCGTCCCTCCGTCCGTCCATCCATCCATCCGTCTGTGTGTTGTCCGTATACAGAGGATAAGAAGAAGGAGTTGAGATAATTGGATGAAACTTGGTACACATGGTCACATGAACCCAAGGATCTGCACTATTGAATATTTTTGGAATCCGCCCACTGACACGCCTACCTCCCATACAACGCAAAAATGTAAAACTGCATAACTCAGCTCATAATAAGCCTACAACAATAAAATTTGATATGTATGTGTTTTATACCTACACAAAGATGTCCTCGAAAAATGGGTGTCATCCGCTCACGGACACGCCCACCTCCCATACAACCCAAAAATTGAGAACGCAGTAAATAAGCCTCTGTTTAATCTACAGAGCTAAAATTTGGCACATATGTTTTTTGTAACAAAACAAAGATGGTTTTGAAAAGTGGACATCATCCGCCCACGGACACGCCTACCTCCCATACAACGCGAAAATTGAAAACTGCATAACTCAGCTCGTAATAAGCCTACAACAATAAAATTTGATATGTATGTGTTTTATACAAACACAAAGATGTCTTCGAAAAATGGACGTCATCCGCTCACGGACACGCCCACCTCCCATACAACCCAAAAATTGAAAACGCAATAAATAAGCCTCTGTTTGACCTACAGAGCTAAAATTTGGCACGTATGTTTTTTATGACAAGACAAAGATAGTTTTGAAAAATAGACGTCATCCGCCTACGGACACGCCTTTTTCCCATACAACCCAAAAAGTTTTAAACTCAATAAATAAGGTTATGTTTGTCATAGAGAAATTAAATTTGGTATGGATGTATTTTATACCAAAACTAAGGTGTTTCAAAAAATTGGAAGTAATCCGTCCATGAACACGCCCAACTCCCATAGCGAAAGCACAATAAAGGCATTAACTGTGAGCTACAGGAATAAAACTTGGTATGTGTAAATTTTTCATCAACATTTAAATGCATATAAAATATAGGCTTCATCCGCCCTTGGAGACGCCCATTTACAATAAAAATTTTTTGTTTTTGAAAAGTGGGTTTAGGGTATTTCATAGTCGGCCTAGACCGACTTTAGACTTTCTTTACTTGTTTTATTTCGCTTTTTCTTGCTAAAACTGCTTGCTAGTTTTTTATACTTCTGATTTATAAGTATTTTTATTTCATTTTTATTTTTTGTATGGTTTTGTATGCTAAGCACTGCATATGTTTTAAGTAAAAAAGTGCTTAAAATCAAAGCGTCGAATTAGTAAAGTACAGTTTTAACTAAAAAAAAGTTCTTATAATATTGTTAAATATTCCGATTAACTTAAGAATCGAGTAGTCCATCTGCTATTTAATTGAAATGTGCTATATATTTACCATTAAATATCTCCGTCAGCACTTCAAAACTTTTAACTTGAGCACAACAAATCGCAAAAATTATCAAAATTATCACTTTCATCTTGAACATATAAAGTAAAGCAATAAAATTATAATATTTCAAATTAAATTAAACAAAATTTTTGATGATCGACAATTTATTTCTAGAAATTTTTGTTCGACAAGATATATTTCAAGCAACTGAGACTGTTTTCTTAAAAATCAGCTATTTATACGTGAATTCATGCTTCAAAAAACTTGCTAGTTTAGTATGACTAACTTTCTTAACCTTATCTGAAAGAAATAGTAACCAATTTTTTTGTTTTTTTTTTTTTTTTTGAAGAATCCCATTTCTGTACACATAAGTTTTGTGAGTTTTTTGTATAGAGTATATTGATAACATTAAGCATTTAAGCAGTGACACAGCCAATAAAGAATTTTATGTTCTCATGTATAAATATGAGTGGTGCATCACAAACCTGCTGTACACAATTTTATGTAATGATTACAGTTCCAATGTTCATAGTACATAGATTAAAAGTGATGTTTAAAATATATGTGATGACTACAGCTTTTAAGAATTATTTGATTGAACTCAGATCCGACCCTATTTACTCATTATATATGTATGTATTTGTTTTACCTAATTTAATGTAATGAGTACGCATATAAAACTACTCGGCAACTTTAAAAAAACTTTCAAATATTTATAGTAAAATCTTCCGTAGAATCCAAATAGTTTTATGGTTTTTATCGATTGGAGATTAAAAAAAATCCGCTGTTCAGCGCACATATTTTACATAAATACTTATAAAAGCTTTAAAACTTCTCATAAATTATGATTTTACTGTTGACATTTACATATGTACTCAGAATTTTTTAATTAAATTCTAGATCAGATAAGAGGTTTGACTATTTTTACTACAAAATTAAGAGATTTTTTTTATACTTTTTTTCGACCATACCAGCCATAACACTCATACTTTTGGTATTAGTTGAGATTATACATTCAACTTTTTGTCCCTAAGCAAAGCAAATCACAAGGGCAATTTTCATAAAAAGTTCGCAAAAATAAAAGTTTATAAAAACAAACACATCGAAAAATATCGAAATTAAGAAGAGACGATTACTCATGTATGCAGTGGAATTATTTACAACAAAGAACCTCTTGAGATAATACAACTTCTTAGTATACTGCTGAAGAGAAAAAGTTCATTCAAATAGCCAGAGTATACATATTATAATATACATACAACATATTATAGTATACATTACAACATATTATTGTAGAGAATTGAACAAGTTACAAGAAAACTAGTAAGGTATATCTTCGACTTGGCCGAAGTTAAAATACCCCCACAGGTGATTCGCAGTGGTACAAATCTTAAATTGCAGCTCTTTTTATATGAGATTTCAAAGAAGTTTACTATTTTGATGACGTCTAAAATACATTCATATCAAATTGTTTTCCTACAAAATAAAGACAAGCCTTTTTATAAAGTTTTCAATTATTGGTTGTATGGGAGGTGAGCGTGTTCTTGAGTGGTTGATGCCAATTTTTCTAACACGCCTCAATTTTGATATAATATACATACACAAATACCCAATTTCAGGTCTGTAGCTTAAATATCAGCCTGATTATAGAGTTTCCAATATTATGAGTTGTATGGGAGGAGGGCGTGTTCATCGATGGATGACGCCCATTTTTCTAACACATCTTGGTTTTATTATAAAAAGAATAAATACCTAATTTTACTTTTGTAGCTTCGACAGGAGCCTATTTATATAGTTTTCAGTTTTGGGGTTGTTTGGGAGGTGGGTGTGTTCGTGGATGGATTACGCCCATTTTTCTCTCACGTCTTACTTTTTATATAAAAATAATAAATATTTAATTTTACTTTTATAGCTTTGACACAAGCCTCTATACATAGGCTTCAATAATAGGATTGTATGGGAGGTGGGCGTGTTAGTGGGTGGATGACGCCCATTTTTCTAGCACACCTGAGTTTTGTTACAGACTATACAAATACCGAATTTAAGTTTTGTAGCGTAAATATTAGTTTCTTTATGGAGTTTTTATCATTGGGGTCGTATGGGAGGTAGACGTGGTTTTCATCCGATTTAGCTCATTCTCGAACTTGATCTGAGTTTTTTTAAAAGAAGCTTAAATATCGAATTTCATTACGATAGCTTGAATATTACGGCTGTTATCGTGTCCACAGACAGACAGACGGACAGGCAGACGGACAGACAGACGGACAGACAGACGGACATGGCTAAATCAACTCAGGTGGTGATGCTGAGCAAGAATATATATACTTTTCTATACCTACCACGCCTCCTTATGGGCGTTACACACGTCGTGACAAAATTAATATACCCCTTACGCAGTATGCGTGGGGGTATAAAAATTCAAAAAAATTATTTTTTACTCCAACATGGTTTTATAGAACTCCAAACTGGCGGCAGAGAAAAAAACGGGGCCTCGTGGCTGCACGCTGGGAGTCGCAAAAATTATCCGATCTGGAAAAAAATTACTGTTTAAATCTTAACAAAATAAGTTATCGTCTGACAGGAGCTTTTCCTTTGTGAATTTTTATACCCCCACGCGTACTGCGTAAGGGGTATATTAATTTTGTCACGATATAAAAAGAGCTGCAATTTAAGATTTTGTACCATTGCGAATCGCCAGTGGGGGTATTTTAACTTCGGCTAAGTCGAAGATATACGAAGATAATTTTTGATGAAGTTCCCAATTTGTGGAATTTATTTTTGGCGTGTTTTTTTCGAAAAAAATATCGACTTTAAAAATTCGTGAAAAATGAAAATGCGCTCTCACTTATCCGACTGTAACATTTGAACCCGTAGGAATTTTTCAATAAAATTGTTTTTTTAAATCTTAAGAATATTTACTAATATACAAAATTATAAAATTTTGGCCAATTTCAAAAAAACGGTCAATGTCATGTTCCCCGTTAAACAAACGCATTCATATATCAAACAATGAATTGCTGGAATTTTTTTTTTTTTTATGATTTTACATTAGAATGAAGCAAAGAAATTCATTGCCTTGGTGGTCGAGTGTGTTGAGCAGGGGCGCAACCAGGAATTTTGTTTGGGGAGGGTTTTATCAAATGTAGAACTTATACAAAAAAAAAATTTAACGTAATTACAGCGGCTGAGTCGTAGCGGTTAGTGCGTTCAATTTTGCTCTAATGGTTCTTAAAGAACCAAATTGCAAATTGCTCAAACTTCAGGCATGACCAGCACCATATTTTTTTTTTTTTTAATTAAAACGGTCACTGTCAGGACATTCTATCCGTACAGAAGGTGTACAGCAGTGGTAGCGGTCGTTTTAAAATAAACTTGCTTCAACGTTGTTTAGGATCTGTTCGGCCAAAATATTTTGCAAGCACCAGTTGTAGGCCGTTTAATGGATTTTTTTTTCTTATTTGGCAGTTGTACGAAGTTTATAAGGCTTGAGCTAAAATATTTTCATTTTACTCGGGTCCCAATACGGTCAGCGCAAAAATCAAATATATTTCTCCCCACACATTCAGAACAAAAATACCTACCTTTTTCCGATAAAAAATTTCTCTATTTTCGATAATTCAATTAGAATAAATTTTCAAATAAATATTTCTTCACTTGTGGGAAATGGAAATATTTCAATGTTCTAATAATGATAAGTATTTTTCTCGCACAAAAAATTCTCATTTATAGAGAAAAATTTGTACTAAATTTTGATAAAAAATTTATTGTGCGAAAGATTTTCTTCAATAAAATGAAATCTTTTTTCAAAACTAAAAATGTTTTATTCTCTAAAAACGATATATTTTTATATATTTCCCTTTTTCATGGAAGCTTTTTATCATTTTTAGGGATTTTTTAGTACCACTTTAGAGAAAAACATTCTCTGGAGCAAACTCTATAACATATTTGAGTACAGTGAAAATTTTTCATCCATACATCACTTCGTTGTCAAAATACCCAATTGGCTGGCACTAGCTTAAAAATTCGTCCTTTAGTGAGCACTAGTTATGCTCAATTCCGAAAGTAAAAACCGCTAAATTTCTGATTGAAAAAATCGTTTGGTATTACTTGTCCAATGCGCAAATGCTGACGAAATCGAAATAATATATTTTTAACGATAGGTCTTTTCTACACTTTTTCAAAATCGGTAAATAGTTTGCGCATTTTAGAGGGATTTTCATGAAACTGATTTTGAAAATCCAATGGAAGATTATGAATAAGGCGTATAACTATATCGAGCCATAACCGCGAAAAAGATGTAACCAGCAATTCACAAAAATTTTTTTTCTTATCAAAACTTATAATTTATTTCATTATCAACAATTTATTATTATAAAACAAAAGTAATTATAATAATTTAATTATTTATTTGTTAAGATTGTGTAAAAACATTGTCGTTACTAAAAATCTTAAGTCGAAAATAATTAAAAGAAATCGGCTGCTTTGAAATTTTAGTTTTGATGATTACATCTTTTTCGCGGTTATGGCTCGATATTATGTCACTGGGCGAACAGAAGAAAAATTAAACCAACATATTTTTACCTAATAAGCCATAATTCCTTAAAATCGGATAATATTTAAAAATTTAGAGAAATTTTATGAAACGGATTTTGGAAACAACGATGGAAAATTAGAAATTGTAAATTTTTCTCCACTTTCGGAAGTCAATCGAAATTATTTTTATAATGAATCACATGACTTCACCATAAACTTAATTGTGTAGAGTTTGTGTTATCGATGTTTAAAAAATGACTTTAAAAATGGAAGAAAAATAACAATTTAACGTGAAATATCTTTGATTTTTTCAGTGGCAAGTGATTCAACCGATTTTCCTCAAATTTAGGCTTTTTTACTATGTCTTACTTTTGAATTAATTTGTTTCCAAATATTTCAAGTTTCCTGCATGCTAGAAGTTGAAAAGATAACTCAAATCGAAGTATTGCCAACAACCCTTCAAGTGGTCTGAATCTTTTTTATAATAAACTTTTTTCTTCAGAATTCATACCCAAGATAAGCAAAAAACTAAAGATTTTCATGGTACACTAAAAAAATTTTGGAAATTTTTTGTGTTTACAAACTCTATTGAGACCCCAAAAAATCCATATTTTGTAACTTTCGAAAAGAGGTTATTTTAAATACGTATTTTTCATTATATTCACATGAATTTAAATTTATTGGAAAATTATTGAGCTCTTCCTTCCATTGATATATCGTATGGTGCGGTTTAACCAAAACTAAGTGCCACAATTATATAAAATGTGAGAAATCGATATTCAAAAGCTTCCTTCAGCTCAATTATTATGTAATTGCCATAATTACTGTTTGATTTTGGCAAATTTTGGTGGGTATATATATATAAGTGGGTACATATGAGTTTTTAGTCACGCAAATCGATTTCTTTTAACCAGTTTTTAGTTAAATGTGCGCCAAATAGCGCTCCAGTACAAAAATTCATGATTTTCGAATATTTATATTTTTCAACACTTATAAAAAAAGCATTTTTCATAGTACTCAGTTTTGATTTAACAACACCATGCGATATACCAAAAGAAAGAAGAGCTCAGTACTTTTCCAATAATCTTAAATGCATTTGAATTTCAAGAAAAATAAATTTTTTATAGGTGAGTAAAAATAATTTTTTCTAGTTTTTGAGAGTACTTCTTGGTGTCGGTTTTTGTCCAGCTCACTTTTTTTCCTCCATACAAAATCGATCCGGCTTAATGTGCAGTCTGAAGGAATAAAATGTGACCAACTTAGCAGATTATGCATCAACCAGAATCGATTTGAAATATACATTTGGGGTTTTCACTTATTTCATAAAACGTGTGATTGCTTTTCATGTGACTCACTTTGATTGAATACTATTTTGCTTGGTACTACAATAATTTTTGGGGGGGGGGTTTAAACCCCGAAATCTCCCCTTTGGTTGCGCTTATGGTGTTGAGTATGTAAATATTAAAAAATTTCACGAGCCCGGGTAAACCAAAATATTTTTGTTTAATATTTATTTTTAAACATATATAAATGTCAATGTTCCACTTCTTGGTACATAGCTGGGCTAAAATTCGTATGAAATAACAAATACAAAAACCAACATGTTTTCGTTCAAATATTCTGACAGTTTTTGAGCTGTTGACTTGATATGATTTGCTAAAATTAAATTATCGTTACCAACATCTCAGTCGAAATGTGAATGATTGGAATGCGGAGGACGTAGGTTCGTATCCCGACTGTGCAAGAATAAAAATTTGAATTTTATAACACTGTCTGACACCAAAAAATAACTGCAAAAACTTCAATGGCCCATAGAACATATTGTCGAAAGGATTTTTCTGCCTTAGCTCAAATAACCGATTTTTTCAAGGTCATAATTTATGCTATGGGACCATAGTAAATTTCCTTTAAATCCTAAACTAAGCACAATTTTGATTGAGGACCTTAAAAAAAGTTCTTGCTTTTAGTAATATAAAATTTTGGAAACAATATTTCCCCCTTAATGTTTACACAAAGGGGTCAAAAATGGCTTTAAATTAAACAAAGTAGTGTGTCTCGGAAACTCTGGGCGATATCATTTTTATTACTTTTATAAAAAAAATTTTCATCATGTTATCTAGAATTTCTCGGTACAACAGAATCAAAAAAAAACCTGCGCTTCTATCAAAAATCAACATTGAAATGTTTTTCTCTTAAATATTTGAATATTCTCTTAAATATTTGTTTTCGGTATTGTGGGTATCGTGGGAGGTGCCCGTGTTCGTTGATGGAGAACGCCCAATTTTAGAACACATCTTAGTTCTGAAAAAAAATACATACACACCAAATTTTTTCTCTGTAGGACAAACATAAGCTAATTTATGGAGTTTTCAATTTTATGAGTTGTATGAAAGGTAGGCATGTCCAAAACAAAACATATTTGTTGTATTATGAAATACAAACGTACCAAATTTTATCTCTGTAGGACAAACATAAGCTTCTTTATGCAGTTTTCAATTTTTGCGTTGTATGGGAGGTAGGCGTGTCCATGAGCGGATGATGACTATTTTTAAAACACATCTTTGGATTGTTATACAAAACATACGTACAAAATTTTATATCTGAATGTTTAACACAAGCTTATTTATTGAGTTTACAATTTTAAGGTTATATTGATGATATCCATTTTTTGAAAACATAAAAAATATAAAATTGGTATAAAATTTTATTAATGTATGAAAATTATGAGCTAATTTATGCAGTTTTCAATTTTTGCGTTGTATGGGAGGTAGGCGTGGCCGTGGGCGATTTCCAAAAATATTCAATAGTGTTAATCCTTGGGTTCATGTGTACCGACTTTCATGCAATTATCTCAACTCCTTTTTCTTATCCTGTGTTTACGGACAACACATAGACGAACGCACGGACATGGATAGCTCGACTCACGTGGTGACGCTGATCAAGATTATATACAATTTTCTATACCAGACTCGTTTATTTCTATGCGTTTCAAACGTTTGCACCAAGTTAATATACCCTGACTTTTCAGGTTAAGGGTATAACAATTTTGTTAAGAAAATTAAAAAAAAAAAACGTTTTGTCCGACATGGCAAATGCAACGTGAAAGTAATCGAACCACGCCCAATTTCGGCTCATAAGTTGACCCATGTGCTCATATGCCAAATTGTACTTTCCTAGCTATTATAGAAATCCATTTTACCATAACGGTTTGTAGGGCAGGTGAGCGTATAACTCTGCAAAACATGGCACAAAACTTGGTTTTAATCAAGTTTGTTTTTTATTTCTTTTCAAATTATCCACATGTTGTTTTCATAATAAATTTTCTATAACAATCAAAACACAAAAATTACTTATATTCATCGTTCGAATCGCAAGTTAAGATCTTGAGTTCACACAAGTATTCTTTTGGTAAAATCATTTTTTTGTTTCCAAAATTTTGTTATTATCCCGTTAATTTTAACTAGTGAAATAAAATTAAGAATTTTACGAACAGTACTTTCACTTTTTGCTTACATTAGATCATAAGATTTCATGCTGGTGGTTAACATCAACCGCCATCAAATGTAAGTCACGAGTTTAACGAAATTCTGAAAATGTTTAGAACATTTAAGCAATTAAAAATTTCCATAAACTTGACACTACAACCATTTTTGTACCTGAACAACATAAAAACCTTTTGAGTCACTTTTATGAGCTTCCCTCCCCCCTTCAATCGAATAACAAGAATGTGAATGAAAAAATCAATAAAAACAAAAATTGTTATAATAAAGTTAATTAATGGTCATTTTTCATAGCATTTTGATCCATTGCTATCTATTGTTTTTGTTGGAAACGTGAACATGTTTCATCATCACCACATAGTTTTTTTCCCCTGTTCACAGTTTGAATATTTGTGTCCAACTTGATCAAAAATTGCAATATAAGTCAGGTTATCCGCCACAACCGTTATATGGTGACCGTGGCAGACAGGTTAAGTGTGTGGCTTAGCATGCTCGGAGCCCGGGTCGATCCCCAGCCGCAGCGAAAAGTTTTTTTCAATAAAAAATTTTTCTGATCGGTCACCACCTCTCTGCAGACAATGGCAAACCTCAGAGAGTAAATAATGCCATGTAAAGCTTCTTGAGAACATTAACTTTAGCCGTTCGGAGTCGGCATAAAACATGTAGGTCCCAGTTCTCGGTCAATTGTGTGCAAACATTTAATAACACACACAACACAATTGATCATAAGAAGCTCGGTCAAAGTCCTTTCAAGGGCTGAAATGGCCAATTTGTTTTTTTTTTTTATCTTGATTTCAGTTGGACCTTCATACCAAATTTCATTGAAGTCGGTCCAGGTGTTTAGGAGTTATTATCGAGTGCCACGCCCACATACTTCCGCCCACTTTTTTCCTTTGTTTTATATGGGCTGCAGTTAAACCTTCATACCAAATTTCATTGGAATCGGTTCAGGCGTTTGGGAGCTATTGAGTCGTAGAAATGCACTACTTAAATCGCCCTCTTGCGGAAGTTTTTGAAATTTTTTATATTTAATGTTTTATCTTGGGTGTAGTTGAACGTTCATACCAAATTTCATTGAAATCGGTACAGGTGTTTAGGATTTATTATGTCTTTAAAACGCCCTACTTAAAGCGCCCTCTTGCGGAAGTCGTTGCAATTTTTTCTTATTTTATATTTTGTGCTGGGTGTAGTTGAACCTTCGTACCAAATTTCATTGAAATTGGTCCAGGCGTTTAGAAGTTATTGAGTCTTCAAAATGTACTACTTAAAGCGCCCTCTTGCGGAATTCTTTATTTAAAAAAAACTTTTTAACAAAAAAAAAAACCTACTTCAAAATCACTAGAAAGTAAAAAATAATTTTAAATTACTTTTACTATTTATTTCTTGGTCAAATTTGTATTTTTATAATAAATATATTTATTTTTTTATGATAATAAGAGCTTCGAAGTCGGCGCTAATATAATCACATTTTTTGTGCAGCTGCAACACACATATAGCATTTTAATTAAGATTTAAGAAAAACTAAGATTACAAATTAATACAGCGTCACCCAAGCAGGATATTTACAAATAAAAAAGTCTTAAATAGAGTAGGGATGGCGAAAAAATCATGATTTTACGTCAATGATTAGCGCTGACTTGAAGCTTTTATTATCATAAAAAAATAAATATATTTATTATAAAAATACAAATTTGACCAAGAAATAAATAGTAAAAGTAATTTAAAATTATTTTTTACTTTCTAGTGATTTTGAAGTAGGTTTTTTTTTTTGTTAAAAAGTTTTTATGTATTAAGCACCCTTGCTTATACAAACATACAACATTATAAACTTTATATATATATTTAATGTAAAGTTAACAGCAACATGACGCAGATAATAGAAGTGGAACAATGCTTTTATGTAAATAGTTAGGGTAGATATGTTTTATGTAAGCTCTGGTATTGTTTAACAAAAGGCTGTTGTTTTTTTTTTTTTTTTGAGTAACGTTCATATTATATTATCTTAGCCATGTTTGACACAATTCTTAGGAACACTTTGCATGTAACTTTAACACTTACAGAGCCTAAGAAGATTTCTTCAGTGATTTTATATATTTTTGTTATGTGTTTTGTTAAAGTTTTGCTAGCGTTAAAATCTATTATGTCTGAAAAACTTTCGCAATTTTCTTTTTGTTATGTTATATTAACGCTTACATGTGTACTAACTTTTTATTTTTTGGAATTTCTTAGAGTTGCTTAAAAGTAATTTAATAAACATTAAGTATGTATTATACACTGAAAAAATGTAAATAAAAAATATTTTTTATAATAAAAATTTGTTAGTAAAGGTTAAAAGAATATTAAACATATGAAAACTCATCCGTTCAGTTCCAAAAATGTAAATGAATAATTTGAAATTTTATCAAGAAAGTTTAAAGTTAAATTTTTTCTTATAGTGCATTATTGTAAATTGCAACAAGAAGCACTTATTTTATAAAAACTTTTTAACAAAAAAAAAAACCTACTTCAAAATCACTAGAAAGTAAAAAATAATTTTAAATTACTTTTACTATTTATTTCTTGGTCAAATTTGTATTTTTATAATAAATATATTTATTTTTTTATGATAATAAAAGCTTCAAGTCAGCGCTAATCATTGACGTAAAATCATGATTTTTTCGCCATCCCTACTCTATTTAAGACTTTTTTATTTGTAAATATCCTGCTTGGGTGACGCTGTATTAATTTGTAATCTTAGTTTTTCTTAAATCTTAATTAAAATGCTATATGTGTGTTGCAGCTGCACAAAAAATGTGATTATATTAGCGCCGACTTCGAAGCTCTTATTATCATAAAAAAATAAATATATTTATTATAAAAATACAAATTTGACCAAGAAATAAATAGTAAAAGTAATTTAAAATTATTTTTTACTTTCTAGTGATTTTGAAGTAGGTTTTTTTTTTTGTTAAAAAGTTTTTATTTCTTTCTTTTTAGAGAAAATGATGTATATTAAAAAAGTGTATAAATTAATTAAACACCAATTATTTATGCTCATAATATGGAAAATGCTTTTCTGTCGTTTCTTATTCTGGTCTTTGTCAGTATGTTTATCAGTACCTACTCTTGTATTTTTATCACTACCCCAATGTCAATATTGACTGAAATATAGTGTGTTTATAATATTGACACGCCTCTTTGTTGAGAATATCACACTCTTTGTTATAGTGTTTTCAATAGTTCTACCCATTCTAACAATGAATTTTACCACCCTTAAGTCAATATGATACAGTTGTTTACACACTGCCACACCCCTTAGTCGAATAACGCCCAATTCTTCGGTAGTAATTTGTAATAATTGTGCCTACGTCTGTACTTCTTCAGTTAGTAGTGTCAGTATTCGATTTACTGTTTTCTAATATTGCCACACCCCTTTGTCGAATGATGCCCACTTTATTCACAATAACTTGTTATAAGTGTGCCTACCTCTATACTAAATTTCAGTACTCTAGTGTCAATATTATTCGCGATACAGTGTATTTTATATATTGCCACACCCCTTTATCAAACAAGGTCCACTGTATTGAAATTAATTGTTTTATAACTGTGCCTACCCCTGTAGTTAACTTTAGTACTCTAGTGTCAATATTATTCGAGATACAGAGTTTTTCTAATATTTCCACACCTCTTTGTCGACTAACGCCCACTTAATTGACTGCTATTTTTTACCTACCCTTGCATTTTTTCTGTGAATTTTATTAACTCTAGTACTCTAGTGTCAATATTTACTGAAATACAGTGTTTTTCTTACAGTGACACGCCCCTTTATCGAATACCGCCCACATTACTGACAGTAATTTGTTATATTTGTACCTACCTTTGTACTAAATTTTAGTATCGTAGTATCAATAGTAATCGAGATACAGTGTTTTTTTAAATATTGCCACTCCCCTTCTCGATTAACGCCCATTTTTTTTTTACAAAAATTTGTAGTAATTTTTCCTACCTTTGTAATAAATTTCTGTACCCTAGTATCAATATTATTCAAGACACAGTAATTCTCTTATATTGCCACACCCCTTAGTCGAATTACGCCCACTTTTGTTATAGTAATTTCCAATAATTGTACCTACCTCTGTACTTAATTTCAGTACTCTAGTGTCAATTTTCTTCGAGATACAGAGTTTTTACAATATTGCCACACCCTTTTTTAGAATTACGCCCACTTAAGTGATCGTCATTTTTAATACTTGTGCTTGCCCTTGTAATTTAACTGTGAATGTTATTACCGTAGTGTCAATATTTACTGAGATACAGTGTTTTTCTTATTGAGACACGCCCCTTTTCCGAATACCGCCCCCTTTCATAAACGGGCACCTCCGCGTTGATAATCTCTATATGTTGACAAAAAATTACGGCAATCGGGCAAGTACTTTAGGAGTAATCGATGTACATACATTCACAAAAAAAAAAAAAAAAAAAAAAAAAAAAAAAAAACAGAGAAACCAACCAACTTGAGAACCTCCTCCTTTTTGAAGTCGGTTAAAAAAGTGAGAAAAACTTTATTTCACTCGCAACATTCATTTTTTTGTTGCGTTAAAAATTCTGACAAATATTTTGTTGTGAAGAAATTGAAAAATTTGAGAAAGTCATGCTTTACTTCTCAAAACAGACCAGCCTTAATCATACAAAAATTTAATATATCTTTAGGTCGTGTTTGTAAGAGTAGAATAGAGTTAAAATATGGAATGTAACATGATCAGTTCGATACAATTGATGTCAAAATAAAATATAGTAAAATTTACTTAATTGAAATAAAAATATTACTTACTACTTACTTAGATGGCTCTTACAACCGTTGGTCGGTTTTGGCCTCGTCTAAGAATTTTCGCCAGCCTCTTTTGTCGTGTGCTTGCTGGCGCCAGCAGGGGCGGATCTGGAAAAAATCTTGGGGGGGGTAAATTATCAAAGACACACATTTTCGATTTGAGAAAATTTTGCCTTTTTACAAATAGATAAATTGTTCTTTTTTGAATTGAAATTATTGAATTGTTTAAGAAGCATTTTTCCCAGACACATACACGCACATTTCTGTATTTATTTATTTCTCCCTTTTTCTGGAATAATATCTCAGCGAAAAGTAAATAAAAACTCTAAATCTAACAAGAGCAGCCCACGTAAAATTGTGAAATTTTTTCGTCTTTGAACGTCGATATCTTCGAAACTGTCGAATATATTGTTATTGAATGTGCAAAAATTGAAAGGTCTATCTAAATCGGTAGATCAATATAATAGATTTAGCAATATTATCAGAAAAAAACTGATTATCATGTTTTTGCCTAAAACTCAAAAACTCGAGCTGATGGAGAAAAATGGAGTCTATATTCGAAATCAGCAGCCAAAATTCATTCGGTATTGTTTATCGAGATCTCTGCACCTTTCATAAAGCTTAATTTTGTAACTGACAAAATCATATGACAAAATCATCGCAAAATTATCAATAACTTCGTTAATATTTATTTAAATGTCTCTAAGTATATGCAATAATGCGAGTCCATTCAATCGTTCTCAATTCGAACGGAACCATATTTTTAATCGTCGCAGTATAGAAAAACTTCGCTCAGCTGTTTCTACACTGATAGGAAGCGTGGCAAAGATAGCAAACGTTATAGAAATTAGTGGAAAAATGCCATTAGTGTCACATTAGTGTCGCTCTCCTATTTACACTGCCAAATTTTAAGTTCATGAAATAATTGAATTTGAATTAGTTCCATACTAAAAGTGGACTAAAAGTGGCAGTTTTATTTCATGAAATTAGGTTGTGGTAATTTGGTTGGTTTGTTGCAAATATAATTACTAGTACCGCGCTGGGGTCGCAAATCGCCCAATTTTTGTTTGTTTATTTATAGTTGTATAAAATAGTTGGTGCACTTCTTCTCCGCACTCTAATTCATTTAAAAACAGAATTATCAAAATCGGTTGAAAAACACGGGAGAAAATGGTACTTAACTGTTTTCCCTGCTCCTATTTATATAAAAAGTAAGTTAAGGTAGGCTTGAAAAATTTCAGAATTCCAAACTATTTAGAATTTACTCAAACAAAAATAATTGTATGCAACAAATTATTTGCGCAGTTGATACAATTTTAGCAACTTTAACCTAACATTAATTCACTTCAAAACAACCCTGTTATAAAGGGTGTTTTTTTAAAAGCTTGCTGATTTGAAATTTAAATAAAACACATGCCAAATTGTGAAATAGCCAAAAAAATTTTTTATTTAGTAGATAATTTCTTGGCATTTAACATTTAAATATAATTTCGGGCATATGACCACCACGACTTTTTTGCACAAAGGGCATTCTGGAGGTCCAAAGTCTTTGAGGGCGTATTTCAACATCCATATCGTGAAGATTTGGCAACAAAAATTCATTGATCATGGTTCTGTATCGATTTCTATTCACGGTAATGCGTCGTCCTTCCTCATTTTCAGAGACCAATCGATAAATTAACGTTTTCTTCGACACTGGCCTCAACGACAACAATATTTTCTTCTGTACGCACTCTTCTCATTCTTCTCGGTGGCTTGGAATCCAAAAGAGTGAATATAGACCGAAATTTGGTAATTACGTTCTTTATGGTGGTCTCAGACGGACGATTATGTGCACCATAAAATTCGCGAAGTGCTCCATAAACATTTTTAATTGAACACTGTTTTTGAAAATAAATTTTCACGATTTGGAAGCGTTGTTCTGGAGTTAACCGATTCATGATGATTTGCCAAATAATACTGAGTAGAGACGTCACTTTCAACTTTCAAAACAACTGTCAGACAATAGAGTAATCCATATTGAAAAAAAAACCTCAGAAAAAAACACCCTTTATATCATATATGACAAAAAGTATTACAGATGTATATAATATTTTCATAAGGACTGAATATAGCTGAAATATTTCTAAGAAGTAATTTAACTGATGATGAAATAATTGAAGTAAAAAATCTATTGGATTTTACATTGTTTGTAATTTTTTTTTTGAAAATTTATAAAGTGAAAACTGAAAGTACAATGCACGTATTGTTTTTTTATGGTAAAATTCGTTGGCACATAGGTTGCAAAAAAGTTTGGCAGGTTTTCAGTTAAAATTTAGAAGAATAAAATATTTTAAGTGGCAACTTTGGTTTGCATAGCCAAAATCTTAATTGCGCTCATAACAAATCAAAATCAATGTTGCTTGCTCAATGATTTCTTATAAATGCCATATTTAAACTAATCGTAAATGTCTTGCAAAAATATAATTATTATAAAGCAAACACTTACGCTAAGGTAGTGACTTCAAGTTTTTTATTTGTAAGAAAATAAAGCGTCTTTAAAGTTGATTGTTTAAAAAATGGCTGTTAATTTGAGAACATAACGATCTGTTACTTTATTTTCAATCTCATTTTTTAAAAAAATCGAATTTACTACCTTGACGTAAGTGTTTGCTTTACATATAATTATATTTTGGTTTTTGCAGATGACTACAGATCATGTGATTCTACAAGCAAAATGGTCATACTCTTCTCGCATCGCTTCATAAAAACGTCATCTACACGCAAATGACCTCACGAAACAAAAATAAACAAAATTTTTTTTTATATACTTTAATAATTGTTGAAATCAATAAAAAAACTAGAGTTTAACAATGTCTCTGACCATTTTTTTTAGTATTCTTTCAAAACACGCCTTCAGAATCGCTGATGTATACATAAAAGTACCCTTAAGCTGTGGGCATAACTATTTTTTCCAAATAATGTATTAAAAAAAAAGTATTTGCGAGTTCTTGGGGGGGGTAATTACCCCCTTTACCCCCCCTTGTATCCGCGCCTGGGCGCCAGTTGGAAATTCCAAGCGTTGTCAGGTTATCCAATGCCTGGTCTTTCCAACGGAGATGCGGTCTTCCTCGTCTGCGTTGGCCACCGCTGGGTACCGAATCCAATATTTTTTTCGCTGGAGCTTCGTCGTTCATTCTCTCGACATGACCTAGCCAGCGAAGCCGCTCTATTTTAATACGCTTGACTATATCGATGTCGGCATATAGCTCATACAGCTCGTGGTTCCATCGTATTCGGTACTCGCCATTGACGCAGATTGGACCATAGATCTTGCGAAGGATTTTTCTCTCGAACGCTCCCAAAGTCCTTTCATCAGAGCTGCTCATCGTCCAGGTTTGTGATGCGTATAGTAGGACGGGCATGATTATTGACTTATAGAGCGTCAGTTTTGTTCGTCGAGAAAGAGCTCTGCTTCTCAATTGCCTACTGAGCCCAAAGTAACACCTGTTGGCAAGAGTTATCCTTCGTTTAATCTCAATACTGATATCGTTGGAGGAGTTAATGCTGGATCCCAGGTAAACAAAGTCCTTCACTACCTCAAAGGAGGTGTTGTCAACAGTGACGTGGTTTCCAAGACGCTGGGACTGTTTGTTTGTTGACACAAGATACTTCGTTTTATCTGCGTTCACTGCAAGACCCATTCGACTCGACTCTTTTTCTAGCCTGGAGAATGCTGCACTGACTTCGCGAGTATTGCGGCCAATGATGTCAATATCATCTGCATACGCCAGCAGCATAACACTCTTATAGAAAATTGTGCCGCTGCGTCTCAGGTCAGAAGCTTGGATGATCTTCTCCATGACTATATTAAAGAAGTCGCACGATAAGGAATCACCTTGTCTGAAACCTCGCTTGGTATCGAACGGAAGGGAGAGGTCCTTCCCGATTTTCACTGCACTGCTGGTGTTGTTCAGTGTCATCCTGCAAAGACGTATTAGCTTCGCAGGAATACCAAATTCAGACATGATGGCATATAGGTGACTCCTTATTGGACTGTCGAAGGCGGCTTTGAAATCGACAAAAAGATGGTGTGTATCGATTTGTTTTTCGAGGGTCTTTTCCAAGATTTGTCGGAGCGTGAAGATCTGGTCAATGGTGGACTTTCCAGGTCTAAAGCCACACTGATAAGGTCCAATCAGTTGGTTGACGATGGGCTTTAGTCTTTCACACAATACGCTCGACAGGACCTTATATGCGATATTAAGAAGGCTAATCCCACGGTAGTTGGCGCAAATGGTGGGATCGCCTTTCTTGTGGATTGGGCAGAGCACACTGAGGTTCCAATCATCTGGAATGCATTCTTCCGACCATATTCTGCATAGAAGTCTGTGAATGCATTTAAACAGAGCTTCGCCACCGGTCTTAAACAGCTCAGCCGGTAGGCCATCGGCACCTGCGGCTTTGTTGTTTTTAAGCCGAGCTATAGCTGTTAAGACCTCGTTATAATCAGCGGAACTTCAACGCTGTCGTCCATAATTGGGGTTTCCGGGATATCATCTCCACTGGCGGGATTGTTGTCAGCGTCGCCATTTAAAAGTCTAGAGAATAAAAATATATTAACTTTATTATTTCAGTTAGCGAGTAGTTAAGCAAGCAACAGTTGTCTTGAACGAACTGTCAAAGTTAGGAATAAACATTGCTAGCAAAGATGTTATGGATACGAGTTAACAGGTTAGGTAGTTAAGGGCCAGTTAACGATAACCACAAGTGTCTTTAACGCTTTTGGAAATTCCACTGATGTAAATGCTCTACATAAAAAATAGTTTAAAAGCGAAGTGGCTGAATACTTGGGAAAAAATAAGACTAGCATCACAGAACAACCCAAAAGAATCAAAGCTCAGAATTATTAATATCCTTAGACTTTCATTCTTCATTCGTTAACCAACGTTCTGTTCTCTACATGTCCTTTTATTTCTTCGAATAATGATATTCCTATTCTGATGTTTGAAACAACCTTTTTTATTAAAACCAATTTAGAAATATATTAAAAAACTTTTAAATGAATTGGTAACATCTCGATGTTACTCGATCTTTGTACTCGTACAACTAACATTTCTCAAAAGTAATATTTGAGTATATACAGGGCGACAACTATGTATGGTTACAACTACTTGAGCTCATATTGAATGAAAACAAAGCTAAGCAATCTAGTAGTTTTTTTTTAAATACTTCAATATATGTTTAAAAATTTGCATAACATTTTTCACCTTTGTTTTCAACTTTTACTTTAAGAGAACAGTCAGACTTACGCGTTATAATTGTAGAAAAATTCAAGACCGGTTTAAAATACAGAAGGATTTTTCAAGAACTGAAGCATCTTGGTATAAACCGACAATGTGTTTATTGTAACGTCAATTTGGATACAGGTTCTAATAAAAATCGTGAGAAAAAGGACCGCAAGTCTAATGAAGAATATAAAGGAGCGTATTCGAAGAAAATGTGATCAGTCTGCACGAAAAATGGCAAAAAATCTTAATGTTCATCGAAAAACAATTAGAAAAATTCTTACAACTGATCTTGAAGTGTCACCATTTAAACAAAAAATGCACGGACAGATGCTGAAGTAAAAAAACGCCTACTCATAAGTAAAGTGATCCTATCTTGGCATGCAGATGACGACATAATTTTTTTCTAACGAGAAACTTTTTGTGCTTCAAACTTCACATAACGTGCAAAACGATCGCTCTTGGTCAGTATCACTCAAGGACGTTCCAAACGATAAAAAACATATACCAAGATACCAGAATTCGACTTCGGTTATGGTTTGGGGAGCAGTTTGTAAAAGAGGAGGCGAGCCACTACTTTTTATTGATAAAGGGGTTAAAATAAAGGCAAACTACTACTTAAAAGAGGTTCTTCGAAACCATTTGTTACCAAATGCTCGGAAGATGTACGGAGAGGATTACTTTTATTATCAACAAAACGGTGCTCCTGCCCATACTGCAAAGGTTGTTTAGAAATGGTACAGTGAAAATTAAACTGATTTCATACCTAAAGAAAATTGGCCACCAAGCTCACCGGATCTGAATCCTTTGGACTTTTGTATGTGGGATTGTATGTTGCAGAAGCTGAAGTATGACAAGAACCGTTGTTTGAACGAATTCAAATTGGTAATTGCGAAAATCTGGAACGAAATACCAATTGAACTCGTGCGTGCCGCCATTCTATATAACCAGGAACTGCAAATAAATTTTCCTAGTTTCGTCTTATCTTTTCAAAATACAATAATAGAATTGAAAATAGGCGTGTCCGTGGGCTGCTAAAGCCCATATCCTTTATGCATCTCTATTTTGATGAAAAATTTGCATATACCATGTTTTAATCCTGTAGCACACGTGTTCATGCCTTTATAAAGTTTTCGCTACTGTGTACGGACGAATGGACGGACACGAATAGCTCTACTCACGTGGTGACGGTGATCAAGAATATATATACTTTTCTATACCGGACTCGCTTCGTTCTATGCGTTACAAACGTTTGCACAAAGTTAATATACCCTGACCTTTCAGGTTTAGGGTATACAAATTTTTGAAATAAATTTTTTTTTGTTTTTAATTAAAACGAATGGTCTCAAAAATACAAAAAAATTATTTCTACTGAGTATATTTCATTTGTCATATTATAATAGAGGTTTAATAGAGCTCCAAACTGGCTGCAGAGAAATAACGGGGCCTCGTGGTTGCAGCGCTGGGAATTGCAAAAATTGTCCTATTTGGAAATAAAATAACTTTTTTAAATCTTAACAAAATTGGTGATCGTATGACAGAAGCGTTTTTTATAATTTTTTTTTTAATTTTTGGTGATGTTCGAAATTTGAAAGTGTGTTTTTTCGAAAAAAAATATTGACTTTAAAAATTCATAAAAAATCGAAAAAAAATTTAAAAAAGCTCGTGTCATACGATAGCATATCAAGTTAAAAAAAAAAAATAAAAAAATTTCGTCAAAAAATGAACCCACTAGTGCCGTAACCAGTACGAAAAACATGGTTTTGCGATAAACGCGTTCAAAGTTAGTGAACAAAGAAAAAAACAGCGAAAACTAAAAATGCGCTCTCTCACTAATCTGCCTGCAACATTGGAACCCGTAATAATTTTTCCATTTTCTTAGAATCCTCAGAATATTTACTAATATGGGCATTTCCATAGTCGCGAACGCGACATTCGTACGCTTTTGAGGAGCAAAATAATAAAGAAAACTCAAAACAAATTTTCTTTTTTTTTTCAAGTTTTCGATAGCATTTTATTAGCACTATATTTAGAAAAAAAAGTTAGGTTCTCTAGATCGTATATTTCCAAAATATTAGCAAAAAAACAAAAATTAAATAGAGGCTAGGTAGAAAATACATGATATTTTTTTGTAACACTACCCGTTGTACGTATGTGGTTATTTACTTTATGAAGACTTTTTTACGTCCATAAGGAGGCGTGGCAGATAAAGAAAAGTGCATATATTATAATGCAGTATCACCTTCTAAGTTGTTTTAACCATGGCATCCCTGTTTTTGTGTGTGTCCCCATCTGTTGACATGATTACAGTCGTTATTATTAAGTTATCGTAATGAAATTCGATATTTAAGCTTATATCGTAAAAAAAAGATGATGTTCGAAAATAAGCCAAATAGGATGAAAACCACGTATACCTCCCATATAAATTGACGTTCTCAAATTGTAAAATTTCTTAAAAATCTATTAAAAATCAATCTAATGACTTGAGAATTAGCTCATGAGCTTTAATTTGAACTATTAACAAATCAATAATTCAGCAAAATCGAATGAAACCTTTCCATACTTCCCTTACAAAGTGTATTTAAAAAAAAACGGCGCATGATCGCGAACGCGATACACTTTTAAAATCAATATTAAATGTTTAATATGATTTTTACCTGCAGTAATGTTTTTTTTATAGTGAGGCGACCAAATTTGATTTAAGTTACAATTTTCAGACACTTGCTGAGAACGATCACGAAGTTCTGATAACAAATGATGATTTAGGTACAAGAACGCGACATTCGAATAGTAATTAAAGCAATATACAAAAAAATTTACCGTAAATCGTGCTTTGTTTGGTTTCTTTTTATTTTTAATTTTTTATTTGTAGCTTAAAGATGGATTTTATAAGAAGAGTGCAAACATGACGTTGATAAATAAACGAAAAATACTAAAGAGAAAAAGTCCTTAAAAGCAAGAAAAACATATTTCTCAGATATCAGGCCAATTTTTTCAGAATAAAAACTGAAATAAGTTGTAAATGTAGTAAATTCTAAAAATTCAAGAATTTTTTTAAATAATAACAAAAAAATTATTTGTTTATTTAACATTTTTTTTTTTTTTCGGTCCCGGTAGACCTTTCTGTGGAAATGCCCATATGTCTAAGGACAGAAAATGTAAAATTATAAAAATTATAATTAAAATTTTAAAGTATAAAAAAAGTCAATTTAAAAAAACGGCCAATGTCATGTCCCTCCTTAAATAACGCAAAAAATACCATTTTGACTGTTTTTCCGGTGGTCAAAAATATTGTTTTTTGTTTTCGGAATCTTCTCGAGGTCATGTTTTAAAAAGAGGGTGATTTTTTCAAACTTGTTTTTTTTTTATGGAGGCTGAACTACAATCATTCTTATGTATATGTCAACGAACTTTACGCCATTGAATTTATTAAACTTTCTTCAGCTGAAGATTATATATAAATATTTTTTTCGAAATATTAATTGAAATATTATTTAGTACAATATATAAAGTTTATTTTCAATAAATTTCGTCTTACATAAGAAATAACTTACTTAAAAAATTATAATTTTTCTAGAAAACTTCAAAATTCATGAAAATATTGACATTTTATGCATTAAGTAGTTATGAAAATTTCAGAGTTGGAAAATACTGTTTAGAAAAAAGCATTAAAAAAAACAATTATAAAACAATAAAAAAATCGGGGCTTAAGCAAATCGTCCTAAATATCTGGTTTTTAGCAAAACTATAAAGTGTACAACAAATCTGAGATCATTTTTGAGCTCAGTGACCTAAAGTTATTCATAGTATGATTTCCAAACACTCCTACTTTTGACATTTGTTAGTTTGAGCTACAAACGCACGGTGCGACATCTTAATTTCTTTCCAAAACTTTCAAAAGGCTTGTTTAATTTTGATCTATTGATGAACTTTGGTTCTGTTTATTTATATTTTCTACAAAATAGTTAAAGCAATCGTTTTCGGCTCACTTTCGGCCTCACAAATGTAGTAACCCTCTAAATTACAGAAAAAATCGTTCATAAGAAATTCATTGCCGTTATAGAATAATTGTACGCAGTTCTCATTTTTTTCCAAGTTATTAGGTTCTCCGGTGGCCCATTTCGTGTAGTACATAGGTTTTCCTGTACTTAACCATTCAAATTTTGTTTCGATTCCGAGGTCATTTCCTGATGTCCAAAACCGTTTATTAGTTAAACTCTGTACTTTTAAATGATTGGAAATAGCAACCATTTTTTCTGCTGTATCAATCGCGGCCAAATTAGCATTCATGGTGCGACAAAAATGTGCAGCGGCAAACCAATTAAGCTAAATATTCAAAAAAGTACAACATTAAGCATACATACATAATTAGTTCATAAATTTTTAGTTTTTTTTTTACCTGTTTTGTGGCCTCAACAAAATAGTATTTTTGACCAATTTTAACAAACGGTGCCCTTTTGATATCAGCGCTACATTGGTTGGGAAAATCTGAAAAATTTCAATATAAAATTATATGCAAATATTTAATAAAATAACCTTAATTAAGGACAATTTAACCCTCACTTTGGCACCAATCTTTTACTACGTAATCTGGCACATATTTACATTTGTAAATATTTTTTTTTGTCATCATTAAAGTTAAACAGAACCTCTGAATTTGCATGATTTTTTAGGTGGAATATATGTATTAACACCTTCTAAGTCCAATTCCGGAAAAATTTCACACCGTTGTCAAATGGTTTAGAAGTTATAGGGTTCGCAAGTTGGGAAAATGGGCCTGGAAAAGTCGTGTTTTTTTTCCAACAATATCTAGCTTTATGGGTATCAAAAGAAAGGTTTTTCTGTAACCTATTCAAAAAATTATTAACCAATCAAATCCATGCATTACTTCTTACGATATAACGTTTTACATATTATGCACACTTGACGGTCCAGCCCTTTACGAATAATCAAAATGTAAGTATGTAGATCAAATTAAAAAAAATTTATAGTTCCAATGAATAAACAAAAACCCATTTCAACAGAAAATATACTTTTTTCATTAAATTATTACTTCCAGCAACAATATCAGAACATGACATATTGTTGTACCAGCGAAACAAAAATTTTTGTTCATTAATATTTTCCCAATAAAAGCTATCAAATACGAAATATGTGTATATAAAAAATATGTGAAGAGTTTTTCCTTATCATTTTTTTCTATAAATAATACAAAAAATGCGTTAAAACACCATAAAAGCCTTTAAAATACAAAATATTTACATATGTAAATATGTACCAAACTACGTTATAGAAATGAAAAATTTTCAAAAAGTATCAAAAAATTCTAAAATTAAAAACAACTTTTGAATTTTCAGAAAGAAATCCAAAAAATAGCCACAGAGTCCAAGCCATATTCAAATCGAATAAAAAAGAAAGGAGTTATGGCAAATTTAAAATTGGGATATTTACATATGTAAATAGTGCCAAAGTGAGGGTTAAGGAAATTCAAGCTTGCTCGACTATGAAAGAACCAAAAACTGATAACGGTATTTAAATAAAAATAATGTTACAACACTACGACTTGGAAAATGGACATGAATTCATGGAAAATCGACTAAAACTTACGCTTATATATAAGCATTTTTATAAAATTTTGCACCAAAATTTCAGCTCGCGCAATTTTTTGGAGTTCATTTTGAATACTTTTTTGTTGGTTTTTTTATTGTAAGAACTGAAATTAAATGATTCAATGTGTACCTCGAATAGAGTTAAGTACAGTTTTAACTTAAAAAAAATTCTTTTAATAATTATTTCTAATAAAATATTTCAATTTATTTTAAATTTAAAATCTTATATTCTAACTGCTATTCAATTGAAATTTGATATGTATTTACCTTTTAATATTTCCGACAGCACTTCGAAACTTTTTACTTGAGCACAACAAATGGCAAAAATTATAAAAAAGATCAGCTTCATCTTGTAGCAAGCAATTTTATTTTTTTTTTATTTAATATTAATTCAACAAAATTACTGATGATATTTCAAAACTGTACGACAATAACTGAGACTGCTTTCTTAAAAATCATCTATTTATACTCGGATTTATATGTTAAAAAACATGCTGTTCTAACATGACTAACATTCTACATCTTATCTTAAAGAAACAGTGACTTTTGTGTTTTTTTTTTTTTTTTTTGGAGCACACAAAAATTTTATGTTTTTCTTGTATTGGTTATATATTGAAATTTGTATTGATAAAATAATGCTTAAAAATAGTGACATATCCAATCAAGAATTTTAATTTCTCATGTATAAATATGAGTCGTGCATACATGCATGTGTGTGGTGTACCATGCGGTGCGTTTGTTGTGTGTATGTACCACAGTGTTCACTCATCACAAAACTGTTGTACAAAGTTGTATGTAATCAATACAGTTCCAATGTACGTAGTACATCGATTAATGAGCCTTTTATTTAAAATTTTGTTTAAAATATTTATGAAGACTACAGTATCTAAGAACTATTTTATGTACTCAGTTCGTACTTTATTTACTCATGACATCCCAACTAGCACAAAAACTTCTATAAAGATTGCAGCAAGCTATACAGCTACTCGTTCTGAGAAGTATGTAGTTTCTGAAAGCACGCTTAGAGACTTCTGTTATGGCAAAAAGGTGAACATTTTATTATTTTATGGAAGTTTACTTTCATTAAACTTTGCAAACAACTTCCGTAGGATTAGTAGCTGTTTGCTTATACAAGTTTTTTACAGCTTATATGTATTCCGAATAAACTTCGGAAAGTAACCTGTATAAAACTGCTCCAAATTGAATGATGTAAGCTTTACCGAAACATCAAAATTAAAAACAAAAAATTTGAAAGAAATATTGCAAAATGTACCTACTTTTTCTAATTTTTGAAAAGGGACCGTAACTGTTATAAGTTTTATTAAAAAAATCCTAAAATAATATTTATATTTCAACTTATATTTTTCTGCTTGCTTATAACGGTTAACTTTTAATTTTTTTTGTTTTGCTCACAAATAAAACTTATTTTTGAGTTTTATTTTTATACCCTAAGCCCGAAAGGTGAGGGTATATTAACTTTGTGCAAACGTTTGTAACGCATAGAACGAAGCGAGTCCGGTATAGAAAAGTATATATATTCTTGATCAGCGTCACCACGTGAGTCGAGCTATCTATGTCCGTCCATCCGTTTGTCCGTCTGTGTGTTGTCCGTATACACAGGATAAGAAGAAGGAGTTGAGATAATTGGATGAAACTTGGTACACATGGTCACATGCACTCAAGGATCTGCACTATTGAATATTTTTGGAATCCACTAACGGACACGCCTACCTCCCATACAACGCAAAAATTTAAAACTGCATAACTCAGCTCATAATAAGTCTACAACAATAAAATTTGGTATGTGTGTGTTTTATATCAACACAAAGAAAAATGGAGGTCATCCGCTCACGGACACACCCACCTCCCATGCAACCCAAAAATTGAAAACGCAATAAATAAGCCTCTGTTTAACCTACAGAGCTAAAACTTGGCAAATATGTTTTTTATAACAAAGCAAAGATGGTTTTGAAAAATGGACATCATCCGCCTACGGACACGCCTACCTCCCATGCAACGCGAAAATTGAAAATTGCATAACTCAGCTTATAATAAGTCTACAACAATAAAATTTGATATGTATGTGTTTTATACAAACACAAAGATGTCTTTGAAAAATGGACGTCATCCCCTCACGGACACGCCCACCTCCCATACAAGCCAAAAATTGTAAACGCAATAAATAAGCGTCTGTTTAACCTACAGAGCTAAAATTTGGCACGTCTGTTTTTTATGACAAGGCAAAGATGGTTTTGAAAAATGGACGTCATCCGCCAACGAACACGCCTACCTACGACACAAACCAAAAAGTTTAAAACTCAATAAATAAGGTTGTGTTTGTCAAAGAGAAATTAAATTTGGTATGTATGTATTTTATGCCAAAACTAAGGTGTGTTCAAAAATTGGGAGTCATCTATCCGCCCAGGGAGACGCCCATTTACAATATAAATTTTTTTGTTTTTGAAAAGTAGGTTTAGGGTATTTCATAGTGGCAAGCGTGCAAATTAGGCCTATGTAGAAGAATTTCTCCTTGATGCGGACTGTCACCAAACTTTCGTTCACAGGTGTGAACCGGGAAAAAAGATGGCGTAGTTTCCGGCTCGAACATGCCTTGACAGTGCCAGTTACAGGCTATGTGGTCTCATACACAACTCCTTTTCACCTGCAGCTTGTAGCTCAGTCACCGCATATTTTCTATAGAATCGGTTCCACGGTACCGAGATGAGGAAAAAAAATCAACACAAAAACAATTTTTATTTTGTAATCAAAATATAAAACTTATGCAATAACTATTATATGTGAGGGAAAATATAAAACTCTAAACTAATTTTTATTTTGAGAGCAAAAAAATTAAACTTAAAACATAACTTTTATTTTTGAGGGAAAAAATAAAACTCGAAAATAAGTTTCAAGACAAAAAAATAAAACTTAAAAAATATTTTTTTTTTTGTAAGGAAAAAAAATAAAACTCAAAAATAAGTTTTATTTTGTGAGTAAAAAAGTAAAACTTAAAAATAACAGTTATTTGTGAGGGGAAAAATAAAAGTCAAAAATAAGTTTTATTTTGTGAGTAAAACAATAAAACTTAAAAATATTAAAAATCTTCATCTATTTGACTAGTGAAGAGCTCAACATATATTTTGGTATACAGTCAAACCTATTTTTGTGCGGTCCTTTTTTGTGCGATCTGTTTTATGCGAGTTTTATTTTTATGCGACCTTATTGTGTGCGATATTTTTTTTTGCGGTTTCAGTTATGCTTGCATGCGATATTTTTTATGAAATTTTTTTAACTGACATATAAATGTTGTGAAGTTATTCGCCCTAGTAAGGTCGCGGCAATATTAGATCAATTGCATATTGCGCCATATTCTTAACCTGGAGAAGGATTTGATATTTTCGACGAAAATGATCTTATCGAAATTATTGAGGATGATTGCTTTAATTATAAAAACGTTATCTATATCTTAACTGATCATGAAGATGAACAAGGAGAATCGACTTCTATGACAGCAGACAACATTTATGCAGGAATCCAACTAAGCATCAAATTATAAATACATTTTCTTAGAATTGGTAGCAACTCCAAAAGAAGTTTAAAATTTCAAAAAGAGCTTCGGTCATGTTTATCTGGCTATCGCGATATAATGGTGGTAACAGATAATACTTCCCTCTCAATATCTTCAAGTAATGAAAACGATTACGAACCAGATCAACATAAGAAAATGCGCATTTTGGACTACGACGAGTATTGAAGTACGTTTGAATATATATTTTGTGAATTTTTCTTTACTTTGAATACAGAAATACAATTTTTGAAACATTTCCATGTGTTATTTATTTATGTTTTTTGATTGGAGATAAACTTTTCCCTTTTTCATAGAACGTGGACATATTTCTAGGGTAAACTTTTTTCATGCGGTCCCTATCTAAAGCAAAAAAAAAATTTTTTCGTAATGGATTTGTCAAAGTTCAATATTATAGCTATTTGTGAAGTTTCAGAAAAATTTTTTTTGTGCGTTTTCTTTTCTGCGGTCCCTATCTACCGCACAAAAACAGGTTTGACTGTATTTAGTACTCTAGTACCTTGGTTTTTACATAATGACTTTTTTCCTTAAAATTTTAAAAATAACAGTTATTTTCTGTCCCATTCAAATATTTGAATGATTTTTAAATTTTTTTTTATAAATTTATACCTTACTTGATGTGAATTTTAAAGAATTTCAAAATTCTTCTTATGTATTCATGGGAACATACCGCAAGCCGGAGGGTAATCTATCGATCTATTTCTATTTAATACACGAAGAGCTGAAACTGTATAAGTTCATCATGGAAACTTTCTGTGAATACGAAAACCTTCAGTTTCCACTACAAACTTTATCAAAACTTATTGGAAATAGAAGCTTTGAAAAAAAACGGTCAAATTTTCAAATAAACCAATTATTTGGTTTTACTTCTTTTTATATACAGTGGCTCACAGCTTATTTGATACACTACATTTTCTAAAATTGAAGCGCTTTTATTTTAATAACTGAAGAGAATTAAGAAAATATTTGAGTGCTAGTTTATGGGATAATGTATGTTGTTAAACCAAGTAACTTTTTTATTCCTCCAAATGACTACTTAACAACAGAAAAACTAAAAAAAAAAAACTAAATTTTTTAGTCACAGCTTATTTGATACAATTCAATTTAAACTCAACAATCGTGTACCCTATAGGTTTTATTTTCCTTTTAGTATTTTGTGTTGTGCCTTTTTGCCTTAACAGGGGCTTGTATCCTGTTTGGCATGAAGCGAAAAGCTTTCGTGTAATGTCTGGTGTAATTTTCTGCCATTCCTCCAATAGCGCCTTCTTCAATGCTTCTCTGTTCGTGATTTTGTATTTACGAATATTATTTACCAATAAGGCCCACAGGTTTTCAATGACGTCCATGTCAGGTGGTGTCATCAAGTGAGGACAGTCCATATTAATGCTTCAGGTCGTTGTCTTGATAAAACCAGCATTTTTCGAGTATACCTAGTGGCTCAGCACTTTGCAGAAAATTGTTCTTCAGTATGTCAAGATACATATTTGTGTCCGTTATTCCTTCAATAAATTCTAAATTTCCTACACCGGCTGCATACAGACAGGGCCAAACAATAATGTTACTGTCGCCATAGCTTTACAGTAGCTTTGAGGATCTGTTTGTTTAGCTCTGGTGTTTGGATTCCGCCAGACGTAGGACATGCCATTGGAGCCAAGAAGGTTGAACTTGGATTTATCAGAAAAAATTACGGTGTTCCAAAAGTCAGAGGTCTTGCAAACATGCTCCTTAGCAAAAACAAGTCGTCTTTGCTGATTTATCTTGCTTATGAAAGGCTTTTTCAAGCTACTTGACCATAAAAGTCACAGTCGCGAAGCATACGGTGGACGGTTTCTGTACTGCATAACTTACCCAATTCGTGATGTACTTCGGTATCCAGTTTTGGGGCCGACAACTTCAGATTTGCCTTATATTTCCGGACAATATATCGCTCGTCAGACGCGTTAAAAATTTTGTTTGGTGCACTACTACCGTTATCTTTCACCCGATTCTCGCGAAAAAAGCGTTCAATGATATGCTGTACTCTAGACGCACTTCAATTAACATTTTGAGCAATTTTCCGGACCGCTTGCCCATATTTATATTGGTTTAAACCCAACTAAAGCTGCTCAATTATGGTGCGACGACCCATTATTTTAAAGTTTTAAATCAACACTTAGACTTGCGAGATCAAACTAAAAATTTGCTGTGACTGACACCGAAAATAACGGTTAATGTAGAGAAAAATAAAACAGCGATCAACAGCTGGACGCTATAGAGAAGTGGTCGGCAAAATTAAAAATGAGACTGTAAATGGAAGTGAGACAAAAAAATAGCATATCAATCAAAATAAGCTGCTTCTGCACTAGTTGCTTGTCGAGTGAGCGAAAGAGCATGAAAATACGTGAGAGTTTTGGCAAAGCATGTGCTTCATGGGCGCCGACCACTGCTATAGAGTATATGCGTACAGAAAGGACTGTATCAAATAAGGAGAGAGATAAATATTTGCTCTGTAACTAGTTTTCCTTTCTAGCGGGGTTAGGAGTTTTATTTTTATGAATTCCGTTTTGTGCATCATTTTCGTTGAATACACGCCTATTAAGCTGCATTCAAATTTTGTCTATACATTTCTTAGTTTTGAAGTTACACCGATTTTTATTTGAAATCAGGCACTGTATCAAATAAGCTGTGAGCCACTGTATTTATATATATATTTATTCTATATATACCAACATTTTACGTTTATTTTTTAACTTCGAAGTTGGCTTCGACTGAATTACTGTCAGTTTCAAAAATATTTAAATTCAATTTCAATAAATAACATGATAGAATAATTTTACCAGGTAGTATTGACAAATGTTGATTCTCTCAGCTACAAGTAAACGAACTCTTGTCAAAAACAGCTGTTCGTTGTTATATTCGTTGGCCACATTCAGCTGTGTCAACTGTTGTGACAGAAACACATCGGGGAGCGCTATTATCGGTATTGAAGTTTCAGAAAAATTGTCAAGTTTATGAAATATCAAGCTTTGTATCAAATACGAATGGAAATTTAACCGACAAATTAAAAATGTTCTATTTTTAAATGCATTTTAATGCTCAACTTCATATTAATGTGCATCATGTTTTGACTTAGCAGATGGCAACTGTTGGGTATGTTGAATGTGACCAGTGAAAATTAATTGTATGCTATGACGGATTGTGAGTGCTCTCTTTTTTGTTATATTTTTTGACAGAAGTTCGTTTCCAACAGAAACGTCAATACTACCTTGGAGTAATTATATCATGAATAAATAATTTTTTTATAATTTTGTAAAGGTTGCCGAACATTGTATCGGTTGCCAAGACCAAAAGTTAGTTTGTTCTAGTCCTGATTCAGAAATTAATCGACTGGTTGTTTGCATTTTTATTGTTTCTATTGCATAATGGTTGTGGTCTAATCCAAACATTGTACATTTTTCCAATATTTTTTTGTACTTTTAATTTAATTGAATATTGACTTCGTTTTTTTCTGAGACTGAGAGCCTTCGGTTCAACTTTAGTTCATACAATTTCGAAGGCTTTAAAGAGCTACTAAAACAAAATCAAAAGTAATTTCGCTATCTCACTATATATTTCATTATTTTCTTCATTAGCTGGAAGAATTAAGTTTGTGTGTTTAAATGAAAATTGCTTTTCTTCTACAGTTTCAACCAAAGAGTTTTATTTTTCGCTTCTCCTGAAAAGTTATGTTTTTTGAGTTGTGACTCTTTTATATTTAGTGTGCGATATCATTTTTTAAGATTAAGCATTGACAATAAATGCTTAGGTTACACAAAAAAGACCATTTTGGCTGTTTTTCCGTTAGTTCAAACAAATTTTTTTTTATTATTTTCGGAATCCTCTCGAGGTCAACTTTTTAATAGGGGGTGGTTTTTTCAAATTTTTTTTTTTCAAAGGCGCCTCACGTGTTTTCCATAGAAAAACAAAAAGCTATTCGTCACAGTTGCTCAAAATTATCCTTGGCTTATGTTATGACTAGCGGTTGTAACCCGGTGTTACTCGGGATTGTGCCTCGAGCACAGAAAAAGGACGATTTTCAAAACTGCTCTCATTTCAACATTTTTAAAATTATCAATTAAATTTAAAATTTTTTATCGTTTTTTGGGGTTTTGCCCTCTGCTTCCGTCGAAAGAGTTTAGTTAAATTTCCGTAAAACTGTACCTACCAGACATGGTTAAAAAAAAAAATGACATCTTCAACGTCTCGATCTGACATCTGGTTTCTGAGGAAAATGGTCACCACACTCAGAAAAAAACACATATCTTCCTCTGGTAAAAAATTATTCTTTTTATTATTTTAAATGATATAATTTTAAATGCATTTTCTTTTTTTCAAATAAAATTTTCTGAAATTAGAATAAATTTTCACATTTTCGAAGAAATTTTTCTTTCAATGTCTCTTATAATGATAAATATTTTTCTCGCGCAAAATAATTCTTATATAAAGAGAAAAATTTATTGAAAATGAAAAATTTTTCCTATATTTTCATAAAAAATTCACTATGAGAAGTATTTTCTTCAATAAAAACAAATGTTTTCTCAAACATAACAAACATTTTTCTCTCAAAACGATATATTTTTATATATTTCTCTTTTTCATGAAAGCTTTTTATCATTTTTAAAGAATTTTTAGGATCGCATTTGGAGAAAAGCATTCTCTGGAGCAAAGTCTATAGTTCTTTTAGACTATAGACAATTTTTCTCTAAATATAATGCCTTTTTTTGTCATATTCCGGAAAAATTTTTTCTAAGTGCAGTTTGAAAAGTCATTTCGAGAAAAATGCGTTTAAAGTTTTTCATAGCATGCATTTAATTTGCAATTTTATCTCAAAAAAATTCCAATTTTAAAAAATTGTTTTGCATCGATACGAATTTTGGATTATTTTCATTTAACTTCGGTTTTGATCGATACTGTTCGGTTAATTTTTTTTTCATCTCTATATAGCTTCTGCTCGTATTCGTTTACCTTCTTTTTTTCGTTCGTCTTTGGTTCTTGACGTAGTTTGCCTTTGGCTCATTCTTTGATTTTTGTCGAAAGAACTTTTAAAAGCATAGGATCTATTTGAGTAACAGATACAAATGCTTACAAAGTTTCATATCGGTTCATCCGTTTTGACGTGAATGAGCCAAACATAGTTGATTGAAAACAGCGCCCTCTCACGGAAGTTTTCTGAAAATTAAATAGCCTCAATTCTGTTGGAGGGTCAAGTTATTTCACGTATCAAATTTAAGTAAAATAGGGTCAAGTCATTTAGGGGTTATTGAGTCTTAACAATGCACTACTTAAAGCGCTCTTTTGCGGAAGTCTTTTGAATTTTTTTATTTAATGTTTTATCTTGGGTACAGTTGAACGTTCTTACCAAATTTCATTGAAATCGGTTCAGGCTTTTAGGAGTTGTTGAGTCTTAAAATGCACTACTTAAATCTCCCTCTTGCGGAAGTCTTTGGAATTTTTTATATATTTTTGTTTTATCTTGGATGGAGTTGATCATTAAAATTGGTACAGGTGTTTAGGAGTTATTATGTCTTTAAAACGCACTACTTAAAGCGCCCTCTTCAGCGGAAGCAGTTGCACCTTCATACTAAATTTCATGAAAATCGGTCCAGGCGTTTAGAAGTTATTATAGAGTGCCACTCCCACATACTTCCGCCCACTTTTTTAACACCCCCTATGTTCTTTCGCTCTATGAAAAGTACCCGGTGTCCAAGTTTCAGCTCAATCGGATAAACGGTGCGCGAGCCTATACGTAACAGACAGGCAGACAAACATTTGATTTTATATATATTAGAAGATGATTCCCAAAATATTTTGACTCTAGCGATAGCCATTCGATAGCTGGAATAGTTTGAAATAACCTCTAAAAATCGAGTTTTTTGTAAAAATATTGCCTGTAGGATAGTTTAAAATAAAAAACTTCGGTCAGAAATAATATTTATAAAAAAGTTCTTCCAATTTGCATCAAAAAAATATTTAATTTTTAATTTTTTCCGTGGGACCAAAACTAAAGCGGCTTTTCATAAATTTTTTTCTGCTACAAAAATTTATTGATAGATTGAAAATTCAAAAATATCCTTTAAATTGCCATAAAAAGCCTTAAAATGATTTCAATTTTTAACGCATTATATTTTAATTTTTTTTTTGTAGGAAACATATCGATTTTATTGATGAAATAAATTTGATTTTGATTGCAAAATATATCGATCATTGATTGATTTCTATATAAGATCGATAATAAAGCATAAAATTTATAAAAAAAATATGAACTTAAAAGCAATAATCGTTGTTTTATGTTTCCGACTGCAAGATGAAAGTATTTATAGAAAAATATTCATAATAGAAATTAACCTACGAGACACTCCTAACATATCTACATATGTAACAAATACTGTACATTGTTTTGGCGCCTTGACGTGAAGCTTATTCATAATTAATTGATTTAAATTGCGTTAAATATGCGTAAACCTAATAAAAAAAATTAAACTTTGCCAAACAAACACATTCACAACACATGACATACTTACATAAAATGCACATATGCATGATCGTGTGAGTGTAGAGCTTGAATAGTTTGAACCGCGATCTATTGAGATATGCAAATATTATGATGCATAATGCACAAATAATTGGATGCGTGCAATTTACAGTAAATTTTCTACTACTTGAGAAAATTTAAATAAGAACGCGAGAAGAACATGCAGAGCAGCAACAGCAACAGCAACAGCAACAGCAATAGCGCGGCAGCAGTAGCGCGCCTTGATTACAAATAATTGCACAGCAAGATAGATAGCAGCAACATGCAACAAAATTGGCTACCGTTGTTGTGGCTGCTACTATTGTGAAAGAACATCATGCAACATCAGCTGCAAGCATTTTCACTCAGAGTGCTCGGCATGGCATAGTAATCCACTTGACCATTTGACCATAAAATATGTAGTTTTACACACATCGTTAAACAGTTTTTGCAAATAAAAATTAATAGAATACAAAAAAAAAAAAAAAAAAAAAAAACAAATACAAATAAGCTTACAATGATAATAATATGAACATCATTAAATCATTAAAAATCATTGAGTTTGTCTAGCTAATTTCTTCGAAATTTTCTAAAAACAAAACATGCGTTTTAAATTTCAAACAATTTTTGGTAGAAGAACTAATGTTTTTTTTCAGTTTTAATATGGTTTTTAAAGCGTCTCAACGTTTATTGTTAAAAACTTTAATTTTTCTTCTTACAATCTATTCGTTTCAATTGGCTGTCAGCCAAGGCGTAAAAAAATTAATTGTTTATTTCATATCGTTGATCCCACGCACAACTTATAAATCTTCATCAAATAAGGCATAAATATTTTTTATTTTTCTTTTCGTTTTTAATAAAATATCTACTCTATCATTTATTTGCGTCAGTCGGTCGGTGCAACTTCACTCCAGCAGTTCTCACTTCTACTGCAGCCTGCGCTCAGTTGCGCTTGCGCAATAAATCAATAGCTCGTTAGCAATTTTCTGTCAGAATCAAACACAACAACAATAACTAAACATGATCGAATTTCGTTCTAGATAAAGTCTTACTTTGAGAAATTGCCAATTTTAGTTATTTAGTTATTATTCTCTTTTTCGCTCTTTACTTTACTACTAGCCGATGGTAGTACTTCATTTGCTCGGCTTCCCACAAATGTTTAATTGCTAATGTAGTATTGGAATGGCAACCGTTGTGGTGTAACCAAAGAAAATTATTATCCAAGCTACTGGCTACTCAGTCCAGCTTGCATTCAGCTCGCTCTCATTCTGTTGCTCATTCAATTGAATGGTTCAATTTATGTTGAACGATATACAGACAATGTAATCAATGGAGTTGTATTAATATTCTTTGCACTGTCAGAAGCCAAATGAAAAGGCGTGAACTTGGCAATCAGGCGCTGATGTGTATCATGCTGGTTATATTTTATATCTTAGTTCAAAACAAAGTTGTAGAGCATCAAGTATGTGGCGGATCAATAAAATACTTTTGTTAGAGCAGCAATTTTATTGTTTATATTTTTCTGTTTTGTAGCTTACAAGCTATTATTTGTCTGTTGTAAATATATATATATTTTTTTTTTATAGTATCTTTCGAAACATTATAAAAATAGTGGTTGTTGTAAAAGTAGTACCAGTTAGGAATTAGAAAGAGAAATCGGGCTGGTATTTTTTTATAAACTCACAATCACCGCGAACGTCGAACAGTCTTAGTGAAAAATTGCTCGAATCCTATGGGCAGAAAAATTTATAGTTATTCATTCCACTCAAAATATGCATGTTAGTTTTAGAAATTAGTAAATTTAAATAATTGTTTCTTTTGAAATTTTTCACAGAATAATTTTTAATAATATATTTCATATTGAAAATATTGATACAAAACCAAAAGGACCAAAAGTATATTGATGAAATTGTAGCAAGTAAAAAAGAGTTAAATTTTATTTAAATTATATCATAACACGACCATTCTGTTCCTAATGCGGCCTCGCAGTTAGTGTGTCAAGAATCCGTTAATACAGTCGTGCACTATTCTGTTATTAAAGAAAAAGGAAGAAAAAATCACACATTAACGACCATTATTATCATGACCATATTAGGTCTCCACCATTTAAGGTCCCGACCATTTAAGTTCCGACCATTTAAGTTCCGACCATTTAAGGATCAGGCTATTTACGGTCCCAACTATTTAAGGTTCCGACCATTTAGGGTCCCTACCATTTAGTGTCCCGACCATTTAAGGTCTCGACCATTTAAGATTCAACTTTGTGAGGTCCCGACCATACAAGGTCACGACTATTTAAGGTCCCAACCATTTAAGGTCACGACCATACAAGGTCACGACCATACAAGGTCACGACCATACAAGGTCACGACCATACAAGGTCTCGACCATTTAAGGTCCCGACCATGTAAAGTCCCGACCATTTAGGGTCCCTACCATTTAGGGTCCCGACCATTTAAGGTCTCGACCATTGAAGGTCCCGACCATTTAAAGTCCCGACCATTTAAAGTCCCGACCATTTAAGGACCAGGCTATTTAAGGTCCCGACCATTTAAAGTCCCGACCATTTAGGGTCCCTACCATTTAGGGTCCCGACCATTTAAGGTCCCACCCATTTAAGGTCACGAGCATACAAGGTCACGACCATACAAGGTCTCGACCATTTAAGGTCCCGACCATTTAAAGTCCCGACCTTTTAGGGTCCCTACCATTTAGGGTCCCGACCATTTAAGGTCTCGACCATTTAAGGTCCCGACCATTTAACCCAAATGTCAAATGGCTTGCCATTTTTCTTGAAGAAGTTTGATTCAGTGTGCCCTGTTCGCTTACAAAAAGAACTCAAAGGAAGTGATTTGTCAGCTTCCTCATTTCTTCGAAAATGTTGATTTTTAATGACTTAATTGCTTGACATTGGACTCTAACACTGAGTTTTCTTATGACCGGTTAAGCCGCAGTTGAAACATTTGTCTTGAAATAGAAAATGCTGTGGTGGTTCCTCTATTTTTTAATTGTTCTTTTGTTTTTTTTTGTTGTAAGAAAACCAATGATGTTTTTTTAAAAATTCTTTTAGTTTATTATAAAGTGAACATTTCAAAATAAATGAAAATTTTATTTACAATGCAAAAAATACACTTACAAAAAATTATGCACTTTTTGATCAAGGTCCTCCATTAGGTTTTTTACCGAACTTTCGTTGACCTTAGTGTATGCCCGACGCCATTTACGTCGAAATATTTCGATGTTTTTTGCAGTTTGTTTGGCCTTCTTTTGATTTCTTTTCATTAAAGCCCAATATTTTTCGATTGGATGAAGTTCGGAGCAATTCGGAGGATTGGCTTCTCTTGGTACCACAGTGACATTATTGGCTTGGTACCAATCCATCGTTCTCTGGTCGTAGTGACATATAGCTAGGTCAGTCCAAAATAGTACTGAACCGTGGTGCTGACGTATAAAAGGCAGCAAACGCCGCTCCAGACACTCTCTGATGTAAATTTCGGTGTTGATTGTGCGATCTGTCACAAATTCCTTAATTCGAAGGCCTAATTTGCATTACGTTACATCGTCCATGATCACGCAATCAAGTGTGGCCAGATACAGTTTTCGACCCCTCCTCTTGGCTTCGGCGTCCTTTTCTTCTGACCTAACAGGTACTTTTTGTACTATATAGCTCCTTAGGCAACTTCCTTAGCGATCTTTTTGTACGTGGAGTTTTGGATTTTCCAGGTATTTGCAAATAATTGCTTTCCGCTTTTCTTCTTGTTGAGACGACATCTTTTCAGTTGCTCTTTTATTTTATTTATTTATTTATATATAAGCTTAATACAAGCAGTTTGAATACTTAAGAACTAAATTTTATAATTAACAGGGAGTATCTTAATTTACAATGGTACCATATCTTATTAGGAAGAATACATTAGAGAGGGGGAGGAAGTGTCGTTGGAGTTAAGAAGGATATTTCGGAGTAGTGGTCTGCTCAGGTGAAAATCGAATTCACTGATCAATCTATTGGTTACCCGAAGCATTCTGGTTATGGGTTCACTGCATCCATAGTCGGTGCGGTGAAAGTTAAGGTGGAAGAGAGATATAGACCTAAGGTTGCGTGGGTTGGTATTAAAAGATATTAATTGTAGTAATTCTGGACAGTTAATGGTTACGCATACAAGTTGATGAATGAAGAGAACATCGGCAACTTCCCTTCGCTTTGCAAGTGTTTTCATGTTAATCAACTTAAGACGGTTGGCATAAGGTGGTAGGTTGAAACTGTCAGAACCAGGAAGACCACGAAGAGCGAAACGAATGAATCGTCGTTGAATGGCTTCGATTCGCATTGAATGGGTGTTGTAGATGGATGACCAATCCTGGCTGGCATATTCGAGGATGGGTCTAACAAAGGAAAGATAGAGAGATTTAGTGGCGTAAGGATTGGAGAACTCTCTGGACCAGTGTTTCACGAAACCAAGTACAGAGTTGGCTCTACTAATGAAGATTTTTTTGACACCAAGTGGAAAAGCTGACCAGATCGTTTTGAAGATTGCGAGAATCGGCGTTGGTTTGTATGCGCCGATAGATTTTCATATCATCAGCATACACAGAAAGATTAGAATCATTGATGATACCATCAACATCAGCAAAAGTTAAGACGAATAGCAAAGGACCAAGATGACTGCCTTGTGGGACACCAGACGTAGCTGTAAAAGATTTTGAATTGGAAAATCTAAAGATGACATTATAACTGCGTTTTTCGAGATAAGATGTAATCCATGTTATAAACAGATGTGGAAAACCAAAGTCTTTGAGCTTAAGAAGGATGATAGTGTGTGAGATTTTGTCAAACGCTTAACTAAAGTCGGTGGAAACTGCATCAACTTTGTAACCATTTTCCAACGAACATAAAGTATTTGAAACAAATTGTGTGAGGTTGGTGGTAGTCGATCTACCCTTGAGAAAACTATGTTGACTAGGAGGAAAGATAGATTTGCAATGGAAGAAGAGAATATCGTAGATAATTCTTTCAAAAATTTTGGGAGTACATGACAGTTTTGCAATAGGTCTGTAATTAGCAATTTCATTTTTAGGTCCTTTTTTATGTAAAGGGATTATGTACGAATTCTTCCATAGCTTTGGAAAAACTGAGTTAGAAATAGAAAGTTGAAAGAGTGTCAAAAGGGGATGAGCCAAAAAGTTCGCGAATTTTTTGATGACAATAGCAGGCAACCCATCGGGTCCAGGAGAAAAATCATCTTTTAGATTATGTAGCTTTGCTAAGACATCAGTTAGTGTAATATCAACAGAAGTCAGCGAGGTTTGAGCACAATTCCTTAGTGAAGAAAAGTATTCATAGTCTAATTCATCCTTATGACTTATGAATGTCTGACTGAAGGAATTTGCAAATAGGTTTGCAATTATTTCCGGGTTATCTGAGGAGATATCTGAAAAATTAAGGGTAGATGGATAGTGGTCAGATTTTCTTTTAATATTGATGAACTTGTAGAAGCTTTTAGGATCCGACACCAATTTTGTTTGAATATGAGCAAGATAAGAGTCATATAGATGTTCACAGAGTGCAGAAAAATGGTTATAGGCGTGAAGATAGTTTGTGAGGTCAATAGAAGAACGAGAAGTTAAATAAGTGCGCCAAAGTTTGTTCCTTTTATTACGAAGTGAGCGTAATTCCTTATTGTACCAGGGGGGAGATGACAAAAAGTTCTTCTGCCTATTAAATGGGACAGATTGTGTGAAGCAGTCGAAAATTTTGTCATAGAAGAGAGCAACAGCATTATCAACATTTTCATGGGCATTATCGAAAAGATGTTGGAAATCGATTCTACTGATTAAGATCTCAAGTTTTACAAAATCAGTTTTCCGAAAGTTGAAGCTATACGCGTGTTCAAAGTGTGTGTTTATGATATTATTGTTGTAAGAAAGGGTAAGAGATAGAGGAGGATGGTAGTGATCGAGTGTTGAAAGAAGGTGGTTACTAGCAGAGACTACCCAATTATCTGAATCTGAAGAAAAGACAAGGTCTAATTGTCTGCCTATATTGTTTGTTACTCCGCTCAACTGGTAAAGGCCAGAGTCTAAAAGGCAGCTAGTAAAGAGAATTTCTTTTTCAGATGTAGCATTTGAAGCGAAATAATGGCACTCGTCATCTGACAGAACCCATTGTAGGCTGGGAAGATTAAAGTCCCCCAGAAATATAACTGTGTCAGATGGGTCTATAAGATCAAAAAGTGAATCAATTGCGTCTACTGCGAGCTGATAACCATTCACTGGTTGAGAAGAGCGAATATAGCAGCAGATAATGAATATGAACCGCTTAGCGATACAGACTTTGGCACATATAAATTCAAAATTAGCTGTATGGGATTTTTTTACAAAGGATGGGTCGAAACGATTGTGAATTGCAAGAAGGACACCACGACCTGAGGAGAGATCATCTTTATCGAGTCCATCGTCTCTGAACACCACGAAATCAGAGGCAAATACCTCAGTATCCTTGAAATCCTGGGTAAGATTGGTCTCAGTTAGGGCAAAAATATCGTAGGGAAGTTTAAGAGAGTTTAGAAACACTGTAGAGATTTTGGTGCGTAATCCTCTAACGTTTTGGTAGTACAGAGATACAAATAGTGGGCTTGGAATAGAGTTTTGATTATGCAAAAGTTGGTTAGGAATAATATTGATGCTGCTCTTTACGGGACTTTTGAAGATAAGAGACATGTTTTGACTTTACATGAGCACCGTACGTGTCAAGATCTTCTCTGACTTGTTGGATCGTCAAACCGAGTTGCTCGTAGAAACTGGTAAATAACTTACGTAATTCATCGAGTAATTTACTAATGAGTATTTTTTTTTAATCTGCAATATTTATACTTTATTTAGGTACCAAATATGTTGCTATAGAGGTAACAGTTTTTTATAATAACCTTAAAACAAAAGGACAGTTATTTCTGGCACAATCTTTAGACAGTTCAGTTCTTTTTGATCCTTAGGTTGATGTAGTCATAAACCTTCGCGTATATACTTATGCTATCAAAATCAGAACTCTTCATATTGGCGACACGCATTCATTTTGTATCCCATGTTTCTTAATCTGGAAATACTGTTTACAATCTTCCTCGAAAGAAGTCCAATTTAAGATAAAAGGTTATTGAAAAATCTGCGAGCTTTCCCAACCAGCGCCTAGCCAATCTTTAAAATCATGATGTGATCTTCAATTTTGTGTTTTGCTCGGATTTCATTTAAGTCTCTAAGCCATTCCTTCATAGAATACGCAGTGTTTTCTGGATCGAAGTTGGACAATTTAAAAGAAACACGTTCTCTATCATTTGCAGAATTCGATGTTTTAGGTATTTGTCCGTTTGCCATTTTTGTGAGTTGAAAAAAACAAATTTAAGAACAGGGATGAAAATTAGCATTTCTGTGTTTTTATATGAAAGGAATTGATTGATAAGCTTGATTTTCTTTTTAAATCAACCATTAGTCAGTGATGCTACAAGCGGTACAACTGTACCTTTTGGGTTACACTTTCAGTACCGTCAGTACGAAAGTAAGCCTTTTTTTTCAAAAGGTACATTTTTGAATTTTGTGATTTTCCATTTCATATTTCCAAAAGTCCATTATTTTCTTAAGGCAACAGCATGCCTTCCACATGAAAGTGTAGCAGAAGGGCGCGTTTGCTCTAAATTTAGGCTCAATAAAACAAATCTTCGAAAAAAGCTAACCGTTATACTATCTTAAAAAGTTATTTTTTAAACTTAAAGCTGATATGACGTTTCTTTAGAGCTTTTGGTAATAATTTTCAAAAAAGTACGGTTTTGACTAAAAAAGTACGTTTTTCTCATTCAAAAAGGTACACTTTGAAAATCTCTTATAGCATCACTGCCGTTAGTGCCCGAGCAACAATAATTAAGAGTTGAGCACTGGACGAACAATTTTATTTTTGAATTAGGTCCTATAGTTATCTTCAGCAAAAGTAATACGCTTGCAGATTAATTACAGCAAAGCTATTTGTCTATAAGTGTTCTGTTCTATTTCACATTATCTCACAGTAGTGGGAGAGAAATGTGTTATTAGAGCATTCCTGCGAAGATTCTATATCTTACAAGCCATTTCTTACAGACTTCTACAAGACTTCAGCCATTAGAGTCAAACTCTGAAGAGTTTAATCATTATAAATTAAGTGTTATAGACATTTCCAAGGCTTATATTGAAGGAGTTCTGATCTGATCTAGTATACTGTAAAATCAAGGTCCCTGTAAGTGTTAATAAAGAGTATATTAAGTCCTAAAATGACATTTGTCAGAGTCATTTGTCAGAGACTTTGTATAAGAACAACGGTCTGACTAGAAGAGTACTACTCTGATTTTAAGAGTAGCGGTCTGACTAGAAGAGTATCACTCTCATTATGAGAGCAACGGTCTGACTACAAGAGTATCACTCTGATTATAAGAGCAATTGTCTGACTAGTGAATGCTTTTTCAAAATGGTGAACCTACAAATTTCGCCTTTAACCCATCTCGTAGAGCAGTGGTCGGCACACGTATAGCACATGCTTTGCTCACTCTCACGTATTTTCATGCTCTTTCACTCACTCGACAAGCAAATATTGGCGAAGCAGCATTGTTTTGAATAATATGCAATTTTTTGTCTCACTTTCACTTGCACTCTTATTTTTAATTTTGCCGACCATTGTCGTAGAGTATACAACTCTTATATGTGACTCACTTAAGTATATTATTTTTGAAGTAAGAGCTGTATGGAGCATCAACTCTTAAAACTGCCTTATAGAACATTTATTAAAAGTATAGTATAATTTGTTAATTAAATAAAACTTTTAATGTTGATTTTTGCGAAAGAGGACAACTTCTAACGGAGGAGCAATATAAGATTCATACGGTAAAGCTTCCATCGCAATGAAATTTATGTGATAAAATATTACACCACTCATAAACAATATTATAGATAAAATAATTTGGGAAGTATTGAATGTAAACATAATCCTAATAAAAAATATTTGATTGTATCATGGTTGAATAACAAGGTTGCCTCAAAACTGACTGTGCTCTCTTTCGCTTATCCGAAAGTGTCAAAATCAACTGGCTGTCGAAAAAAAGAACAACAACAGCTGAAGCAGTTCGCTTTGACATTTGCGGCAGTCGCGCTCTTCGTGTTGCGGCTACCTTATTCAGTGTACCCTGGATTGTATTTATGTTAACGTATTTATGTTTTAATTCTCTTAAGAGTATATATCTGCAATAGATCTGTAAGTCTTGTCTAAGACAATGCTTCTAAGACTGTTGATCTTCTTTCAGTGGTCTAAGAGTTCGATATGAAGGTGCTCTTCAAATAACAACTTGCACTTATATAGTGCCAAAATGAGCTTAGAAGAGTTTTACAAGTCTCTTACAGATATCGTTTAGAGGTAATCGTAAGTGAGTCATTCTTAATAATTTCTCTTTAGGAAGTCTTTAGGATAAAATAAAGATAGTAATTGTTGCATGGGTGGCTCTCCAGTCAAGCTGCATCTAAAGAAGCTATTAGCTCTTTCAATATTTTAAGATTTTAACTTCACAAATGAAACATACAAAAATTTTTAAAACACTTTCAAATAAAATAAAAGTTTTAAAATATTTCCAATAATTAATAAAATATAGATAATATTAAAGAAAAGCTTCCAACCACCAATTCGAAAAAATGTTGAAATCTTGGTGGCTCCTTAACTCGAAAAACCTAGGTGTGCGTGTAATAATTCGTTTTTTTTCTGGACTTGTATGTTACATAACATTCCCCTGTTTAAAGAAGATTTTAGTTGTATGTGTATATCTTCCATCACAAAAATGTCCCAGAGTTGATTTCTTCTGTCTCCTAATACTCTATATTTGACTATCAAAATACTCCTAGAATGCACTCCGTTAACTGTAACGACTCTGTTATGTCTCTGGCTCAAAATCCACACCAAGCATTCTCTCATTGCAAATTTAATGGTATTTCACGAATAAATCACGGCCTCGCGGATTTATTCGGCTTGAGGAATTGTAATTGGAAGCTTGTCACGTAGCCACCAATGTGGCAATGGGCTTCGTCGGAAAGCATGAATTTTAGGCAAATTTTTTCAGGTTCGCCAGCTGCTGTACTTGAGTCAAATAAGCCTTGTCTCCCAGCTGGTGAAACAATAGCTCTGCTAACCCGCAATGACCCACCCATGACAAGCAAGAGAACTTCCAAAGCTCTTTTTCATTATTAGGCGTAATATTGATATGCGAAACCCTTACAAATAAAAATTTCCCCCCCAAAAGTATCGAAACTTTAGATGTCAGCCATAAGACGCACCTAGCATCAAAAGAGCTGTCTTGCGCACACACACAATTGTATGACTCTATAACAGGCTATATATATGGCACATTTAAATTTCTAATGACACTTTCAATTTCTACGTTCCTTTTTTTTATTTTCATTCAAAACTCTGAATGAATAACTTGCTTTTTTGAATATCTATCAAAGCATTCATTCATTGTATTCAATGGATTTTTCTGTTTTTTCCCCCACCCGGCTGTTGAACAAACCAACATATTTTTATGTTTTCATGCAGATGACGATGATGATGATGATGATACACTCAAAGCAAAACGTGATTTTGTTACCGTCTTTTGATTAAACACTATTGTGCATACATACATATCTACTACAATTATTTCCTATTATTTTACACTTTGTTGCAATGCGTTACAAACGTCGAAATGACAGCTAATGCAACATTGTAAGGATTTAATTGAAATGTCAGCCCACCTATGTCTAAATGTTTGAATATTTTTAAAAATATAGATAAAGTTGATTTGTATGTAAGTATGTTTGTCGCGTATTTCCATCATCTGCTATGGGTGCAACAGCTATAGCAAAATGATATAAACGAAAAACATCTTAAGAAGCAGTTATGCGATATTTATCTTTAAGCTTAAATGAAGCAATTTGTTGAATTTGATTTTTTTTCTTTTTACTTGTAACGGCAGTCGGAAATGTAAAATGTTGCACCCATATAAATGTATGTCTTTAGCTGTTGTAGGGTGTGCGTGTAATGCACTTCGTAATGCACTTTAAATGCATTTTGAAGATATTTTTCGAAATTCTATAGAGACAAAAAAAAAAAGGGGAAAGTTCAATTGTAAATTGTAACTTTTTGAAAATACTAATGGAAAGTTGTCATTTCAATGTTGATTGAACATTCAATTTCGTTGATAAGAATTCTGTTTCGCTCTAGGCAGCCTCATTTGGACAAAGATCTTAACCATTATTTTACGCTCTAAGTTCGACTTCTCAGTAATAGAGTGTTGCCGGGTATTCTGGCTAAATGAAGCTTAATTTCCCCCAAAAATTATTACTCTTGCCCGCTAAATATTTTTGTTTAAAAAGTTTTATAATAAATACAAAATTATATGATATAAATTTGTTCACAAAATTTCTTAAAAGTACATAAATGATAACAATGAACATATGCAAATAGTTTTGACACGAGCGGTGAAATGGTCTGGAGGAAAAAACTGAGTTCATTGGTTCCATCTTTCGATGAGGAACGCCATCAGCTCAACAGTAGAGCATGCCCTACGGAAACCATATTGATGGTCCGCTAAGAAATTCGTTGTGCTCTTTATAACCCTGTAGAGCGTAGAGCATATCGCTATGGGCAGTGCTGTCACTTGAAAATTATAAATAATGGTAGGTTGTGTCTGAAAAGAGTGGTAGATTAAGAAAATTAGTGGAAGATTTTTTCCTATCTTCATAAAATGGGGCTTACCTGCAGTAATCTCATAAAAATTATGGTGTAGCTTAATTTAACATTCATTAAATTTTATTGGAAAAAAAAGATAAGCAATTTTTCTCAAATTATTTTCCAAAAATAGCATTATATCCAATTTTCAATTGTGAATACTGGATCATTAAGACTGATAAACTGATAAAAATCTCGTTATTGGATCTCGCTTATTTTTAGACGCTCGTGGCCCAAACCATTTTTTAAATTTCCGTAACTCCCACTGCCTATCATGAGATGCAAAGTACAAACTGGACCACGAGCAAGCCAAGAGCCAAGTTAAGAGCTGCTCGCGAACCAGAAAATAAGCAACTTTCAAGCAAAGTTTTCATGCGCACCAAAAGATTGTTAGATTAGGTGTTAGATTGAATTTAAAAACTGTGAAGTTAAAAAAAAGAATTTCGGGATAATTAAAAAAGAACTGAAAATCAAATTTTTTTTTTTTGTTTTTTGCATAGATTTTATGATTTATTCCAATGCAATACTATTCAAATCCAATCACACATTTAAAAAACTCTATTTCCTGTCTCGGTAAAATATTATAAAAATTAAATTAAAGAAACAAATAATAGATATTATTCTTTAAAAATATACTGATGACAGAAATTGTGACAGAAATCAAATAGTGGTAGATTTTGGGAAAAGGTAAATAGTGGGTGGTAAAAGTGGTAGATGTCAAAAAAGTCGAAAAAATTAGTAGATCTACCACAATTGTGGTAAAGTGACAGCACTGGCTATGGGTAGGTTGTTTGCGGGGTTGCATAAAAAATCTAAAAAAGTAATAAAATTAATTATAAGAGCTAAAAACTAACAGTTAGAAAAACCTTATATATCCGTTTTCTCAGACAAAAACTTTTTAATAAAAACAAAACAATAACATTAATTTAAAATAAGATAAGATTTTGACACCTGCAACATATATAAAAAATTCATTATTTGAAATAATGCAAGTTTTTTTGCTATTAGGGTAAAAATTATTCAAAAAGCTTATAAAAGTTATTTGATATTAATACTATTGGTGTACCCGGTCTCGCCGGGCTGCACAACTTTTCAATTGTTACCAAAGTTGTTATACCAGTACTAGCAAATATTTATACATACATAATAAGTTTATACCAATCATAAATGCGAGGATGGCTTCAACACATTCTTTGTGTCTTTTGTCTTTAAACATATATTTTTATACCCCCACGCGTACTGCGTAAGGGATATATTAATTTTGTCACGACGTGTGTAACACCCAAACGGAGGCGTGGTAGGTATGGAAAAGTATATATATTCTTGATCAGCATCACCACCTGAGTTGATTTAGCCATGTCCGTCTGTCTGTCCGTCTGTCCGTCTGTCTGTCGACACGATTACAGCCGTAATTTTGAAGATATCGTAATGAAATTCGATATTTAAGCTTTTTTTTAAAAAACTAAGGTCAAGTTCGAGAATGGGCTAAATCGGATGAAAACCACGCCTACCTCCCATACAACCCCAAAATTGAAAACTCTGCAAAGAAGCTTATATTAAAGCTACAATACTGAAATTTGGTATATGTATATTCTATGTCAAAACTAAGATGTCATAGAAAAATGGGCGTTATCCACCCACTAACACGCCCACCTCCCATACAATCCCAAAATTGAAATATCTATAAAGAGGCTAATATTAAAGTAACAAGACGGAAACTCGGTATTTGTGTTTTTAATGTCAAAAATGAGGTGTGTTAGAAAAATGGGCGTCATCCACCCACTAACACGCCCACCTCCCATACAACCCCAAAATTGAACAATCTATAAAGAGGCCAATATTAAAGTTACAAGATGGAAACTCGGTATTTGTGTATATAATGTCAAAACTGTGGTGTGTTATAAAAATGGGTGTCATCCACCAATTAACACGCCCACCTCCCATACAACCCCAAAATTAAAAAATCTATAAATCTATAATTCTATGTCGAAACTGAGGTATGCTAGAAAAATGGGCGTCATACACAATCTAACACGCCCACCTCCCATACAACCCCAAAATTTAAAACTTTATAAAAAGGCCAAAAAGCTCTCCAATTTAAGATTCTTCCAACCTTAAGAATCGGCCGTGGGGGTATTTTTACTTCGGCCAAGTCGAAGATATAGCTTACTAGTTTTTTATGTTGTTGCTTCCTATCCGGAAAAACTCTGTATATAAATAACCATAACAATATCAGCAGAGAAATAATTTCATGCATTTCAAATGGTAAAATTTAAAGGTTGAAATTATTGGAATAAAAAATAAATAAACAGAATAAATAATATTCGGAAAAAATTAAAATAATACGCTCAGATTGACTTCTAACAGGTGAACATCGTTGCCGTTATATATCCAAGCGGAAGTTGCTTTAAAAGTTGCCCTGGAATCTGTAGAAGTAACACTTAAAACAGTTCTTAATTTTCATCGATTTCTTAACGAGATGCCAGAGCAACGCTATATTTTCCTTTATTGGTTTCTCGGACATCAAGACTTTCCAGGAAACTGCTTGTCAGGCAAACTCTCTGAAACCAATTAGTTAGTGAGTATAACTCTCGCCACATGCAAACTACGCAGAAATGGGCCTTTGCTTCAATAAATCAACAATAGGTGGTCTACGGAAAGCACATGCTAGGGCACGTCAGGTTTGTCAACCGAAAACTAAAATGATCAAAAGAACTGTAGTTATTCTTTACTCTTAGAAAGTATAAAAGCAATTCTCTAAGAGACCAACTAATCTCAACACCCTCCCAAAAGACTTCTGCAGCAGATATGACGAATAGGAGAAAGATTCTTAAACATTTCTTTTCTGCACAAGAAAAGAATTGGCCAGAAACCACTAATTATACCCTAAACCTGAAAGGTCAGGGTATATTAACTTTGTGCAAACGTTTGTAACGCATAGAACGAAGCGAGTCCGGTATAGAAAAGTATATATATTCTTGATCAGCGTCACCACGTGAGTCGAGCTATCTATGTCCGTCCGTCCGTCCGTCCGTCCGTCCGTCCGTCTGTGTGTTGTCCGTATACACAGGATAAGAAGAAGGAGTTGAGATAATTGGATGAAACTTGGTACACATGGTCACATGTACCCAAGGATCTGCACTATTGAATATTTTTGGAATCCGCCCACGGACACGCCTACCTCCCATACAACGCAAAAATTTAAAACTGCATAACTCAGCTCATAATAAGTCCACAACAATAAAATTTGGTATGTGTGTGTTTTGTATCAACACAAAGATGTCTTTGAAAAATGGACGTCATCCGCTCACGGACACGGCCACCTCCCATACAACCCAAAAATTGAAAACGCAATAAATAAGCTTCTGTTTAACCTACAGAGATAAAATTTGGCACGTGTATTTTTTATGACATGAAAAAGATGGTTTTGAAAAATGGACGTCATCCGCCTACGGACACGCCTACCTCCCATACAACGCAAACATTGAAAACTGGATATATAGGCTAATAATTAACCCACAACAATAAAATTTGCTGTGTATGTGTTTCATATCAACACAAAGATGTCTTCGAGAAATGGGTGTCATCCATTCACGGACACGCCCACTTCCCATACAACCCAAGAATTGAAAACGCAATAAATATGCCTATGAAAATTTTGCACGTATGTTTTTTATGACAAAATAAAGATGGTTTTGGAGTATGGACGTCATCCGCTCACGGACACGCCCACCTCCAATACAACCCAAAAAATTGAAAACGCATTAAATAAGATTATGTTAGTTACAGACAGATCAAATTTGGTATGTATGTATTTTATACCAAAATTAAAAATTGGGAGTAATCCGTCCATGAACACGCCCATCTCCCATAGCGAAAGCATAATAAAGGCATTTAGTTTGAAGTACAGGAATAAAACTTGGTATGTTTAAATTTTTCTTCAACATTTAAATGCATATAAAATATAGGCTTCATACGCCCATGAATGAAACACGCCCATTTTTCATAATATTTTTTTTTTTTTAAAGTAGGTTTAGGGTATTTCATAGTCGGCCTAGACCGACTTTAGACTTTCTTTACTTGTTTTTGGTACTGGTTGTGACATTTGCGACCTTCCAAAATTATTGAAATACTCCTGTGCCTTAGCAGATGTCTAAAAGGTTACGCAAAGGCCGAGCCTGGGTAGAAACTACGGCTGCCATTATTATTATTATGATTTTTAGCTTAAAAATATGTGAAGACGTTTTCTAAACCTTACTTAAGACTTTTTAGTGTTTTTTTTTTTTTGTTTTTTAAACGACTTCTATCTTTTAACTTTCCTTCTTATTGAGCTTGTACAGAGTGACACTTGCATTTGATGTTGTTCTTGTTTTTGTTGTTGCTATTCGAAGCACTAGAGTGACAGTTAAAAAAGCTTCTTGAGTGCATTTTACTGCTGACCTGTCTGCCGGCTGCCTGTCTTCGAGCTATTTCAGCTAAATCATTATTATGATTTTTAGCTTAAAAATATGTGAAGACGCGGGACGTCAATTGTCCCGATTTTCCAAAACTTTCTATTTTGGTATTATTATTATTACTTTTTAAAAATATTTTTATTATGTTTTTATTTATTTTTTGTATTTGCTTTTCTAGCTTAAAAATTTCGATATTATCATCGTTCACATAGTTACAATTTATCTAAGAAAAGTATTTCTAGGTTTTCAACCCAGATTTTCCAATTTTTGAGTGTTGACTTTAAGATATCCACACATCTAGAAAACATATAATCAAGCGATATGCATAAATTTTGTCCCGATTTTTGTTTTTTTTTTTTTTTTGCAAAATCCCAATTAAAAAAAAAAAACTGGCAGCACTAGTAGAACACATGCTTTTAACACAATTGGTGGTATGCCATTCCTTGTATTGAAATTTGCAAGGAACATTTTTCCTGTTCTCGTTCGAATATATCTCCTGCATTGAAGAAGATTTACTTTCAATACAGGGCAGTAGTCGTAATTGTGGAGTCCTCTGCAATCCAGCCAAAAAGTTTGCCTTATCAAGTCAGTCAAGATTTGGTCATCTTTTAAAAGATTTACAATTGATGAAGATGTCTGATTCTTAACTTTTTTACGAATGACCAAAAGTTTTTACTTCCTTTTGGGCAGAGAAGAACCCGTTCTCTTACGTGAGTTTCATAAAGAAACTTTTTTTTTGTGGTCTAAAACTGCCTTATAGTGATTCCTAGCCTCGATGCAAAGTCTTCAAAGTCTTTTAGCATAAGCCTGTTTTCCTCTTTCGACCTGACTGTAATCCTGCAAGTCTCATTACACCAGGAATGCTCTTTTGGCATAAGGTTTATTATCTTATTGGGAATGAAAGAACGCATAACCAAAAAAATAATGGTCTGTACACGGAGAGAAAAAATGGGCTTAAATCAAGCTCAAAGCGTTCGTAAATGAAATTAGCTCAATAGAGCTCAAAACCATCTGAAAACATGCTATTCATGTACGCATCTAATGCCAGAAATTGGGTTTGAAAATTTTATTGATAAACACATCAATTTGTGCTTAATAAGTGTCATCTTGGGCTTGATCATAAAAATAAATTTTTTGTTGTTGTTGTTTTTGCTCATCAAAAAAATTAGACACCGAAGGATATAATTCTCAGTTGGTTTTTGTTGCCGTTATGAATTTTCAATTTCAGTTGATTAGAAATGAGGAGAGAATTAAAGAAGGGTAGAAGCGTAGGACCATGGCCTAGCCGGAATTCGAACGTCTGGGTTGTCAGAAAAGCACGCTTACCAATCGACCACTGAGGCCGCAAATTTCAAATGTAGACATACATACATACTTGTCAGATAGACATACATACCTCTATTATGACAGGCAAATATTTTCCGCTGTCATAAATCATGACAGCATTTTTTCAATTGATTTCTAGTGTACAATTTTTCTATAGTTTTTCTTAATATTTCTAACTGGGTCAATCGAATATGACTTTGCAACTTTGCACGTCCAAGACAAGTAACAGTTACAGTAACAGTAACACATTTAATGACCCTTTAATGCATTTATTTTTATGTTTTTTTATTTGTTTTTTTTTTTAATTTCATTTCTTAATTTCATAACCTAAAAAGCGCATTAGAAAAGCATTTTTGTATGCTTTTACCAGAGTTAGCTCCGAGTTACTGCTGCGGCTGCACTTTAGAAAATAGCCCGAAGACAGGCAGCCGGCAGACAGGTCAGCAGTAAAATGCACTCAATAAGCTTTTTTAACTGTCACTCTAGTGCTACGAATAGCAACAACAAAAACAACAACAACATCAAATGCAAGTGTCACTCTGTACAAGCTCAATAAGAAGGAAAGTTAAAAGATAGAAGTCGTTTAAAAAACAAAAAAAAAAAAACACTAAAAGTCTTAAGTAAGGTTTAGAAAACGTCACCCAACCTGCAGCAGCAGCAGCCTTATGAGCTGTCAAAGCTCAGTAGGCCGCTTCTATAGCATACATACCGTTGTTGTAAACTCTAATAAATGCATTCATTACTTTGCGGGCCAAATCGATTAAGGTCACACTTCATTGATGCTTTTGGCATTGCACCACTGAGGGGCTTTCGTCAAGAATTTTCTTTTTTTTTTGTCTTGATGTAGATTATTGCATGCATTTTTTTTTTGTTTTTTTTGCGGTCAAGCCTTAAAGATTGACCTGAATTGGTTTTTGTGATATTTCTTTTCTTTATATCTATAGATTTCGATTGATTTTATTTATTAACCTATTTCATAATCAACAAAAATCGAATACATCAAAAATTAATAATGCCTATTTGTGTAGCCATAAGTCCCACATTTCATGGGACATGGTCACATGAACCTCAGCATCTGCACTATTGAATGTTTTTGGAATCCGCCCACGGACACGCCTACCTCCCATACAACGCAAAAATAAGTAAGCTCATAAATAACCTACAATAATAAAATCTGGCACCTATGTATTTTATATCAAACTAAAGACGTCTTCGAAAAATGGATGTCATCCGCCCACAGACACGCCCACCTTCCATACAATCCAACATTTTTAAACTCAATTAATAAACATATGTTTAATCTACAGAGACAAAATGTGGTTAGTATGGTTTTTATATTAAACCAAAGACGTTTTTGAAAAATGGACGTCATTCGCTGACGAACACGCCTACCTCCCATACAAACAAAAAATTTAAAATTGCACAAATAAGCTTATGTTTGTCTTACAGAGATAAAATTTGGTAAGTATGCATTTTAAAACAAAGAAAAGATGTTTTTGAAACAAGGGTGTCATTCAACAACGGACACGCCTACCTCCAATATAACCCAAAAAATTTAAAACTCCATAAATTATGAGATATAATTTGGTATGTATATTTTTATACCAAAACTAAAATGTGTTCAAAAATTGGGCGTAATTCGTTCACGAATACACACACCTAACCTACAATCCCCATGAGCTACAGTATTATAACTTGGTATGTTCTTCGTCAGCCGATGGACACGCCCATTTTCAATACTATTATTGTATTTTGAAAAAGTAGGTTCAGGGTATTTCTTTGTCGGGCTAGACCGATTTTAGACTTTCTTTACTTGTTAAAACATCATTTCATGTAAGGAGTCATCAAAACATCGGAACTGTACTCATTACATATAATTTTGTAGAACAGTTTTGTGATGAGTGAACATGAGTGTTGGTGCACACCACATATATGCATGTATTGACGAATCATATTTATACATGAGACCATAAAATTCTTTATTGGCTATGTCACTGCTTAAGGGGGAACATGACATTGGCCGTTTTTTTAGATCGATTTTTTTATAATTTTGTATTTTGGTAAATTTTCTTAAGATTCTAAGAATATTTCATGGAAAAATTCTTATGGGTTCAAAAGTTACAGCCGTATTAGTGAGAGCGCATTTTTAATTTTCACCTTTTTTTCTTTGTTCACAAACTTTGAACGCGTTTATCTCGAAACCATGTTTTTTGTACTTGTTGCGGCACTAGCGGTTTCATTTTATGACGAAATTTTTTTTTTAATTTTTTTAAACTTGATTCGCTATCGTATGACACGAGCTTTTTCAATTTTTTTTTCGATATTTTATGAATTCTTAAAGTCAATATTTTTTTCGAAAAAAAACACACTTTCTTTCAAATTTGGAACATCAAAAATTGAAAAAAAATTTAAAAACAAAGCTCCTGTCATACGATAACCAAATTTTGATAAGATTTAAACAAGTCATCTTTTTTCCAGATCGGACAATTTTTGCGACTCCCAGCGCTGCAACCACGAGGCTCCATTTTTTTCTCTGCCGCCAGTTTGGAGCTCTATACAACCATGTCGGAGTGAAAAATATTTTTTTTTAATTTTTTTCTTGTAATTTGTTCAATTCTCTACAATAATATAATAAAAAATTTTGAAAAAAATGTTTGTTTTTGACTGATTTATGAATTTTTAAAAAAGGCCTGTTTTCTCTGCCGCGAATGTTATGTCCCACCTTAAAGGCATTATGTTATCAATACAATTTGAACATATACCCAACACAAGAAAACATACAATTTATGTGTGCAGAAATGGGATTTATCAAAAAAACAATTTAAAAAAAATAAGTAAATATTTCTTTAAGATAAGGTTAAGAATGTTAGTCATGTTAGATCAGCATGTTTTTTTTTAAATATGAATCCGAGTATAAATAGATGATTTTTAAGAAAACAGTCTCAGTTACTTGTAGAATATATTGTCGCACAGTTTTAAAAATATCATCAATAATTTTGTTAAATTATATATTATATATTTTAATTAATTTGCTTAAATTGCTTTGTTAAATTAAATTGCTACAAGATGAAAGTGATCTTTTTTACATTTTTTGCGATTTGTTGTGCTCAAGTTAAAAGTTTCGAAATACTGTCGGAAGTATTAGAAAGTAAGAATAAAGCAGATTACAATTAAAAAGCAGATCTAATAATCGGTTTTTAAATAAATTTAAATATATTTTATTATTATTAGAATATTTTTTTAAGTAAAAACTGTACTTAAGTCATTAGAACCTTTGATTGATTAAAAAAGTACTTATATGTCATAACTTTCAGACGATTGCCCACGAATACACGCCCATCTTTCATAGGGCAAACCGATTTGGGAATTTCCTCAATTGATTTATTATATTTAATACATATTTATTTTCATATAATTTTATTTTCAAATTTTTCAGATTATCCCAACAAATGTAGCACTGATATCAAAAGGGGACCGTTTGTTCAAATTGGTCAGAAATACTATTTAATTGAGACTACCAAAAAGGTTTGAAAAATACATTCTAACTGAAAATTAAAAAACTAAATATGATTTGTTTTGAACATTTAGCTAAATTGGTTTACCGCTGCACATGTTTGTCGCTCCATGAATGCTAATTTGGCCACGATTGAAACAGCAGCTGAAATGGATGCTATAGCCAAGCATTTAATAGCACATGGCTATGGTTTTTGTTTTTGGACATCAGGAAATGATCTAACTATTGAAGGCAATTACGAATGGTTAAGTACAGGAAAACCTATGTTGTACAAGAAATGGGCCCCTAGCCAACCTAATAACCTCAATGGCAAGGAAAACTGCGTGCAATTATGGACTGACGGCAGAGATTATTATATGAATGATTTGGAGTGTCATCATGATTGTCAGTACATTTGCGAGGCAAATCAGCCGAAAACAATTGCTTTAACTATTTTGTAAAAAAGTTTAAATAAACAGAACGTTAGTTCATCAATAGAACAAAATTATACAAGCCTGTTGAAATATTTGAATAAAATCAACATTACTAAGTATAAAATCACTATTTTTACATTAAAATTAAATTTCATGATTCACTGTTTTTTGTTTTTGTGTTTTTAGAGTTTACTCAAGAACGACACATCGGTTCGATTGAAATTTTCGTTATTCACATGATAATTTATTTGCGACTGTTAAAGCGTGCTCAGAAATAAATACCGATAACCTTACTTCTGTGAAAATTTAATTAGCACAGCCATAAGTTGTCTATTCAGCGGAAAAATATAGCCATTTTCGTTTTGACATAGAACTACGTCTTACAGCGCGGTTTGTATGGGGTGGTCGTTTAACAGATTTTTTCAAGGCCATGAAACTTTTTTGACCAATACTTTAGAGTATACCTACAGCCTTTAAAACATATCGTTCAAAGTTAATATATATACTAAAATATCATATATATCCTGCGCTGAATGAATATCTAATTTTGGATTTTATCACTATTATATTAAAGTCACAAAATAGTAAAATAAAAGAAGATAAATGCATGTGTTTATATAAGCAAATCAATCATCACCTGCTTATGCTGTGCCTGCTGCTTTCTGTGTTTTTGTTTCATTGTTTTTGCTTGTGTTGGTTTTGTTTTGTACGAACTTGGTTCTGTACCTACTCCACGGCATTGGAAACATTGGTTCTCTACTCCACGTTAAGAGGGTGATCCAATTAGATTTAACTCTTATGAAAAAATGACTTGCATTGTATTTCGTTTCGTGCTATTACCAAATAGATGGCGCTATTTGTTCGGCTAACAGGATTTGCGCATCATCGTTGGTTATTGCGTCTAGTAGAAAATAGCAGAACTAAATATGTGAAAGGAACAATCTATTTTTAATTTAAGAAATTAAATTTAAATTCAAGTAAAATTGAGTGTTGCTCGCAAACTATACATCAGACAGAGAGGACAGTGACGCCAATGAAAGCCTCAACCTGTCAAACTTAACAAAATGATTGAAAGAATTTGACATTATGTTTGCAATTTTTTGCTCGCATCATGACGGGGAATCAACGCCGCATTATCTTATATATAAAATCAAATGTTTGTCCTCCTGTCTGTCTGTCTGTCTGTTCCGTATAGGCTCGCGCACCGCTTATCCGATTGATCTGAAATTTGGACACCGAGTACCTTTCATAGGGAAAAAGAACATAGGGGTGTAAAAAAGTGGGCGGAAATATATGGGCGCGGCGCTCTATAATAACTTCTAAACGCCTGGAGAGATTTCAATGAAATTTGGCATGAAGGTTCAACTGCTCCCAAAATAAAACATGGACTATAAAAAATTCCAAAGACTTCCGCAAGAGGACGCTTTAAGTAGTTTTTAAGACTTAATAACTCCTAAACTCCTAGACCGATTTCAATGAAATTTGGTATGAAGGTTCAACTGCAACCAATATAAACTATAGGTAAAAAAGTGGGCGTGGTACTCTTTAATAACTTCTAAACGCCTGAACCGATTTCAATGAAATTTGGTATGAACGTTCAACTGCACCCAAGATAAAACATAAAATTTAAAAAATTCCAAAGACTTCCGAAAGAGGGCGCTTTCAGTAGTGCATTGTTTAGACTCAATAACTCCTAAATGATTTGATTGATTTTACTAAAATTTGGTACATGAAATAACTTGACTCTGTAACAGAATTGAGGCTATTTAAATTTCAGAAAACTTCCGTTAGAGGGCGCTTTATTCAATCAACTATGTTCGACTCATTCACGTCAAAACGGATGAATCGATTTTGATGAAACTTAGCAAGCATTTGTATCTGTTACTGAAATAGATCCTATGCTCTTAAAAGTTCTTTCGACAAAAAACAAGGAATGAGCCGAAAGCAAACGAAGTCAAGAACCAAAGACGAACGAAAAAAACGAAGTTTAACGACTACCAGCACAAGCTATATAAAGATGAAAAAAAATTAACCGAATAGCATCGACCAAAACCGAAGTTGAACGAAAACAATCCAAAAATCGAATGGAATTTATTTGAGATAAAATTGCATATTAAATATATGCTTCGAAAAACTTTATACGCATTTTTCTCGAAATGACTTTTCAAACTGCACTCAGAAAATAGTTTCTCGTAATATGAAAAAAAATACATCATATTTAGAGAAAATTGGTATTGACCTTGCTCCAGAGAATGCTTTTCTCTAAATGCGTTCCTAAAATTCTCTAAAAATGATAAAAACCTTCTATGAAAAAGAGAAATACATAAAAATAATTCGATTTTAGAGAAAAAGACTCTTTAGTTTTGAGAAAACATTTGTTTTTATTGAAGAAAAAACTTCTCGTAGTGAATTTTTTATCAAAATATGTATATGAAAAAATTTTCATTGTCAAAAAATTTTTCTCTATGAATGAGATTTTTTTTGTGCGAGAAAAATATTTGTCATTATAAGAGACATTGAAATATTTCCATTTCCTAGAAGTGAAGAAATATTTCTTGGAAAATGTGAAAATTTATTCTAATTGAAGAAAATTTTATTTCAGAAGAGAAAATTGCTTTTATCGAAAATAAAGAAATTTTTCACCTGAGGAAGATATGTGTTTTTTTTTCTGAGTGCGGGTGTCCATTTTCCTCAGAAACCAGGCATGAGATCGAAACGTTGAAGATGTCATTTTTTGTTTTAATCATGTCTGGCAGGTACAGTTTTACGGAAATTTGACTAAACACTTTCGACGGAAGGAGGGGGCAAAACCGCAAAAAACGATAATTTAAAAAATTTTAAAATTGAATTAATAATTTTAAAAACGTTAAAATGAGAGCAGTTTTGAAAATCGTCCTAAAACTGTGCTCGAGGCACAACCCCGAGTAACACCGGGTTACATCCGCTAGTTATCACTTAAGTTTGGACACATTGTTTACTGAAATACTAAAACAAATATAAATAAAATCCGTTTTTTTTTTTTCAAAAACAGGTTTGACTACTGGAGGTACAACAAATACATGCAGTAGACGTCAAATATAACAACCAACGATTTAACGATTCAACGAACGGTTAAACACCTTTAACTTTAGAACGGCAAGAGTAAAATAAGTATTTTTTTTCAAATTGTCTAGAACTTTTTCAGATTTCTAACTACAACATTAAATTTGTTAATTTTTATGGAGTTTTTCAAGGTTTGAAGCGTTTTTTAAAAAGTTTATGGAAATTTCATGATTAAATTAAACATATGTTTACAAAATTGTCAAAACTACTGACTTATGTACATTAAAGTAAAGTTCAAACACTTATTTTTCGAAAAAAATTGCTAAAAGTCTAAATGTCTGTTATTGACTAACTTATGCTTGAATTTTGTAAATTCTTCGAAAAACCTGGTTTTTAGTAAAAATTCGACTAGCGCGACTCTAAACCTTTTGCTAAAAATTTGCAAAAAATCTCAAAAATATCTTAATTCATAAGCTTTTAAGCCAAGGTTAAGCAACAATGAAATTAAAAAAAAAATTTCAATTGGAACACCCTACTGTATCTAGTAATGACTAACTTAAGTACGAGCACAAAAAATTGTTCTAAGATACTGTAGTCATCACAAATATATATAAAATTAATGTAAATAAGGGCTCATTAATCTGTACACTTCATATATGGGAACTGTACTCATTACATAAAATGTCGTACAACAGTTTTGTGAATATATACTGGGACCATCAAATGCTTTATAGGCTATGTCACTGCTCAAAAGCGTTATTTTATCAATACAAATTTCAATATATAGGGGAGAGGTGCGTAAGTTGAACACCATGCATATATGATATTTCCGACGATGGCAACACTGGTATTTCGACTGCCATCTTCTTTTTTTCATAGACTTAAATTTTCAGGTGGTTAGAAGCGAAACGTATTACACTCAGCTGCGACAAACATTGAGCTAAAAATTTGTGAATTTGTGAAAAATTTTGAATGTGAAGTGAACGATTTTGAGGCGTTGCTCAATTCAAAACGAACTCATTATTCTTTCATTATTTAAACAATGAAATATAATGCAAAAATATATAAAAAAAAAACTTTGGCAATCAGACATTTTTAGTTGGAGTTTCATGTTTTTTTTTTTGGATTACGGACCAAAATTTTATTTGCAATTTCAGGCTTACCAGAAAAATGGTCATAATTTTTTGTTTTGAAGGTTATCCAATCAGTTTTTTCAACAAAGTTGTAGCTACTGACATGCTCGTTCGAACACGCGAAAAATATTAATTTGCAGATAAGTTATGACCAAAAAAGGTAGAGGTACCTTTTTTGGTCATCAGACCGCTCCCCTACTCTTTACAAGAAAAAACATAAAATTTATGGGTGCAGAAATGGGGGTTTTCAAAAAAAAAGTCACTGTTTCTATAAGATAAGGTTGAGAATGTTAGTCATGTTAGAACAGCATGTTTTTTAAAATATGAATTCGAGTATAAATAGATGATTTTTAAGAAAACAGTCTCAGTTACTTGTAAAATATATTGTCGCACAGTTTTAAAAATATCATCAATAATTTTGTTAAATTATATATTAAAAATTTCAATTAATTTGCTTAACTTACTCTGTTAAATTAAATTGCTACAAGATGAAAGTGATATTTTTTACAATTTTTGCGATTTGTTGTACTCAAGTAAAAAGTTTTGAAATACTGTCGGAAATATTAGAAAGTAAATATATAGCATATTTCTATATAACAGCAGATATAATATTCAGTTTTTAAATAAATTGAAATATCAAACAAAAATAACAAACAGGCTCACAGTGAACCAATCATATAAGCGATGGCCAAGAAAGAAAAGAGTGGTTGGCTATTTATAAAAAATTATAATATCTTTATTAATTTGGTATTGCTGGGCTTAAACATGATATATGATTTCTTGTATACTATTGTATACTATTGTTTTGTCAGAAATTGGATTTTTTTAGAATTCAGAATTTATTACAAGCATAGATCTGTAGATATATGTATTGAATTTTATAAAATCTTCTAATTAATTTTGTCTTCATTTAAATAAATATTTTTTTTTAAATATTTGCCATTATTAGATCTGTCATAATTAATGAAAATGTTAAAAATAAATGGTCTCAATCAATCTCAGAGAATTTTCATTTTAAATTATAGGTACCAGAGATGATATCGAATCATTTTCGAGAGTACTTTTTTACAGAGACAAATAGTACTTTTTTATTTTTTAGGGTACTTTTTATTAAGTAATGATATGTGAATAAATATATTAATTAAAACCAATACTTTTTTTAATTTCATTATATATATCACATAAAGGAACAATAAATAACCGGTTTTTCTTTAAGAACCCGTTTAATATGTATGTTTGGGTGCCTCAACCTCTATGGGGGAAAAAAAATTGTCATTGCCACCAACTTAAAATAAACCTTGATCGATTCTAAGACGAATGCACAACATTTTTTTTTTTTGCTGTAACGATAGCCGCCAGCGAGTTAAACCATTTTGAAAAATATCCAAAAACCATGTTTTTCGTAAAAATATGCTGGTGTAGCATTTTACGAATAAAGAAATGGAAATAGTAGTACTGAAGAAGATCTTACTATCTGATCCAAAAAATTTCAAATCTTTGCCACCTGACCAAAGATATTGCGAATTTTAATAAAAATATTCGACTTTTTTTAAAAAAAGTTTTTGTTCTAGGAACATTTCTAAAATCAACGGCAAATAATAATATTATTGACATATTATGTGACTGGGCGAAAATTTTGGCTAGAAGTTTTTGACTTAGTTTTCAGAAATGATTTTTTTTTTAACTCTTGAAAACACTTTAACTTTTTTCAATTATAATTCTTCAATATACCAGAGTACTTTTTTCGGCAAGATGGTACTCGAGTACTTTTGTAGAGTCAATAGTACTCAAAAAAGTACTATTTCACTCAAAATATCATCCCTGATTGCTACTATAAAATATAATATAATATATTTTCATTTTAAAGAAAATAAAAAAAAAACCAAGAATATTTTTGGCTTTTTAAAAAGATAAGCATTAAGGATCTTTTTTTTTTTTTGTTAAAAAAAATTTTTATATATTTTAAATCAAAAAAAAAACAAATTGGCCATTTCAGCCCTTGAAAGGACTTTGACCGAGCTTCTTATGATCAATTGTGTTGTGTGTGTTATTAAATGTTTGCACACAATTGACCGAGAACTGGACCTACACGTTTTATGCCGACTCCGAACGGCTAAAGTTCATGTTCTCAAGAAGCTTTACATGGCATTATTTACTCTCTGAGGTTTGCCATTGTCTGCAGAGAGGTGGTGACCGATCAGAAAAATTTTTTATTGAAAAAAACTTTTCGCCGCAGCTGGGGATCGAACCCGGGCTCCGAGCATGCTAAGCCACACACTTAACCTGCATGCCACGGTCTCCATATATTTTAAATATCAATTGAAAAACTTTGATATGTAAAATATAAATGATTTTTTTTTTTCATGTTTTCAGATTTTCCCAACAATTTTGTAACGAGAAAGATATGAAACCGTTTGTTGGAGTTGGTCAGAAGTACTATTACTTTGGGACCGTTGAAAAGGTTTGAAAAATACATTTTAACTGTTAATTAGTAAACTAATTATGATTTATATTGAACTTTTAAACAATTAGCTAAGCTGGTTTGGCGCTGCACATTTTTGTCGCACTATGAATGCTAATTTGGCCAACATTGAGTCAGCAGATGAAATGTATGCTGTTTCTCAGCATTTAAAGGGACTGCGCAGGAATACATTTTTAAATTTTTGGATATCCGGAAATGAGCTGACAACCGAAGGCAAGTTCGAATGGTTAAGTACGGATAAACCTATGGTCTACACAAAATGGGATAGTGGCGAACCTAATGACAATGGTGGCAGTGAAGATTGCGTTCTTTTATGGACTCGCTCAGCTGAATATTATATGAACGATGGTACCTGCGATGAGAAGAATTACTTTATCTGTAAGGCTAATACGCCAAAGACAGTTGCTTTAACAATTTTATAGAAAACATAAGTTAACGATAAGTATTTTTCTTTCACAAAACAATTCTCTTTTATAAAGAGAAATTTATTGAAAATGAAAAATTGTTCCTATATTAAGATATAGAGAAAAGCATTCTCTGGAGCAAAGTTAATGCCATTTTTTCCTAAATATGATGCCTTTTTTATCATATTCCGAGAAACTTTTTTCAGAGTGTAGTAGTTTTCTTTTGGCGAGCTTTTTTTTTTGTAGGCAATATAGCATTTTCGTTTTTTATTTGTATTTCTTCCTTCCCATTCTATATATTTTGTAAAAAACTTAACTTTTTTTTGTTAAATTTATAAAATACTTACATCGGATCTGTATTCATTACATAAAATGACATACATAAAGTTTTGTGATGAGTGAACCCTGTGTAGGTATCCACCACATACATGTGATGTATTTATGACTCATATACATATAAACATGAGACCATAAAATTTTTTATTGGCTATGTCACTGCTTAAAGGCATTATGTTATCAATACAAATTTCAACATATACTTACCCGATATAAGAATACATACAATTTATGTGTGCAGAAATGGGATTTTAAAAAAAAATTAGTTTAAGATAAGGTTTACATTGTAAGTCATGCTAGAATAGCAAGTTTTTTGAACTATGAATACCAGTATAAATAGCTGATTTTTAGGAAATCAGTCTCAGTTGCTTGATATATATTTTGTCGAACAGAAATTTCGGCAAATAAATTGTCGATAAATTTAAATAAATTGAATAAATTTAATTGCTTAACTTTATACATACAAGATGAAAGTGGTCATTATTATATTTGTTGCGATTTGTTGTGCTCAAGTTAAAAGTTTTCAAATGTTGACGGAGATATTTAATGGTAAATATTTAGCGAATTTCAATTAAAATAAATTAATAAATATTATATTATTTAAGAATTTTTTAAATTAAAACTTGTTAGAGTTTTTCTCAAAGGCTGAGGTATGAGGTTTGCCGTTCCAGGATCAAACGAAGAACATTCGAACCTTCGTTATATAAAAAGACTTGTTGGTTTTAATATTTCAAGTACAATCAGTTCTTATTGAATAATTTAAATGATTAATTATGCATAGATCGGTGACTGCAGTCACATATTATTTGATCTTGTTAGTATTGGTGCGTTTTTTTCTCGCAGACACTGATCCACACTACATTTGCAGCACAAATCGTCATACGTCTTCACAGCATCACGGCCAGTAAACGATTGAATTATATTCTCTTCTGTTGTGTGCTTCGTGTACAGGGCTGCTAACTTGTTTCAATTAAATTCCCCAATTCCATGATTCAATAATTTATAGGGTTAATTCGATATTTGACATACCCTTATTTTTTATAAACAAAAAAATGTTCTCTCTGGAAAATGAAAATTAATGGGTTATGTGGTTGTCTCCTTAACAAAATGTATGTTTCAGTGTTTTGTTGTTTGTTTTTGTTTTTTATAAAAAAGTATCAATATTTCAATATTTGTCTGTTTTAAAATAAAAGAAATAAGTATGCATTGCTATTTAAATCATCTGATGGTTGCTTCATAATAAATAAGTAGCAGATAATGTACTGATTCCAATATCTTTAGACATATTGTACTAGAAATAGTATGATATTCAAGCAGTTGTTCAAAGCAAAGTTCAATTAAGTCAATTTTCCCAAAAAAATTAACTGCTTCCCCCACTCGTCTATCAGATCTTATTTCCCACCAACTGGGAAAATTCCCCTCAGTTGGCATGCCTGTTCATGTACAATGGACATGTGAAAATTTACTCTCATAGAAAACTCACTGAGCAATGAGACGCCCAGCCCTAGTTTAGGCATATTTCATAGTCGAGCTGGCCCAACTTGGGCTTTCCTTAATTGTTTAATTTTATTATATAGTTTTTTTAAATAAATTTTATTTTGAATTATTTTTTAATTATATTTTCAGATTTTCCCGACCAATGTAGCGCTGATGTTAAATTTGATGATCGATTTATTCGATTTGGTCAGAAATATTATTTTATTAGGTCCATTCTAAAGGTTTAAAAAAAAAAATTAATAATTACAGAACATTATATGATTTATGCTGAACTATTTAATCATATAGCTAAATTGGATTGCCGCTGCACATGTTTGTCGCGAAATGGATGCTAATCTGCTAACGATTGAAACAGCGGATCAAATGGATGCTATATCCATACTTTTAAAAATACTGGGCTATAATGAATTGGATTCGCTTTGGACATCAGGAAATGATCTAGCAACCGAAGGCAAATACGAATGGCTTAGTACAGGAAAACCTATGAACTACACGAAATGGGATCTTAATGAACCTAATAACGAAAATGGCAACGAGAACTGTGTTCACTTAAGGTTTAACGGTGTTGAATTTGTAATGCGCGATTCACCGTGTGAGGAAATGAGTGGCTACATTTGCGAGGCAAGTGTGCCGAAAACAATTGCTGTAACTATTTTTTAATAAATATATATAAACAGAACATGTGTTAATCGATCAATGGAACAAAATTACCAATTCTATTGACTAATATTGAATATTTTAAAATTAATCAAGATGTCATAAGGTAACACAGTCCAATATCAATATCTACTTCAATACAAAAATTTAACTTGAGCATTCGTTTGCTTGTATAACGGGTATACCGATTGAAGTGAAATTTTCGTTATTCATACGATAATTATATCGTTTTTGGCCGATACTCTGACTTAAATCGATATTTTTGATAAAACTAGTATCGCCTGGAGTCGAAATTCGACCAATTTATTACTTGCCTATTTATAATTATATGCGAGATGGTTCAAATAAGTTCGAGGCTATTAACTCTTAATTGATTGGAGGTATAAAGTTTTTTTCTTCAAAAAAATTATTTTTTTATTTTGTAGGGGAGAGTGGGGTGTTGTGAGACAGGTTTAGTTTTTGGACGATAACTTCTTTAAAAGTTAATATTTTTTTTCTGGAAACATTTTTTGGATAGCTTATTCAATTACCTAACAACCTGCGATGACATTTTTTTGAAATTTAAAACATTTAAGAATTTTCTTGAAGCCTGAAAAAAAGATTGGAATTTTTGATTTTAAAAAATTATGGGGTGTTGTGAGACACTACTATAAATATAACAAAATGGAATTTTTTGCTTAAAGTCCTTATTGAAATAGGACAAAATTTAAGGAAAAAAATTAAAATACAGATAAGAGAAATTGTTCGCGTTAATCTGATTCGGCTAACAGTTAAAATATCCGGTTTTCATTTTGGCACACTGCAGATGAACAGTTCGATCACATTTATTGCAACTAATAAAATTGTTTTCAAAAGTATAAATCTTCATCATCTAATGAGAAAACTCTTTCCGGTACGTATTTTGTATGATGACTACGCTCTGCTGGATCCTTCAGCGATTTTTTTGTTTTAGTTGTTTTTTCATTCTTTTGGTCGGATTTTTTCCTCAATAATGCCACATTCTTGGAAGTTGTAAATACGGTTGCAAAAATAGCCTTCTGGCCGCGTTTTGATTTTTGGAATAGGGGATCAAACTTCAGAGGACTAACCTTCTCTAGTGCACTGCTCACCTCAGACGCCTTGAAAAACCAATTTAATTTGTAAAATATTAGAAAAACTGGTTTCCTGCCAGTTTTGACACTTTAATATGCAACAAAATCGACTAATTTATCATTTGAAGCCGATGCGGAAAAAATTGTGTCTTCAACTTTTCCATATAACGGGTTCCATACATTCTAGATTTATCAAAATTATATGATTTGCAGACAACTCGAAAACAATTATTTTTTATGGCAATTTCTTTGATGGCTGCCACTAGTGGATGGATGCAACAATTCCTTTTGGCTTTGGCGATACTTTATATGCATTTAGTGGCTGATGGCTATAAAAATAATGAAATAAAAACAAAAATGACTGTCTCACAACAGCCCATATTTACTGTCTCACGACACCCCATATTCTACATTTTCAAATGGCCACTGCGTCATCATCACCCGCAATTTTTTTTGCAAAATCACTTTGGTGGGCTTGAAGGCAATGGAAGAGATATCATTTTAATAAATATTTACCTTCACGTTTAATTGGCAATGTTTCTGGAAATTCCACAAGGCAAACTGTACAAAAAACTTTTAAGAGGGCGATCAAAACTCATAATTGTTACAGACACTAGGAACATGTGTCAATGCGATAAGTGCATATAATAAGTGAGATCCCATTGAGAAAATATCATACAGTTGTTGTGAGCATTCATAACATTACCACTATGTCAGATATTGACGTGTCTCACAACACCCCATGTCTCACAACACCCCACTCTCCCCTATTATTTTTTAAAAAACAGAAAAAAGAACATTTTCAAAAAAATTTAATTTTGTCAAAGAAATAATAGGGGGTGGTAGCCTTAATTTTTGATGGCACGGACGGTTTATTAATTTAGTAAAAATTAATTTAAGACAAAATAAATTCACCTATAATTCGGTTTAGATTTTGAAAGAAACTCAAAAATGCAATTTTGAGTTTTTGTTTTTTTTACAATAAAAATCCTTTTTACCCCATATTTTAAGAATAAATCAAATTGTGTAGTCTTTTTTAAAAGGAATATTTTAAATGTAAACGAAAAAAAAACAGTATTATTTTCAATAGTTTTTTTAAGTTAACTGATAAGACTTAAATACAAAAAAATAAATAAATAAAATCTACACACAGATGGCGGAGATATTGGCTTTCCAATTTAGAACATTCAATTTGAGACTGTTTTTTTCTCTCTCCTGGCATTTGGTTGAAACACACGCTTAATAACTAACGACAATATTAAGAAAATTCATTAAAAATACTTTTGGTTAGAACTTTGCTGTAATTTTTATCACATTTGAAAAAAAATTTAACAAACTTTTGGAAAAACTTAGAAAAATTGAAAACCATTAAAATTCGATTAAGATATTGACATGGAAAGTCAAATTTTTTTTTTTTAATTCAAAACACATTTTTTTATAAATTTTACAATTAATAACAAACAAATGCATAAAACTACATTTGTTTTACGAAATTGTTACTTTTAAAAAAAACTCAAATTCGACCAACTCAAGAACTCTCCCCCTACCAAATGGGGGGGGAGAGTTCTTGAGCTCTCATGTTAATCAAAAAGCAGATTTTTTCTCAAAAGTTTAATTTCTACACTGAGAAAAAAACACATACCTTGCTCCGGTAAAAAATTTCTCTATTTTTGATAATAGCTATTTTCTCTTTTTCAAATAAAATTTTCTTCAATTTGAATAAATTTTTACATTTTTGTAGAAATATTTCTTTACTTTTAGGAAATGGAAACATTTCAATGTCTCTAATAATGATGAGTATTTTTCTCGCACAAAAAATTTCTCATTTATAGAGAAATTTTATTGAAAATGAAAAACTTTTCTTATATTTTGATAAAAAATTTACTATGAGAAGAATTTTCTTCAATAAAAACAAATATTTTCTCAAAAAAAAAAGTAGTTTTCTTTAAAAATGATATATTTTTCTATTTCATGGTAGCTTTTTATAATTTTTAGAGAATTTTTAGTATCGCAATTAGAGAATAGCATTCTCTGGAGCAAAGTCTATACCATTTTTCTCTAAATATGATGCCTTTTTTATCATATTCCAAGACACTTTTTTCTGAGTGTATCTTAGAAAGTTGGGAACCCCCTCTCAGAGGCGTTCCTAGGGGGGGTCGGAGGGGGCGGTGCGACCCGGGTACCACCATTTTAGGGGTGACACCATTTCGATTTTTTTTTATTTCTCAAACAATCAGAAAAAGTGAAAAAATACTTAACGTTAAAAAATGTGTGTCTCATTTTTTTTAATAGCTGTTTTAAAATTTAAAAATCTGCTTGCAAGTCGAAACAATGAGGAGAAAACATTGTGGAAACGTTTTCAAAGCTAAAATTAATTTAAACTTATTCAAGGTCTTCCAAGGGAGAGGCAAGAGTTTCCGATCTTGCTATATTATCCATTGAAAACGAGCTTGCAAGTAGTATCGATTTCGATGAGGTTATTTAGAAAAATGTTGTTGTTTCGTTTTTAAGCTATAACAAAAAAAAAAGAAGATTATTGGATTATAGCAAAACTTTTCTGTAATTTTATTTAAAGTATGTTTTTTTTTTATTTTCAAAATTTTTGTTGCACTTTTTTATAAACATGAAAGATTTGCAAATTTAAAAAGTGATTTTTTACAAAAAAAAATGTTTATTTTGAACAGAAAAATATTAAAAATTTATCAAATTTCAAAATTGAATCACAAAAAAAATTCTTCGATTTTAGAGAAACTTTTTCGTAATTTGGTTTGAAGTATTAACTTTTTATTTCCAAAATATTATCTGCACCTTTTTATAAACAAGAAAGTTATCCAGATTTAATAAAGTGACTTTTTCTGAAAACTAATAATTTTTGCATAGAAAAATAATTGAGCAAAGTTCAATAAGAATTAAAAAAAGGATTCTTTAATTTTGTAGTGAATCTCACGAAGAAGTTATACACTGAGGGAAATATGTGTTAAATTTAAATGAAATTATGTTCATATCCAACGAATTTGTTTTTTAAATAGAGCTTGAAACAAATTCATTAAAATTAAACACAACTGTTTTGAAGTTGAATTCAAAACAAAAGTATTTGTTTTTAAAACAATGTTTTTGTTATGAAAAACAATTTAAAAACAAAAATTTTAAAATTTAAAACAAATATTTTAAAGCAAATTTTTTTCGAAGCAATTTTTTTAGCATTTCCAAGTTTTTCGCATCAGATTCACAAACAGCTACACCCGGGACCCTCCGAATACTAAATGTATACACCATTCGATGAAGTTTGCATATGAAATATTTTTATATTTAATTAATTAGTTTTTTTTTTTTCATATGTTCGATATTTGTCAAACCAATTTAAAAAATTGAAAAATTGTCATTTTATTAAAAATTTTGTTTATTTTTTCAAAGAAATAATAACAGAAAATTCATAAAAGGAAGGATTTTATAGATAGTTGAAAATTTGAAGGATAGTTGAAAGGCGTTAAATTTCTATTCTAAAATTTTTTGTTTGATTTTAAAGTATGTTTTTTTTCTCAGTGTAGTGATGAAAGTCAGTAGTGACAAGAGTTACAATATTTATTTTTCTATTATAAATAACATAAAATGTGTCATAATTGGATTTTTAAAAAACAAATAATATAGGTGCAAGACCAATTTCTATCATTTTCAGTTCACATCTATTACTCTTCTTGTCTAGCATTCTCACTGAGTTTTGATAGGATCGGGATACTTTTGTATGTGCATCCCATACAAAATCGTATAAAAATTTAATAAAGGTCCAAGGAAGATACCCCTAAGTTCTCATCAATTTCTACTGTTTTCAGTGCAAAACTGTGTCTCTAACTGACTAGCCTTTTGACCAAATTTTGTTGAGATCGGCCAACTATTGTAAGCACTCGCATACAAAATAATATAAAAAATTAATATAGGTCCAAGGAAGGTACCCCTAGGTACTAACCGTTTTCAACAATTTTTGCAATTTTGCTTATTTAGCTTAAATTATTCAACCATACAAAATTTAAAAAATCATCGGAGCACTCCTTCTATTTTTGTATCAATTTTGTATAGGACGAATACACTGTGCAGCGCCATTAAAAAGCATACTTTCAAGAATTTTTTTATGACATATTGTTATTACAGATTTATTGTGGAAATTAGTATATTATAATACAGCATTTGAAGATTATTTAAAAAAGTTTGGTACAAAATTATAAAGTAGTAACAGATTTATTGCAGTTCTCCGCTGGTGCTTCAAAAAAATTGGTTTTTGCAGTGAACGCGATGAAACGTTGATGCTTTTAACAATAAAATCGAACTATTTTTTATTGTAAGATAGATACTAATTGAAAAATTTAATGACGTTTAAGAGTTAATTGAATGTACAATATGTGGAGATATTTTTAAAACGATCGGTTCAGTAGTTTTCTCCGAATCGTGGTCACCGACTTTAAAAATGACATGTTTAGGAAAATCGATTTGAAGTTTTATTCACTGGTATAGCTGAGTTGAAGCCGATTGTCCTCAAAATTCAATACAATATTCTTGAGATGTTCAAAACTCTACCCCGTTTTTATTTCAGCTAATTTTTTGGCGTCCCGCGACGACCCCTTGCGGGACACCTTTTGTCCCGCATTTGAGAACTTAAGATTGTTTGAATCTAAATTTCCAATTCGACATGAAACACAGTTTCCTAAATCGTTTAATTTTATTATCAAAATAAATTTATAGCTCGTTTCAAAAGAGAAGAACATTTTATAGTTTCATTTTTTGATGCGCAGTGAGAAATTATTTTTACAGCTAGAAAATTTTTTAGAGCGTAATTTCTTGCTCTTTTTGTACTGCTCGCTGAACTTTATGCTTTTTTTGAGTGTTTTTTACTATTTTTCTATATATTTAAATGCGCAAACATTCAGAATAAATGATCGCATAACGTACGGTGTTGCACCGACGGAAGATGTAGGTTATCTTGAGAGAAAAATCAAATAAAAATTACATAAAAAATAAATTATTTTCTCAAGAAAAATTGTGAAGTGAAATTTTGGCTAACAAATTATTTTTTGACGCTCCCTTTTTTTGCAATTTTGATTGGTTGATTTTGAAAAATAAAATTCAGTACTTCCGCAGCGCAGTTGCGATGATCAACAAAATTCAGGAATATACATTCATTTTTTTCATTTATTTTTCTGCTCAGAGAATATTCAATTTTATTTTTAAAGTCGGCCAATCAGAATGAAGAACACTCTCCAAACTATTTTCTTATTCTCAAACATGCTCGAAAATGTTCTTCTCTTTTGAAACAGGCTAAACTTCCGCAGCGCAGTTGCGATGATCAACAAAATTCAGGAATATACATTAATTTTTTCATTTATTTTTCTGCTCAGAGAATATTCAATTTTATTTTTAACGTCGACCAATCAGAATGAAGAACACTCTCCAAACTATTTTCTTATTCTCAAACATGCGCGAAAATGTTCTTCTCTTTTGTAACAGGCTATATCATTTATTTTTCATATATTTTATTTATCAAAACGATTTGGATTTATTTTTTGGTTTTTTCATGAATTGGGCAAGAGTTGGAAAGAGATTTAAACAATATCAAGGAACCAAGCGATGGTGTAAAGGCATCGTTGATAGCCTTTTTTTCTCAAAGAATAAAAGGAAATATTTAATAAAATAAAAAAATTCTAATGTTGTCTCGCATTTTTCAGCCAAGTCCCGCATTTTTGATGGCTCCGTACCGATTTTGTTCTTTTCAGAGTTGGCAACCCTAGTTGCAAGAGAAATTTTGCGAGTATTTTTCATAGCGGATAGAGTACAACATTGACGAACATGTTGTGAAAAATTTCACACATATTTCACAGCTATAGTTTTTGTGTATGTAGATTTGAATGAAATTTCACATGAAACTGAACAGAGTACTAGGCTTAAAATCTATTTTTTTTTTTTTTGATGAAACAATTATTTGTTTAAATTAAAAAAATTTCGAAATTTTCGATAAGAAAAAATAGTGAAGAAAATAGTTAAAATAATAATTATGCCCTCTTAGCATTTTTGCCATTCTAAGTACTCTAAAGTATTAAGTTAATATTTTGCGTGTATATTTTTTGAGGCAGGGGCGGATCTGGAAAAAATCTTGGGGGGGGGGGGTAAATTATCAAAGACACACATTTTCGATTTGAGAAAATTTTGTCTTTTTACATATAGACAAATTGTACTTTTTTGAATTGAAATTATTGAATTGATTAATAAACATTTTTTCCAGACACATACACGCACATTTCCGTATTTATTTATTTCACCCTTTTTCTGGAATAATGTCTTAGAGAAAAGTAATTTAAAACTGTAAATTTAACTTATTTTGGATTTAAGGTTGATTTATTCAAATTTATCACATTTATTCTATTATAAAAAAATTGCACAATTATATTTTCAAGTATGTGCAATGAAAAAACATAGTTCTTTCAATTCAAATTAAAAAAAAAAAATTAAAGGAATTTGAAACTCATTGTTCTGACGATACGACTATGATATGGTATACTTTGAAAAATAAATGAACAATACAAAATGATCTTGAATTTGAAATGAATTTTGCTAAATCGATTTGTATTACTATGACTGATTTCAACGCAGATATACAAGACCTTTCAATTTTTGCAAATTCAATAAAAATATATTCGACAGTTTCGAAGATATCGACGTTCAAAGTCGAAAACATTTTACAATTTTACGTAGTCTGCTCTTTTGAAACACTTGTATCTTTGATATTTTTCAACGAATTTACAAAAACCTTTTTTACTCGCAAACGCAAATGACATCACAAAACAAAAAAAAAAAACCAAAATTTTTTTTTATATACTTTAATAATTGTTGAAATCAATAGAAAAACTAAAGTTTAACAATGTCTCTGATCATTATACCCTAAACCTGAAAGGTCAGGGTATATTAACTTTGTGCAAACGTTTGTAACGCATAGAACGAAGCGAGTCCGGTATAGAAAAGTATATATATTCTTGATCAGCGTCACCACGTCAGTCGAGCTATCCATGTCCGTCCGTCCGTCCGTCCGTCTGTCCGTCTGTGTGTTGTCAGTATACACAGGATAAGAAGAAGGAGTTGAGATAATTGGATGAAACTTGGTACACATGGTCACATGGACCCAAAAATTTGCACTATTGAATATTTTTGGAATCCGCCCACGGACACGCCTACCTCCCGTACAACGCGAAAATTGAAAACTGCATAACTCAGCTCATAATTAGCCAACTACAATACAATTTGATTTGTATATCTTTTATACAAACAAAAAGATGTCTTCGAAAAATAGACGTCATCCGCTTATGGACACGCCCACCTCCCATACAACCCAAAAATTGAAAACGCAATAAATAAGCCTCTGTTTAACCTACACAGCTAAAATTTAGCACATATATTTCTTGTAACAAAACAAAGATAGTTTTGAAAAGTGGACATCATCCGCCCACGAACACGCCTACCTCCCATACAACGCGAAAATTGAAAACTGCATAACTCAGCTCATAATCAGCCAACTACAATAAAATTTGATATGTTTGTGTTTTATACAAACACAAAGATGTCTTCAAAAAATGGACTTCATCCGCTTACGGACACGCCCAACTCCCATACAACCCAAAAATTGAAAACGCAATAAATAAGCCTCTGTTCAACCTACAGAGCAAAAATTTAGCACGTATGTTTTTTATGACAAGAAAAATATGTTTTTGAAGAATGGACGTCATCCGCTTACGGACACGCCAGCTCCCATACAACCCAAAAAGTTTTAAACTCAATTAATAAGGTTATGTTTGTCATAGAGAGTTGAAATTTGGTATGTATGTCTTTTATACCAAAACTAAGGTGTGTTCAAAAATTGGAAGTAATCCGTCCATGAATCCGCCCATCTCCCATAGCGAAAGCACAATAAATGCATTAACTGTGAGCTACAGGAAGAAAACTTGGTATGTGTAAATTTTTCATCAACATTTAAATGCATATTAAATATAGGCTTCATCCGCCTTTGGAGACGCCCATTTACAATATTTGTTTTTTCATTTACAAATTTTTTGTTTTTGAAAAGTAGGTTTAGGGTATTTCATAGTCGGCCTAGACCGACTTTAGACTTTCTTTACTTGTTTTTTTGTTGTATTCTTTCAAAAAAGTCTTCAGAATCGCATATGTATACATAAAAGTACCCTTAAGCTGTGAGCACAATTATTTTCTCCAAATAAAGTATTACAAAATAAAGTATTTCAAAGTTCTTGGGGGGTAATTGCCCCATTTACCCCCTGCCCCCCTTGTATCCGCGCCTGTTTTGAGGTTTACTCATTGATTGACTTAGTTTGCAGGATAGCAAGTATTTCACTGCAAACAGCATCATCATAATCAACAGCATGATTATTAGCTGCCATCATCTGTTAGTTAGTCAGTCATTCAGTCAGTCAATCAGTTAGTCAGTCACGCAACCAGTATCTACGTCAGTTCAATGAAAAAGTGCGGTTTTAAGCACATGTTGTTGCTGGCAGATTGTCAGCCGCTTGTTGCACCAATAACTGAAATAGAGAAATTGGCCAACACCAATTGAGATTCTTTGCCAAACCGCTCATAATTGCAGCGCCCAAACATTTAACATTGGTACTATTTTGCAGCAGCAACAGCAGCAGCAGCATTCGTTGCGGTTGTTGCATGCCACTTGCTGGAAGGCTGCCTGCTACACACAACAGCAATCGGCAACATCGTAACTAGAGCAATAAAAATTCTATTGCTGCTGCTGCTGCTGTTGCTGTTGCTGTTGCTATAGCTAGATGATGTCGGCGTTGCTCTTAAAAATTGCATCTTAAATGAAATAATATAAATTATCTTTTTGTGGCAGCTCGAATTAGTTGCAGTTTTAATCATTGACTTTGGAGTAGCGCATCACATCGCATTGCATTGCATCGCATCGCATCTGTGCATCGCTGCTTTTACGAATGCATTAATCATTGCAGCGCATAGTTATAAACATACATGTATGTAAGTATGTATATAAGTATGTTCATCATAAATTTTTCATGCAGTTCTTGTTGTTGCTGGTGTTGGTTGGCAAGATGTTTTTTAAGTTTTAACTATGAAAAAACTATTTTAACAGAGCGCGCCCACACAAGCTCAAGATCAAGCGCCTAACTTCGTGCAATAATACTAGAAAAGCAAGCTGCTGCTGCGCATGCGCATACAGCAGTGTGTGTGCGTTTGTGTGGTTCATGGCAAAACAACGCTAGGAATGCTGTAATTTTTAACTCTATCAATTATTTAATTAGTTCATGTTTGAGAGGCAGCAAACAGCATTTATTGTAAATTGATTACTGACACCAACTTGTTTTCTTTCTTTTGCCATGGCGTTGATGCCGTTGATGGTTGGTTGTTGTTTGTAGGAAGTTGAAGAAATACTTAAGTGAATGTGTTTTTTATTTTTCCAATGGTTTTTTTTTTCAATTTCTATCAATATTTAGTTATCAGATATGCAAACCGGCTACAAATCTCAAATTCCTTTAGATAGATATTGCAACAAAAATTGCTATTTTTTATTATTACTTATATTGTACACAACAGTTTTTCTTTTATTAATTTTCACAAGTTAACAATTTCAACAATTTAAAAAACCAAAAAATAAAAAAAACATTGCCTACTACAAAACAGCATCGACATCATCTCTTAGGTTTAACAAGATTTAAAAACGTTCCTGAAAAAAAAAAAACAAAACAGCATCGTTTAATTTAACACAGATTTTAACACACTTTTATTTATAGCTATTTCTTCTCAATCGCGCAATTCATGTAAATTTGCATTATAGGCCATTTAATGGAGCACCGTTGATTCCAAGTTACGATGATGAGAATAGCTAAGAAGCGTATTAAATCGAATATGTGCCATGTTTATGCCGAGAGGCTTGTATGTTAATTTCCTGCAAGTGCCGCTCATAAAATCATCGCTATGTTGTTGTTTTTGCTTTTGTTGTTCATCTTAGCAATTAGAATTTTGTGTGAAAATCATGTATGAGCAATTTTTATGGCAAATCAAAATAACCACACCTTAGATAGTTAAATTGTTGTGTTTTTTTTTTCTTTAATTTATTTGTACCACAGCTGTTTGGATGCCGTGATTTTAATTGGGTGACACCGTTACGAGCTAGTTTTACGATGCTATAACTGGTAATGAGTATAAGTTTCTATGCAGGAAGTTTGAGGATTCTTTTAGTTAGTTGTTTTAGTTAGGTTTTAATTAGAACTTGTAAACCTGTTGCCCGAATTCGAGCAATTCAATAAAAATGAAATGTTAGAAATAGACGTTTAATATATGATATTCTATTCAAGAAGCTTTTTTTCTCAATAACGTTATATTCAGTTTCAATAATAATACAAAAGATCTGAATGCTTTGACATAAAACGTATGATCTGACAATAAATTTTTAAATGTAACTGTCAAAATTCCAAGACGAACTTACTCTAATATTACTACTGAGACAAACATTATTACTATTCGAAAACATCGCAGCTTAACTTTTCAAGCTATAAGACATAACTAATTTAAAAAAAAAACGATGTAAAAAATAGATTTAAGAAAAAAAAAATAATACTAAGATATAATTATTAACATAATAAAAACTACCTACAGAACACCTACAACATCGATTTATAACACATTTTGATGCAAAAAAAAAAAAAGTTTCGAGCAAAAAATCATTGCTTTTCGCTCATAAAAAAAAAAGTTTCGAGCAAAAAATCATTGCATAAACTTTTCGATGCCACATAGTATATATTAATTTTTCTGTCAAACAAAAACAAATTCCTCTCAAATAAACTATATATAATAAAAAAAAATCAAAAATGCAAATTTAAATTTTTTTATTTTTACAACAAAAACCATTTTTAATACATTTTTTGAGAAAACATTCATTTTATTGGACTCTTTTTAAAGGCAATGATTAAAATATAAATAATAAAGTAACGGTAAAAACTTTGTAATTATTTTAAAGTCAATTAATTGCATTTAAATACAAAAAAGAAATAAATGAAATTTTAAAAAATATGGCAGAGATATGTGCTTCCAAAATAGAACTTTAAATTTCAGAGAGTTTTTTTCTCTGTCTTGGCGTTTGATAAAAATACACGTTAAGCAACTTAAGACAATATTAAATAAAAATTCATTAAAAATACACTTGGCAAGATAATTACCATAATTTTCAACACATTTCAAAGAAAATTAAACAAACATTAAGAAAAAATAAAAAAAATTTTAAAACCGTTAAAATTTGACAAAGTTGTTTGCTCGGAAAGTGGAATTTTTGATTTTGGAACTGCATTTTTCGGACAATTGACATTTTAGAAATGCATAACAGATAAATTTGACTAAAAATTTTTAGTTTTGAAAAAAATTCAAATTCGACCAATTCATAAACTCTTCAAAAACTAAATTTCAAATTGATTAAATAGCGGATTTTTGTACAAAAATTGTATTTCTGTTTTAAAAGGTTGGGAACCCCCTGAAGCGAAATCACAATTTTTAAAAGTGGTTTGCACATGTACAGCCGAAACCTAATGTAATCATAATGCAAAATAAATAATAGGGCCAGTACACAGTACCAAGCTGGGAAATGGTACCGAGAGCTATACAGCTATACATTGTATGTATAAATCTAACGTTAGACCCTAAGATACAAATCTATAATTCGGTTGTTTGCTGTAAGAAAACAACAATAGAGAAAACAAGCTATCTGTACACTTAGAAAAAAGTTTCTCGGAATATTATAAAAAAGGCATCATATTTATTTTGATTCTACATAATGCTAAAATAGAAATATTACTGTTATTAAGGAGGTTTGTGATTTTTCTGCAAGTATGATAAGGGGCTCCATCTTGCATAAAGGTGTAGCCATCTGCAGGACAATTAAGGCCTTCCATATAAGGCAAAAGAACATTTCTAATAACGTTCATTTATTGTTCGCTTTTCATTGTCCCTTCTACAAAATATATTGAACCCGGACCTTCGTCGCTTATACAGCTCCAAATCATTAAAGAGGGCGGAAGCTTTACTTTATTTTTGGACACACTCTTCAGAGAACCGTTCTTTTGGCTTCCGCCGCACAAATTTCACTGATTCGGTTACAGCTTCCAACACTGAGAAAAAAACACATACCTTGCTCCGGTAAAAATTTCTCTATTTTTGATAATAGCAATTTTCTCTTTTTCAAATAAAATTTTCTTCAATTAGAATAAATTTTCACATTTTCGAAGAAATATTTCTTTACTTCTAGGAAATGGAAATATTTCAATGTCTCTAATAATGATAAGTATTTTTCTCGCACAAAAAATTTCTCATTTATAGAGAAATTTTATTGAAAATGAAAAACTTTTCTTATATTTTGATAAAAAAATCACTAAAAACAATAAAAACAAATATTTTCTCAAAAAAAAAAGTATTTTTCTCTAAAAACGATATATTTTTCTATTTCATGGAACCTTTTTATCATTTTTAGAGAATTTTAAGTATCGCAATTAGAGAATAGCATTATCTGGAGCAAAGTCTATACCATTTTTCTCTAAATATGATGCCTTTTTTATCATATTCCGAGACACTTTTTTCTGAGTGTAACCGACAATCGTCACTAAAAATTACATATGAATATATAAAAAAATACATTATTGATATGCAACATGTAAAAGCTAGAGAACTCAGGTATATGAAGTTTCAACTACCCACCTTCTTTCAGTAGTCCTACTGGTAATTAATGTGAAGCTTTGCCCAAAGAAGTCGCTGTTTTTTCATCCGCTTCGTCAATTTTGGCTTCTAGCCGGTCGTCGCACTTTAAATTATTCGCAGTGAAAATACGTTCGACTCTTCTGAGAGAAATTTCAACACCAGCATCGTTAACTTCTCGAAATATTTGTCTTGCTGGTTTTGCACGATTCTGAAGAACCAATCTGACCACTTTCCTAATTGTCCGCTCCTGTCTTTTAGGTTTCCGAAGGCAGTTTTCCTCTTATTTGTCAGAGATTAAGAATTATTTTTAATTTTTGATTTGGTTTTCGTAATATTGGCGACAGAGGCAGCGCTAATTTTGAATTTTTCAACAATTTGGCGATAGCATAAGGTTTTGTCATCCAAGTATGCAAAAACCATGACTCTTGTTGTTGTTGAGATATCTTTTTTTTCCCCATTTTAAATTAAAAGAGCTAAAAGGATTCTTTGTTTAAATCTCAGGCAAGTTTTACTTAAGTGCACGGTTAAAAATTTTGGACTAGTTTTTAATCCAAACTTTGGTTTAAAGGGATTTTTAATCCAAAAAGTAATATTTTTTATTCAATACTTAAGTTTAATTTGTTTTTAATCCAAAAAAGTTAAATTTTAAGACTATTTTTGGACTACAAATTTTTATTAAGGTAGTATTTTCAGGAAAAATTATTTATGTTACCTAAGATTGAAAACTACTACTGCTACGAAATTGACGCTCAATATAATAGTTAATGTTGTTAAAGCATCCGAAGTTTATTTTTTAATTAAATGAAACAAATTGTTTCTTAAAATCTGAACCAAAATATTATTATATTCATTATTACATTGAGCAGTGTTTCATAATACATAATAAGGGTATTCATGCATAGCGGCAAGCTTGTATTTTGGGCAATTAGTTATTTTTATCAGTCGATTGTGCATTTGGAGAGATAAGTCAGCTGTTAACTTGTTAACAGTCAACTTTCAGCATACATATAAACAGCTGATTGCTGGTTTGTGATATATCTGGTTTGTGTAAACGGTTCTCCATACATTTCATTTATAAGGCTGATAAACTTATACGGTTTATATCATTTATAAGGGCATTGCCCATTTGCATGAATACCCTTAATGTATATATAGTGAAGTTTATGGCAATATAATAATTTGTTCAAACGAAGGCGTTTTGGCTGAAAAGCCAACGAAAAGCAGCTCTTTATTTGACAGTTCTTCTATGGCGAAAAGCTGAATATTATGTAGCTTTCCAGCTGAAAAGCCATTGGCACGGACGCGATATTCGCACGGTTTTAATTACTCGAAAAACAAGAAAGAAACAAAAAGAACCGATATGTATTTTAAGTGTTCTAACGCGATGAAAGAGTGGTACATTTTATAAAAATATTGGCAAGATTTAGTACAAATTAGTTCAAAGTACGCGACAAAAAAAAAAGTTTTTTTTTTGCTCGTATAGAAATATGCAAAATTTAGCATAAATTAAGTTTAAGAACTTTTTTTAATATATATATATATGCTTATGGAGGTCAAAGGATAACTTTTCTTCGTAGACTTATGAAATATGAGAATTATCGCTTAAATTTTTTTCTCACGAGTTCTCACCTTTGTGGATTAAAAAGTAATCCTTTTATATTTTTCACTTTTTTGGACTAAAATCTAATCCTTTTTGGATTATAATATTTTATACTTTCTGCGGATGAAAAATTATTCCTTTTTGGATAAAAAAATTTTAAACTTTTTGCGGATTAAAAGTAAGTCCTTTTTGGATTGGAAAATTTAAAACTTTTCATTGGATTAAAAAGTAATCTTTTATTGGCCGTGTCCTATATGTAATCCAAAAAAGATTAAAATTTAGCCCAAGATTTTTAACTGTGTGGTAGATATTCACTTAAAATTTACTTACCTTAATATCTTCTTTACCACAAAAAACACTTATTTAAAAAAAAAAACCAAAACACACGTAAAAGTTACTTAAAGTTAAACAATGAAAAGGACTTTGAAAGAACAAAACGTAATATTTGATAGAGTAGATCATATAGAGTTCTGTTAAATGCCTCTTATTAAGAAAAAAAAAATTTGACTTAAAAACCAAACGAAAATCAAACACTTGATTTATTCAAAAATTTTGAGTAAAAAGTAAGTGTTCATAATTCAATGTGATCCTAAAAATTCTCTAAAAATGATATAACGCTTCTATGACAAACAGATAAACATAAAAATTTATCGTTTTTAGAGAAAAACACCGTTTTTTTGAAAAAAAATTTGTTTTTTTTTTAAGAAAATACTTCGCATAGTGATTTTTTTCAATAAATTTTTCTCAATAAATTTAAATAAGAAAATTAATTCTTATTGAAGAAAATTTTATTTGAAAAGGAAATAGTTGCTATTATCGAAAATAGAGAAATTTTTTATCGAAGAAAGATATGTGTTTTTTTCTGAGTGTACTTTTTCTAGAGCACAGATACTGGCCTGTCTGGGAATAATAGACATGTAGAGCGATCAATGTCTCAGACAGACCTGTAGGTTAAGCTGAATCATGTGTGCCCAAAAGGAACTACCTTGACACTCTAACAGACGAACAAGAGTAACAGGAGCCATCAGATCTTCGCCACAGGCGATTCTAGAAATAATGCTACATCTTCTTCCCATAAAAAAGTTCCTTAAGTTTTCGGCAACCAAGAGCGCGATTCGTCTTAGTGAGTCAGAAGTCTGGAAAAACAACACTTCTGGACATGCATCTATACTGAATCTCTATGGAACTGATGAACCAAAAAGAACAACCGACTATAGAACCTTATGGTAATCTCCAATTATACACTGATGGTTCCATAATGGAGAACGGTACAGGTTCAGGTGTGTACTTTGAAACGTTACAGATTACAGAGCCTTACAAACTTGTATTTTTTTTTCAGGCAGAAATCTATACGATTGAAAAAGCAGCAAAGTTTAAACACAGCAAAAATCTAACGCCCACGAGGATAGTAATTTTTGTAGGTAGCCAAGCGGCCATCAAAGCGCTGGAAAGCAAAACGACAATAATCCGAACGGTACTAAATCGTAAACAAGTCCGGAAATTGTATTGCCCACAATTTCACACTCTACTGGCTCTCTGGACACAGCAACGTAGAAGGTAATGACAACGCAGATGAGGTATATAATATAATTTATCTAATATATATATAATATATATTATCTTTAGATCTGTAGATTTTGAGCGACCATTAAAAATGCAAATTTGAGTTTTTTCTTTTCTAACAAAAAAAAAAAAAATAATTTTTACCCCATATTTTAAGAAAAGATTGAATTTGTTGGTCTCTTTTTAAAAGGAATAATTTCAATATAAACAAAAAGGTAACGGTAAAATTCCTATTAATTTTATCTAGTTTACTGCTAAGACTTTAATACAAAAAAGAAATAAATGAAATCTAATAAAAAATCACTTCCCAACTTAGAACCTTCAATTTGAGACAGTTTTATTCCCTCTATTGACATTTGGTTGAAATACACGCTAGTTTTTTTCTCTCTTTCTCTTGACATTTGGTTGAAAAACACGCTACATAACTAACGAAAATATTAACAAAATTCATAAAAAATACTTTTCACTTTCGGTTAATATCTTCACCATGGAAGGTGTAAAGGTCCAATCGATAAAAAAAAATCAATTTTTATTAAAAACATCATAAAAAGTATCGAAATGTTTTAAGTAAAACAAGTAAAGAAAGTCTAAAGTCGGTCTAGGCCGACTATTAAATACCCTAAACCCACTTTTCAAAAATAAAAAAATTTTTATTGTAAATGCGCGTCTCCGTGGGCGGATGAAGCCTATATTTTAATTGCATTTAAATGGTGATGAAAAATGTACACGTACCAAGTTTTATTCCTGTAGCTCACAGTTAATGCCTTTATTGTGCTTTCGCTATGGGAGGTGGGCGTGTTCATGGACGAATTACTCCCAATTTTTGAACACACCTTAGTTTTGGTATAAAATGCATACATACCAAATTTAATTTCTCTATGACAAACATAACCTTATTTATTGAGTTTTAAACTTTTTGGGTTGTATGGGAGGTAGGCGTGTCCGTATGCGGATGACGTCCATTTTTCAAAACCATCTTTGTCTTGTCATAAAAAACATATGTGCCAAATTTTAGCTCTGTAGGTTAAACAGAGGCTTATTTATTGCTTTTTCAATTTTTGGGTTGTATGGGAGGTGGGCGTGTCCGTAAGCGGATGACGTCCATTTTTCGAAAACATCTTTGTGTTTGTATAAAACACATACATATCAAATTTTATTGTTGTAGGCTTATTATAAGCTGAGTTATGCAATTTTCAATTTTCGCGTTGTATGGGAGGTGGGCGTGTCTGTAGGCGGATGACGTCCATTTTTCAAAACCATCTTTGACTTTCCATAAAAAACATACGTGCCAAATTTTAGCTCTGATGGTCAAACAGAGGCTTATTTATTGCGTTTTCAATTTTTTGGTTGTATGGGAGGTCGGCGTGTCCGTGAGTGGATGACGTCCATTTTCCTAAGACATCTTTGTGTTGATACAAAACACATACATACCAAATTTTATTGTTGTAGGTTAATTGGAGCGAGCGAGCGAAGCGAGCGAAGCTCCCATGGAACAGGTTGTTTGAAGCTGTTTAGAGACCTTAAACTCTCGAACGGATTGACCGATTTTAAAATTTCTTTTTCTGTACTGTTCTACGCTTCCTAACGAAGGTTATTTTCTTAGGAAGTTTTTTCAAATTCCATTTAGTTTAAAAGTTAATTGAAAATAATATTTCCGTGAGTTTTGTTGTTGTTATTCGCTGAAATAGTTTTCTTCTAACATGCTTGTGTATGTATGTATCAGTCAATGAAAAAACCGAACGACATGAAACGACAGCAAAAATCTTGCGGCGAATGTTTTTCGCTGCAACAACTATTTATCAATAAATAGTAAAAAATAAGAGTACAAATTTTATTTATGAAAGAAAATAGTTAGAAAATAAAACACAAACCATGAAATCTGTTTATATTTGCATATGTAGGAGAACCCGGTTAAATAAAATAAATTTGAAGTTTTAATTCTTATTTTAAGCTTATTTTCTTTCATAAACAACATTTGTTGTTGTTTGACAGACATTTGTAATTCCATAAATTGCAGCTCAGCGCTGCTAATAATTTGCTGCTAAGGAATCTTGCACATGTTAATCCAGTTTTGTTCTTTACTGCTACAACTACAAAACATTAAACAATTTTAAGTGGGCAAGGAACAATGAGCGCGTAATTGTCGCAGAGTATTTGAGAAGAAATTTACTATTATTTTATTTTCATCAGCAATCCATTAAATATATTTAGTAATAAATTTCTTAAATGATTCTTAAAGTTATCTAAAAGCAGATTTATTTCGTTTGCAATCGAACGCAGGCATGCACGTTAACGTTCATTTTAAAGATAACCAAAATATTTTTTTCGTTTCGTTGAAGCAAAATAAATAAAAAAAAACGTTAATTCCCAAAACGAAAAATATTTATTTCGTTTCGGAGAAAACGATATCAAATTTTTTCGTTTTTGTCCCAATCAACCGTTGAAAATAATATTAATTTCAACAAAAAATTTCGTTTTGTTTGGATCCGAAGAAATTTTTGTTTAAGGTGGTATGACACTTGCTTTTTCGTATTTTTAATATCTTAAAAATACAAAAAGAGCAACACACCAAACGAAGCTATATAATTTTTAGTTGGTGTGAGCAGTACGCTGCAAGTCCAAAAAAATGCAGAACAGTCATTTTCAATGGCTGAAAACTGTTAAAAAATATTTACTCTTTCAGCCGCTCTCAGCTTAAAATCTGACAGAGGCACATTAAATTCTGACATTACACAATATACTTTTTTTATTGTTTATTTATAATGAATGTACAAAACCAAATAAACACAAGAACTGCAAAAAAGCTCGACTTTTAATAATTTAACAAATTTTTTCCATTTTTATGTAAAGAATTCATAATTTTTGACAAAATTCAAAATAACACTAAAATGCTAAATTCAACGGACTGTATCCTTTTGAATTATATATAATTATCCTTTTTAAAAAGTATATTCTTCCCTTTTACCCGCTGCTTTTTTAAAGATCTTAAAAATGCGAAAAAAGCAAGTGTCATACCAGCTTTAGCATAGGAGAAAATAATAGAAAATTTTTCGTTTTTCAACGAAACGAAATTTGATTTGACAAATTTTTAACGTTACTTAAAAAACAAAATAATTTTGATAATTTTTTTTTTCTGCCTCAACGAAACAGAAAAAATTCTGTTGATTTCGTTGTGCATGTCTGATCGAAATATAAAAGCATTTTTTTTATCACGGAAAATTTGTCTGTTGCGTATTTCCTCAAGAAATTTTACACACAACTTCAAAAATCAACGAACGTTCGTTTCAACCGTTCATTAAAAATTAAGGTTTAAATAGAATGTCCGTTCAGAAAAAAATTACTAGCAGCGTCAGTGATTTTTTTTTTGTTGTGCGTGCGTCATCGGTTCGGTTTGCGTTGTTGCTGTTCTTCATGTTTTCGTTTTTGCGTTATCGTGGAGAAATGAAAACAATAAGAAATAAGAAAGAATAGTAAGGAAATCAATCTGCAAGAAACATTCAGATAATTAAGTGCCAGTCGTAACAAAGTTCCTGAATTTTTAATTCAAACGCTCATTTTGAATAAGTGATTAAAAACGAATGTTCGCTGTTTTTTTTTTTTATTGCGTGAAAAAACCGCAATAATCTAATTGGATTTTTATTGCCTTTAATTGTTTTTACACAACATCTTTGGATTTGAGTGTTCACTTAAGTATTTCTTTTAAGCATATTTCTAAAGCTTTCAGTGTTCAAAAGTAAATAAATTAAATAATTATTTTTTAGATTTAGTAAGGAAAAAAATTATAGAAGTGTTAGTCTGTCAACTTCTGTGAAAACGAGAAATTATGAAATTGTTAAATATTATTATTTTCGTTTTGGATTATCATATTCATTGCACCAAAAAAATATATGGCAAATTTTTTCCAAAAATTTATCACATGCTCTTAGTAGGTTCCTTTTCTACTTATAAGAATATCAGGTATTTGTTTTTTTATCGCCATAATTTTGTAAAATATTATGGAGATACCAATTTTTTTATAAAAGCAACAATCTTAAAAATTAAGTCATTTCTAATAAATCATATCTCCATCTTATGTTACCTTATTTTTGTAAATCGTAACATTCCTATCATTAGAAAACTATAGAAAAGCGATTTCAAAAAATTAAATATTTTTGGAATTTTTTTGCTAGAGTTGCCAACTTTCTGAAAAACTTTAATTTGGTTTTATCTCAAAAAGTGGATTTTTAGTTTTTTTTTTTTTGTTATTTTAAAACACTTCACTTGCAAAGAATTACGATGGCTAAATGGCACGTTTTTTCGCAATCTCTTTTTCTGACACAAATTTCACTTTATCGTTCATCTTCATCTTATACCGTTTGAGATATTTTTACAAAATCTTGAACAAAACTGTTTGCCGTTTTAGAGTTTTAGATATAGTAATGTTTGTTTTATATATATTAATGACCTCACACGTGACTTTGGAACATAAAAATGGAAGAAAACTAGAATAAATTAAAAAATTTTAATTTTTTCGTTTAAGATAATCGAAAGATATAATATCTCTTTATTTATAGATTTAAGAAAAAATTTTTTAAAGCGAGCGACCCAACTAATTTGTATCTTCAACGTACCTATTTATGTGGCCAGCTTAGGTACTTGCTAAGCGATTGCTACGACCTAGTTATAAGCTGAGTTATGCAGTTTTCAATTTTTGCGTTGTATTGGAGGTAGGCGTGTCCGTGGGCGGATTCCAAAAATATTCAATAGTGCAGATCCTTGGGTACATGTGACCATGTGTACCAAGTTTCATTCAATTATCTCAACTCCTTCTTCTTATCCTGTGTATACGGACAACACACAGACGGACGGACGGACGTTCGGACGGACGGACGGACGGACATAGATAGCTCGACTCACGTGGTGACGCTGATCAAGAATATATATACTTTTCTATACCGGACTCGCTTCGTTCTATGCGTTACAAACGTTTGCACAAAGTTAATATACCCTGACCTTTCAGGTTTAGGGTATAAATACAGTCAGTCACACGGAAGTCCCACTTCGATCTTTTGAGATGTTATCGTTTGATATAACAAAGTGAGAGCGTTCGAGTTTTCGATAAGCAATCACATGTATTTGATAATAAATTTAAACAAAGGATACAATAATCATAATTGGTGATGGCGTTTTAATTCTTCGGATTGGCCAATTCAGCTCTAGTTATTCTAAGGAATTCTAGAGTAACTTAAAACAAAAAAAAAAAAAAAAAACTTTTTGGAAAAATTTTTATTTTTGAGAAAAACTCAAGTTCGACTAAATCAATAACCAAACTCTTTTAACCAAATTTCAAATTGGTCAAAGGGCGGGTTTATTTTCCAAAATTGAATTTCTCTCTTAGAAGGTTTGGAACCCCCTCCATCAGTTAAATCATTTATATTAACATTCTGCACACCTATACAATAGCACTTTCCGAATGATTTAAGTTTCATTCATCTTGCGTTTTAAGGTGGGACATAATATTCGCGGCAGAGAAAACAGACCTTTTTTTAACAAGTAAAGAAAGTCTAAAGTCGGTCTAGGCCGACTATGAAATACCCTAAACCCACTTTTCAAAAAAAAAAAAAAAATTTATTGTAAATGGGCGTGTCCGTGGGCGGATGAAGTCCATTTTTCCAAACCATCTTTGTCTTGTCATAAAAAACATACGTGCCAAATTTTAACTCTGTAGGTTAAACACATGCTTATTTATTGCGTTTTCAATTTTTGGGTTGTATGGGAGGTAGGCGTGTCCGTGATCGGATGACGTCCATTTTCCGAAGACATATTTGTGTTAGTATGAAACACATACATATCAAATTTTATTGTTGTAGGCTAATTATGAGCTGAGCTATGCAGTTTTCAATTTTCGCGTTGTATGGGAAGTAGGCGTGTCCGTGGGCGGACGATGTCCATTTTTCAAAACACTCTTTGGTTTGTTATAAATATTATACCTGCCACATTTTATCTCTGTAGGTTAAACAGAGACTTATTTATTGCGTTTTCAATTTTTGGGTTGTATGGGAGGTGGGCGTGTCCGTAGGCGGACGATACCCATTTTTCAAAAACATCTTTGTGTTGATATCAAACACATACACACCAAATTTGATTGTTGTAGGTTAATTATGAGCTGAGTTATGCAGTTTTACATTTTTGCATTGTATGGGAGGTAGGCGTGTCCGTGGGCGGATTCCAAAAATATTCAATAGTGCAGATCCTTGGGTCCATGTGACTATGTGTACCAAGTTTCATCCAATTATCTCAACTCCTTCTTCTTATCCTGTGTATACGGACAACACACAGACGGACGGACGGACGGACGGACGGACATAGATAGCTCGACTCACGTGGTGACGCTGATCAAGAATATATATACTTTTCTATACCGGACTCGCTTCGTTCTATGCGTTACAAACGTTTGCACAAAGTTAATATACCCTGACCTTTCAGGTTTAGGGTATAAAAATTCATAACTCAGTCAAAAACAAACATTTTTCCAAAATTTTATTATTGTAGAGAATTGAACAAATTACAAGAAAAAAATTAAAAAAAAATATATTTTTCACTCCAAAATTGCTTTATAGAGCTCCAAACTGGCGGCAGAGAAGAAAATGGTTGCCCCAGCGCTGCAAACCAATCGCAAAAATTGTCCGATCTGGAAAAAATATGACTTTTTTAAATCTTAACAAAATTGGTTATCGTATGACAAGAGCATTTTTTTTAATTTTTTTCAATTTTTGGTGATGTTCCAAATTTTGAAAGAGTTTTTTCGAAAAAATATTGATTTTAAAAATTTATAAAAAATAATTAAAAATAAATTCTGAAAAACAAATTTAAAAAAAGCTCGTGTCATACGATAGCGATTCAAGTTTAAAAAAATTAAAAAAAAAAACATTTCGTCAAAAAATGAACCCGCTAGTGCCGTAACCAGTACGAAAAACATGGTTTCGAGATAAACGCGTTCAAAGTTTGTGAACAAAGAAGAAAAAAGTTGAAAAAGAAAAATGCACTCTACTAATCCGGCTGTAACTTTTGAACTCGTAGGAATTTTTCCATGATATTAGAATCTTTACAAAAATACAAATTTATAAAAAAAATTAAAAAACCGATCAATTTCATGTCCCCCCTTAAGTACTACCAAAATAGCATACGAAAATTGATTTTTAACGAAAATAAGCTGCTCTTAGTACAATACAATATATGGCGGAAGTAAAGGATATGATCCAAAGAAAAAACTACATACTTAATCATAAAACAAAAAAAAAATGTTTTGTTTTTCGAAAAAAATTACATGGAAAGTTGGTTTTTAATAAAATAATGTGATTTTTTGATTTTATGTGCTAGTAACATTTTTAGTTGTGATTTAATGGAACAACTTTGTGTTGATAACTTGTAAGAAATTTATTTTTTTTTTTTTAAATGTTATTATGTTTAACAATTGTTGAAGAGATATGTTAGTTATGGATTAAGAGGTAATGACACCTATGTTTTTTGTTTATCTTATATATTTTTTAAAAATTTGCTAAGATGGGATTTATACGATGAAACTAATCGCATGAGACTTTCTGAAGTTCTCTCTTAAAGTTTCATCTTCAAATTACATGAAGAAACTGAGTTGCAGAGACTTTGCTCTGAAAATGCAGTCAACGACGAAAGTATGAGAGAATAACGTCAGAAAGTTTCATGAAATCACAGCCCGAAAGACTTTTTCATTTCATTTTCGTTTCATACTGCGCACCCACACTTTTGACAGTCTCATGCGACTAGTTTCACTGTATAAATCCCCTCTAATGAAAATTGTTCACTACTTCTTCATTCTACACTATTTATTAAGTTATTTAAATTTAGCCACCATTGTTTCCACCATTCTACTTGCGCGCCATCTGTTGTTGCATAGTACATTTTATAGTAACTGTGCTATAAAAGTCGTTAGTATGGTTTGTGCATACACTAACAGTACATAAAGAAAAGTAAAGGTTTAAACATTCAATTAAGGAACAAATTTATACCAAAGGCCAGAGTTTATTCTCAAATGCTCTCAAACCAAAAATTGAAAACATTTATCTGTATTTATCGCATGCAACCGAAATGTCATGATAATTTTTCAAGAAATCACGTTTTGTCAATAATATTATAGTAAAAAGTTATGGTATTTTTATACATGTTACTATTTAACTTCACCGTTAGAGTACACACCAGCCAATAGAGCTTCAAGACAACTTTAATACCGTCGACCTAATTACCAATAGGAAATTAAACCAGCGCTCTTCATACGAATGCCTGCATTGACTGCTACTTTTGAAGACTAAACACATCCGTTCCTCGCTGCTCTTATGAGCACTTCTTGAAGGCCTTCCTTTTCTGCACAAAAGGCAGCACAACAAATTTGTTTTCCCTACAAAGACTGACTTTTCATATACTTCAGGGCAACTTTTTCATTAAAAGTTAAAATATATATCAGTTTTAAAATATGACGCAATAATGGCCCTTCTTACTGCTATATCAAAGATTATAGATTGAAATTAATCTAACTTAAAAAAACATAGGAGAGAAGATAAAATCATAGAATATATAAATAAATAGAAAAAGGTTAAAAGAAAAAAATATTTTTTCAACACTTTTTGTTGACCCCTACTTTTAGCCATTCTAAAGAAGTGCTTCTATCAGGCCTCTTTTGAGCTATCGGAGCGGAAGGCCTGCGAAATTTTCCCACTTCATATAAAAAAGAAAGTGTAATTGTATATGAGTGCGGCAGTACTACAAAATCCACAGGAAGGCCTGCTAGCAGCGATGTCATTGTTTACTGGGTTCTAAGTCAAAATGTACTAATCGGGGGTGTCATGAAATCCAATAGCTCTCGGACTTGATTTTTAAAACGACAAGAAATTTACTTTTGTGTCGTGAATTTTGAAATTATTGGTTCGGAATTGGGTTCGGGTCGGAAATGTCCGATTCGAACATAAAACTTATAATGTCAGCATGCATGATACCAAAGTAAGATTCTTGTCGTTTTAAAAATCAATTTCGACTGCCATTGGATTTCATGCCACCCCAAATATAACGTTTATAAATAAGCAGTTTCGATAGATTGATCAAAGAGGCATCTTCACTCAGAAAAAACACATATCTTTCTCTGATAAAAAATTTCTCTATTTTCGATAATAGCAATTTTCTCTTTTTCAAATAAAATTTTCTTCAATTGGAATAAATTTTCACATTTTCGAAGAAATATTTCTTCACTTCTGGGAAATGGAAGAATTTGAGTGTCTCTGATAATGATAAGTATTTTTCTCGCACAAAAAAATTCTCATTTATAGAGAAAAATTTATTGAAAATTAAAAATTTTTACTACATTTTGATAAAAAATTCACTGTGAGAAGTATTTTCTGCAACAAAAACAAATCCTTTCTCACTAAAAAGTATTTTTTTCTAAAAATGATATATTTTTATCAGGTTAAGTGTGTGGCTTCACATGCTTGGAGCCCGAGTTCGATCCCCAGTCGCGGCGAAAAGTTTTTTCATTAAAAAAATTTTCTGATCGGTCACCACCTCTCTGCAGACAATGGCAAACCTCAGAGAGTAAATAATGCCATGTAAAGCTTCTTGAGAACATGAACTTTAGCCGTTCGGAGTCGGCATAAAACATGTAGGTCCAGGTTTCAGTCGATTAAGTACAAATATTTAATAATACACACAATACAATTTCATCATAAGAAGCTCGGTCAAAGTCCTTTCAAGGGCTGAAATGGCCAATTTTTTTTTTTTTTTTTTTTTTTGTTTGTAGGAAGTAATTGAATAAGATGTTTCTGTGCACAAATAAGAAAAGCGATTCAAATATTGAAAAAATAAGTTTTTTTCGTATATCTTTTGCTTAACATAAAATCCTCTTTGATAAAAATGATAAAAATCATAGAGAAAAATGCATTCAAATATCTGCTTTTCAATTAAAAGCAGACATGTCCACTGTAAGTTTTCAATCAAAACCAGATAAGTCCAAGCAAGTTTTCATTGGTGTAGTTTTCATTCAAATTTTAAAAACTTTTTTATGCTTAAAAGATCAACAACACCAATCATGAGTTAGAGAATTCCTTCTTTAAAATGAGAAAAATGCTTTTATTTAATAGATATATGTATCAGTTAATGAATTTATGTAATTTATTTACCTTTAAAATATTTTTCATTCATTTCATTTATAAATCAAGCATATTTTCATATTCAAAATTATAAAAATTTGAAAAGTTTGAAGCAAAAATAGAAGTCAAACAAAAAATTTCAATTATCCTAAAAAAACTGAACAATCATTTCAAAAGCGAAAAGGGCTGACATTACTAGCTGCATTACGAGTAATATACAATATAATGCATTAATAGTCACCAACATTTATGTAATGCGTTTTCGAATCGAATGGAAATAAAGGAAATACGAAAAATTTTGCAGAGAAGATACCAGTCAAGCATAAAAGAGCAGTACCAGTTGTTTTCAAAGATCTGAGAGCTCTAAAATAAATGAAAAAGCAAAGGAAGTTTGTAAAAAATATTCGTCAAGATTCAAGGGACAATCCAGGGATGACAAGAATGAATAGTTGTCAACTGATTGAAAAAAAGACAAGCAGTTATAACTCTCCTAACAACCTTAAAAGGCAATAAGGCTACACTGAATCAAAATAATGCTACATTGAACCATAAATCATACACGAGAATTATGAATTTTTAAATGATCTCCATGAATGAGGAGCTTACATTCAAATCCAGATAAGTCATAGGAAAAAAAAATTTTAGTTAGAAATGCCAATGTAAAGCTAATCTTACAATACATCGCTCCATAAAATCCTCTTTGATAAAAATGATAAAAATCATAGAGAAAAATGCATTCAAATATCTGCTTTTCAATTAAAAGCAGACATGTCCACTGTAAGTTTTCAATCAAAACCAGATAAGTCCAAGCAAGTTTTCATTGGTGTAGTTTTCATTCAAATTTTAAAAACTTTTTTATGTCAAAACGTTGGTATGAGTACTAAATTTAACATTTTTCCGGATTTATGTATGCGTTCTGTAAAAAATAAAAAGTTAAAAGTAAAAAAATATGTTTTTATACATACATTTTTGAAGTGAAACTTCTTTGGCGACGAGTGATATTTCAAGGTCTCTTATTCGTGACGACAGGCTAACGTTTTCAATTCATATGAAAATTTTCAAAAAATTATAGCTGCTAGCGAGAATTGAACCCTGACCATCGTTGCTCAAGAGTCGGAATCTATACCTTTACGCCACGTAGGCACATCCTAAACAGATAAACAAAATATAATTCAAAACTGAACGCGTCACATTCTGTCCGTAACATTCATTTTCATCCGAAAAGTATGCGCGGAAAATTTTTTTTCTTTAAGCTTCAAACGAAAATATTGAGGCCGCAATATTTAAGACTGCCGAGAATAGTTTTTGCCAGCCAAAAAACGTCTCAAAGCTAAGAAAAATAGCTAAAACAGTAGCGGAAAGCGTTCGTGAATATAAAGAGCAAATTAGAGTTCTTAAGAATGCAGCCGCAACTAATGATGAAGGTAAGGTGATTGCAACATCGCCTGAGTTCCAAAAAATGCATTTTTACGAAGTATCAGTGTATTATGGTGTATCTAAAAAGAACCAATCCCCAGAAAAACAAACTTTGTAAAAATGTATTTTGAAACTCAGCCATCATTTCAACAAAATTTTATAGCCAACCAAGTTGATACACTCAACAATCAACGTTCGCTGCTTTACGAGGTCCTCACTTTACATAGCAATTGTTATGATCAGGAAGCAGAAGGTAATAATCAACAAGATTTGCCTCTGCTTTCGGAGGCTCCTTCAACGAGTACTATACAAATGCAATTTAGCATTCAAAAAGTGACAATGTTGAGAAAACATTCGAAATCAACTAAAACACCAACTGAACTAAAACAAGTACCGAAAATAACTGTTATTTTACAATTTTCAAATGAAAAAAATTCTTGAAAGACTTTTTCAAATATACCATTATGTTTTAAATGTACTCAGCCTCACGATTATTAAGTGCCTTTTAAATTTTAGACTGTTCCTTAAAAAGTGAAAATTTAACTGTTATTTTTTTGCCTTGTATTCTTTCGGGGAAAAATTAAGATTACTTTTGACTTTTCTTTAATCGATCAAAAATACCAGTTTTTATGTGATTTGAATTTTTTCGGTCAAAAATATCAAGCAATTTGATATCATGTTATCAAAAGTAATGGTATCAACATTTTTTTAGTTGGTGAAATCACCTTTGAAAAAAATTACCTGGGCCCTATTGCACCAACTACTTATCACTTATCACTTTTCAACTTATCAAATAAGTTTTTTTCTGCTAAGTGTAAGTGATAAGTTTTTTCTATACCAAAATTTGGATTTCACTCATTTTCACTTTTCAACTTATCTAGTTTTTGAAAAGTGTAAGTGATAAGCGTTGCACCGAAATTTTTAAAAACTTTTCAAATAAGTTTACTTATCAAACAATTGAAAAATATTTTTGTACGTGAAATATGTTATGAAAATAACTCTGGAAAAAAACTGATTTTTTGGTGAAGAAGAAGAATAAGAAGAAGGTACAAATAATTTAACACAACTCGTTCAAAACTATTTATTTAAAACAATTCAGCAAATTTCATTTTATTTTGGCGGCATGTCTTGAGAAAACCACAATCCTTAGAAGTAGCAATCAATCAGGACCTTTTGTGGTTCTATAAAGGCATGTTTCTTTGAGTTGTCACCTTCAGAAAATTTCAATCGTCAGATCATAATCCTTTGATAGCCCAATACATGAGAGATTATGGTGGCCTTACTCTGATCCTAACCCTTATTTCTTAAGAGACGGATAAATCTTAAAAATATAAGTAATTGGGCTATAAACTCCTTTAAGCCAGAAGATGTAAATGGTACTTTTTCAGCTCTTTTGCTGCAATCTATCTGTAGCATGGAGAAAATTGGTAGCAAAATACCTGCCTAGTTTGGCATTAGCTTGGAAAGTAATCCAAAATCTTTTAGACCTATCAGTCTTATGTTCTTCATACAGAAAACTTCACAATTAGACCGATAGGTGTTTTGCATAGTGTGAATGTTGTATTTTATATCAGAAAATGGAAAAAAAACGTACCTTTACAGTACCGCATAACATCACGCGCACTTAAACATTTTTCGCTCTCTATTCCACATTTGGGCCAAACAATTTGGCTCTTTGACTCAAACACAAGCAAAATCTACGCATAAGATAGAGAGCGGACATAAGGTTCGGTTTTTTGATCATGATCAAAAAGCACAACAAAGCAAATAATGTTTTTGGATCAAACAGCACAATTCCTAAAATTTTATTCCGCTCTCTTGCTTCTGCGTGGTAGTGATTGGGCTTGTGTTTAAGTAGAAGAGCAGAATTCGAATAAAGCCGAATAAAGATTGCCCTCTCTCGAACCGAACAAAAAGGAACCGTTCGTTAAGGTTTTTTTCCATTCCCTGTCTTATATTCATTGTTTTAAATGACTGGCTGTGGTCCCGCATTGCAAACATGAATTTGTGTTGCACAAGTTAATCCAATGGATAATACTTTTATTTAAAGAATGTTTTTAATAGTTGCAGTTTTTATAGGCACTATGTTGGATTACCATGGTTATTTCTATGTGGTGATAGAGATCCGTCCTTTTAACACTTTCTGATCAGTTAATTTTCTACGTGAGTGCTCCGAACGATTAGGATAGTTTATGAAGGTTCGCCATTCTCAGAAGAGAATTTATCTTAATCGTTGTAACGTCAACTCATCTTCAAAAATGCTTTCAAATTGAGATATTTTGGATTGTTGACACTCTGTGTAGCGAATATTAATAATGATGAATAAAATCACCTTTTTAAGGTCGTTTTTTGTTAGGAACACTTTTTTGAAAAGTATATTTTTTCTTAGCAAATATAATGAAAACTTATCAAAATTTTATTTGATAAGTTTTCAATAATTTTTTGGTGCAACAAAAACTTTTCATTTCTATATAATTTTGACAAATTTATCACTTTTCAAAATAAAACTTATCACTTTTCACTTATCCAATTTGGGAAAACAAAAATTTTTAAATTGAGTACTTTTCACTTTTCATAACTCAAAAAAAAAATTATCAAATTTTTGTTTCGTGCAACACAAAATTATCAAATATTACGATAAGTTGCAAAGTGAAAAGTGAAAAGTTGTTGGTGCAATAGGGCCCTGATATTTTTTGGACCGAAAAAATAAACGGCTGAAAATAACTGTTATTTTTAACCGATAAAATAAAAGTCAAAAGTAACTGTCAGTTTTGCCCAAAAAACTATAAGGCGCAAAATAAGTTTTATTTATTTCTGTCGGAAAAAATTAAAATTAAAAGATAACAGTTAATATGTTACATTTTCGTTAAAAACTATAGCCGGTACGATCCCTGGATGTTCATATTGAATCAACAGATTATTATTTCTTTTCGAATTGATTGAATTTCTTTTCAGATACTTTCTCTCTCTATTTCACATTTAAATCTCTCTTATTTCTTACTGTTAAAGAAGTTTCACTTTTGCCACGTGTACGTTGCTACACGCGAGTTCTTTGTTTTTTATACATACATTTTTGAAGTCGATAAATCCGCCTTGAAAAACAGTCTTCAAAATCTTGGCTTTTTTGGCGTTTTGCAATTTCATCATTGACCGCATTTATTATCTACTCATTGCTGTTGAAGACTCTTCCTCGCAAACTTTTTTGTTTTAATTTTGGAAGTAACCAGAAGTCGCAAGGTGCTAGGTGTGAGGAATAAGGTGCTGGTCGAATTTCTTCGATGCCTGGCAGCGCAATAAAGTCGCTTGTTTTTCTATCTAGCGTGAAGCAAAAAGTATCGGCGAAGTTAATTTTTTTGGCTTTTTCCCTCCCATAAACTTTGACATACTTCTGGTAGGCTTCAGTACACCATTTTGCAGTTTCCGTCTGAACTTTTTCCAAAGGAATAGCAGCTACAACTTTCTCTCTGTTGAAATAGCGGGTGGATTTGCAACTTCTGGGCTCCATTTCATGCTTTGTTGTTTAGTTTCAGGATCTTACTTGTAACACCATGCTTCATCACCTGTTACAATTTTCTGAAAAGTAAAAGACTTTCCGTTTTTGAATTTGTCAAGAAAATATTGAGCAAATATTGCAGTCGTGCCTCTTTTTGAGCTTCAGTTAAAATTCTAGGAACTAAAATTGTGCAGATTTTTTGTGTATCCAAGATTATTTTTTTAATATTCGCCATACAGCCATGACATTCAAGGCCAGTTCTTCAGCAATCATTTCCTGGGTCAATATTGGATCTTCGTCAATTTTAGACTCGACCAGCGCTACACTTACATTCGCAGATTTTGGACGGCCTTCTCGAGGTTTGTCCTCCACAGAAAAATTACCGGTATGGAATCTGCGGAACCACTTTGAAAGAGTCACATGGGATGGCGCATACAATCTAAAAAGAATAACAATGGTATAATGGTATAATTCATTAAAAACTTATAATATGAGAACAACTAAGCGAACTTTTGTTAGTACCCTCGTATCTAGCATTTCGGCTGGTACCTCACAAATGGCTGGTACCTCACCAACGAGAGACTTCACGTAGCCCTACAAAAAAAAAAAATATAGTAGGGTCCATGGTATTGCGTGCCGTGTGGCATGAGGCAAAGTTTTTTTTAAACAACATCTCAACCAAGTCTTATTCCTCCATTTTTGGACAAAAAAGTCGATAAATATCGCACGGTACCTTGACTGTAACGTTGCGATTTTCATTATTTTGGAAAAAGAATATTCCAATGAGGCCCACAAATCGCACCAAACACCGTATTTTTAAGGATGCATTGTCAGCTCTTGAACTGCTTCTAGCTGCTTTCTAGACCAAATTCGGCAATTCTTTTCGTTGACGTACTCATTGAGCCAAAAATAAGCTTCGTTACTGAATACAATTTTTTGATAAAAATTGGATCTTGATACAACTTTTCGTCATTTACACAAACAGACAACGTTATGTTAAGTGATCCAACTTCAGTTCTTGGAACAGCTATATTTTGTTTGATTTCATACTGAGGGCCTTACGTAAAATGTTCCAGGTGACCGTAAAACACAAGCCCAATTTTTGAGAACGGCGACAAATTGACATATCGTCATCATTAACACTGGCCGATAGATACAGCAGCAAAATTCTGGTTGATTGATGTTCAATAAACTAAAACTGGTACGAAATTTGGTCAAAATATTTTAAATATCATGTTTGGTGGGTCGATTATGGCGACCATAAAATGTACGTTAGTTGCGAAACACATTTCTCACAGACCACAAATTTGTATAAAAAAAATTCAATTATATGCAAGCGCAAGAAAAATGTTAAGGAAAGCTCCTTTTACAGTTTTTGGAAAAAATTGCGCTTTTAAATCGATATTAGTTAGGTTAAGAGACTGCTTTTGAGTTGGTTCAATTTGAGTATTTCTCGAAAATCAAACTTTTGTCAAACAAATTCTTTTCGAGTATTTCTCGAAAATCAAACTTTTGTCAAACAAATTCTTTTTATGATTTCACAAATTGCCAAATATGTGAAAAATCTGTTTCAAATTCAAAAGTTTGACATTTCAAGTCAAGATCTTTTTAGAATTTTTATGGTTTACAAAGTTTTCTTTTTTATTTTGAAAGTTCGTTAAATTTTTTATCATATTCATAACTGCTTTCTTCCCAGACTTAATTAAAAAACTTTTTCTTCAAATTTTTACAAAGTTTTGTACAAAGCTTTCGGAAGATTTTACAAAAAAAGCTGCATTTTCCTGCAAGCTTTTCTTAAAAAAACAAGCTATTAAAACTTATGGCTCAAACTCGTTTGTCAACAACTGGCTTGAATGTTAATTTTTGTTTTTTTTTTTTATCGCTGATTACTATAATTTAGAATATGTTTATCAACCAACAGCAGCAGCTATTAAATGTAGTTAGCAATACGAACACACACACACACACAGACATCGCCGCGTTAAATGAAGTAAGCCTCAAAACTAATTGAGACAAAATCTGTGTTATGAAAAACAAAAAAACAAAAAAAAAAAAAAAAAAATAGGGAAAAGAGCACGATACGCATGAAAAGTTTAGACGAACTTTTTAGCATAATTTCATCATTGTGGCAAAGTTTTCATCATGTGCCCTGCGGTCATGTGGTTTTTATCTTTACTAACCTAAACATTGAACCTGAGGCCAATATTACCGTACTGGCATCATCAGGTCAAGCAGGTAAGTAGAAGCACAAGCAGAACAAGCAAATGCTCAACACAAATTGACAGTCATTGTTAATTATTCAAATGAGATTTTAAAAGATAATAAAAAGTAATGTTGACGCAGTTTGGCAAAAATTGTTGCCAAGAAAATTGCTATTTTTCGCAGCAGGCAAAAAAAAAAATACAAAAAATAAAAAAAAAGAAGTAAAAACATGCAGCCAAACATGTACATAATAATGTTAATGTTAATTAAGCAGCGTATTTTGTTATGACAATAAATAATTTAGCTGATTTGAAGAAACTGTGGAAACAATAGCAGCAGCAGAACTTTTTAAATGGTGCGGAGTGTATAAATTCGATTATAAAGATGAATGGAATGAACTAAGATGCACGCTTAAAAATCTCTTGAACTTGAATGTATTTTGGGCTAAACGAAAACTACTTGCCTTGTTCTTAGCAACACTTTACACTAAAATTTTTCTTATTGACTGAACTGTCATGTGGGCTAACTCCGCCCAGTGGTGATGATGGTAAGCCACTAGCCTGTCCCATGCCAGTGAAAAGGAGGAGGGTTGTAGCATGCGTATTTGGACTACGGTTCAATTATGTATATCACTTAATAGATAGGTTGCCATGAGCCCTCGCTTTGAGATGCAAAATCATGGAAGTAGAACATAAAATCTGGTTATTGTACCTGCGTATTCCTAGCAAATGATATAAAACATACTGTTAGCACGGGGATAGTCAATAAACCTGGTTTAGCAGCAACTCATAATTACTTGCATGAATAAATCTGATAAATCTGATATTATCTATGGGTGTACGAGTGATAATAAATAAATTTCCAACGATAGGGTTGGAAAAAAATATACTTTATGCCGGAAAAAAAATGGTTAAAAAGTATGATCATGAAGGCCATGGAATATTATAATGAAGGTAATCAAGAAGTATTGTCGTGCAGTATGATCAAGGAGCATAATAGATCCTGTATTCAAGCATGCTATCATTTTGGTAATGTTGTATGCTGGCTGATCAAATTTTTTAATTTAATTTAGATAAAACGATTAGTTTTGGAATACCAAAACAAGTGTTAAACAGTGCAGTCTTTAGTGGTAATGCCTGAGGTGTTTAACAGAACTGGCTGTACTGGTAATGCTTTATGTCTCGATTTGGTTTAATTTTGATAAGAAATTTCATAGTCATAACAAATACCCGGCGAGTATCTATCGGTATTTTATACCGAGATACTAAGAAAAGCTTATTTATCAAGTCATATGTGCTTAAAACTATCAATTCATGTCCGATTTTGTTAGAAGCTCATTGCAAGGTGGAAACCCTTTTGACGAGGGATTATCATGGACTGGACCTTCGGAGAGCTTCGTACTGGCTGTAGTAAGCTAAATGTGGCAAGCTAGACAACTAGTCGGCGTGGCGTTGCATCTCAGTATAACCAGGCTGACATATCCTATTTGCAAGAGATTTTAGGTCGGTCTTGCTTCTGACCAATTGAGGTGAATTGAATTTAAGCTCAAATTAAATGTTCACAAATTGGTACTCGGCTGTCAGTGTGTTTATACTCGAAATAATAAACGGTGCCTTATCATAGTAAACTGTTAATACATGAAAACGTGATTCCCTAGGGCACTTGTCATGTCCGGAAAATAATGAATTTTATATGACGATAATGGCGATTGAATTTTGCATGAAATAATTGAAAAGAAGGGTTTCTCAATAGTAAATTGGGTGCTGAGTACCTGGAAACTGGTCGATAAATTTAATTATATTCCAAAAAACAATTGGACTTGAGAAAACAATTCTTAAGAGAATTATGGGTCCAATGATATTGCACTGACAATGGTTCAAGTTTGGCGGTGAGATTTAAATCAAGGTCCGAAGGACGTCAAGGCAATTTATTTCGTGGCACCGAATTCTGAAAATCAATCTGTTGAGAGTTGATTTCGAAAAATCATGATTCCTCGCCACGTGGCAAATAAAATTAAACCGAAAGGTAGGCTTCTACTATAAGCACTCGACTAAGCCCTCATATACTGGTCTGTTGTTTCTACATGTGCAAAGTACATTCAATAGATTAACTTACCCTGAGAGTTAAAAATTCTGGGACCATTTTATATGTTTTTTGAATAATAAATTAATGTTTTCATTGCTGACAAAATAATCGATTTGGAAAATTTAAAACTTCAGGATTCTAAATTTCCAGGGATTTCGACTTATTGTCAGCTGATATAGAGAGAGTATGAGATAGAGACTTCTCAAATTAAATCCTAAGGAGTGAAGGTTTTTTCTTAATAAAACCACAGGATTTGGTGTTTTATATTAGTTGAACAAAAGTTGAGATTTTATTAACAATTTTATATGAGTATAAATGAGTGTTTGATAATGTATGAAAAAGAGTACCTTACCCTTCGATGGTTGATTTTAGAAGACGAGAAAAACCATTCATTTGGAAAGCTAAACGGAAGTTAAGCTCAACCATAACTTAAAGGTAGGTGTAATATTATGTATTCGAAAATGAAAGTAGTTAACTAGTACAGTACGGTGTTTGAAATTAAAATTTTGAAATTAAGCAGGTATTCATAGAAAATGGTAAGTATATACAAAACAGTTCAATTCAGTATTTTAAGATACAATAAGTATAATAAGTAATACAACAAGAACGTCTTGCGACGTCGACAATGCTTTTTTGCAAAAGTAAACCGAAATGAAAATGAAACAGTATCAATAATAGGCTCAAAGTTTACAAAAGTGAACCAAAATGGAAATGAAACAGTGTTATTTATAAACACAAAGCCAGCGAAAGAGAAAGATATGAAGAATGAAACAGTTTATGGGATACATTACTTCAATATTAAGCAAATATTGTATAGGGTTAAAAATAGATCCGAAGGGATACAAGAGTACGTTGGTACTTTTTTGGCCAAACTAAAATAACAAAGAAAAAAGTATATATTTTTTGTTAAATTATTTTAGAATTTTAGCACTAAGCAGAAAGGCAAAAATATGTTAAAAGTCATTTTCACAACGAAAACTCATGTAAAAGTCGTTTCGGGTATCAAAATAACCCAAGAGCGGTTGAGTGTTAAAGAGTTCCTCTCAATTTTGAGAAACCGAACGTCTGAAATTTTTTTTCTCCATACACGAACGATCCGGGCTATTATACAGGTTTAACTAATATGGGTTGTATGGGAGGTGGGCGTATCCGTGGGCAAATAACACGTATTTATACCCTAAACCTGAAAGGTCAGGGTATATTAACTTTGTGCAAACGTTTGTAACGCATAGAACGAAGCGAGTCCGGTATAGAAAAGTATATATATTCTTGATCAGCGTCACCTCGCGAGTCCAGTTATTCATGCCCGTCCGTCTGTATGTTGTCCGTAAACACAGGATAAGAAGAAGGAGTCGAGATAATTGAATGAAACTTGGTACACATGGTCACATGCACCCAAGGATCTGCACTATTGAATATTTTTGGAATCCGCCCGCGGACACGCCTACCTCCCATACAACGCAAAAATTAAAAAAGTGTATAACTCAGCTCATATTTAACCTACACCTATAAAATTTGGTGGGTATGTGTTTTATATCAATACAAAGACGTTTTTGAAAAATGGACGTCATTCGCTCACGGACACGCCCACCTCCCATACAACCCAAAAATTGAAAACACAATAAATAAGCCTCTGTTTAACTTATAGAGATAAAATTTGACAAATATGTTTTTTATAACAAAAACAAAGATAATTTTAAAAAATGGACATCATCCGCCCACGGACACGCTTACCTCCCATACAAAGCTAAAATTGAAAACTGTATAAATTAGCTCATAATTAACCTACAACAATAAAATTTGGTGTGTATGTGTTTTATGTAAACACAAAGATGTTTTTAAAAAATGGGTATTATCCACGCACGGACACGCCCACCTCGATACAACCCAAAAATTGAAAACGCAATTAGTTAACCTCTGTTTAACCCTTTAATTTTATCTGTTTAGAGATAAAATTTGGCACGTATGTTTTTTACTAGAAAACAAAGATGGTTTTGAAAAATGGACGTCATCCGCCCATGCACACGCCTACCTCCCATACAACCCAAAAAGCTTAAAACTCATTAAATAAGGTTATGTTTGTCATAGTGGGACCAAATTTGGTACGTATGTATATTATACCAAAACTAAGGTGTGTTCAAAAATTGGGAGTAATCCGTCTATGAAAACGCCACCTCCCATAGGGAAAGCACAATAAAGGCTTTAACTGTGAGTTGCAGGAATAAAACTTGGTATGTGTAAATTTTTCATCAACATTTAAATGCTTATAAAATATAGGCTTCATCCGCCCACGGACACGCTCATTTTCAATAATAGTATTTATTTTTGGAAAAGAAGGTTTAGGGTATTTCTTTACTTGTTTTTGTTTACAAAATAGTTTTGAAATAACATACAAAGTTTTATTCTTTTAACTCAAATATCAACAAATGTCTTTTAAGAGTTTCAGAGAGACGACCACCAACTAAATTAACCACAATAGTATGGGAGGTGGTCGATTTTTCGAGCCATAAAAATGCTTTTATTTGTTTAGCTTAAATAAAAGCCTCTTTATAGAGTTTTCAAATTTGTGGTTGTGTGGAAGGTGGGCGTGTTGTGAGTCGTCAAATTCGAAAAACTTAAAAAATTTGCTAACAAAATTTCAAACTGATATCTCTTTTCTTTAAAAAAAAACACAGCTTTTTGACCTCAACTTTCATTCTCAGCCATCCGAATTTTTGGCCATTCATTCGGTAATGATTTATTGGGACAAGTCAAATTATGCCCACCTTGCATTATGTTGTTGAATTTCTTGGTTATTTCTTTTGAGTGCACCTAAGCAAACACTATCAACTTGGTACACTAAAACACCGTTATACGGCTTGCACTTAAGGGATCTCTTGCGTTTTCTATGTTGTATGGTTACGTTAATGACTTTGTAATTAAATTCATTAACGTTGTTTATTGTTGTTCTGTTGTTTTTGTTGTTGTTGTTGTTGTTATTGTTGTTGTTGTAGTTGTTTTTATTAATGCTGTCGCTGTGGCAAACCTAGTTAGTTATCTTCATACATAACCATAAATGTTAGAGAACGTTTAAAAAGGAAATTGTTAAGGAAACCACCGTTAAGCATGAACAGCAACGACAAATAAACCATAAACCTGGCAGATATGTATGTTCAAATGTAAGTTAGTTTGAAGTAAGTGCCTAATTGTAGGGTTCTAAAAAGGAAATTTGATTTTAATTAGTTTGCTGCGAAATTAATGAAGCTTAACATTATTTGAACTTTAACTATAGACTTAAGACTTAAGCCTTTTTACAACATGGCATGATGCTGGTTTTGCTGCTTTTATGTTTTTATGTTATGTCAAAACTTAACTTAATTCCCGACCCACAACTGCAATAACAACAACAAAACATACATACATAAATACGGGGTAATAAATAATGCAACACTGCACATTGGTGGAGTTGGCACAGCCTGCCTGTCTGTCTGCTTGGTTCGAGCTAGTCGCACTGCTGCCTGCCACCTCGTTGTTTTTGGCATTTAATGCTTGTTGGCTTTTAAGCCACTTTTCCTTGGTGTTATGAATTTATTAGCAACATTTTGTGAGAAAATATTTTATTTTCTGCATATAAATAAAACATGAAGCTTGGCCAAAATTGTTTCGACTCTTCTGATACAAGCATAAAACAGCGAGTTTAGAGTTTACAAGCTTTATATTTGCTGCTTCACGTTGTAAGTTATATGTTTAGCACTTTTATGTAAATATATTATACGTAGAATACGTAACACTTTTAACGTCGTTAACGTGCTAAGAACTAACGTAGGCGAGAATTTCAAGTTATATAATTCTTATATTGCAAAGCTTGATGACGAAAGTGAAAGCTTTTCAAGTCAGCAACTTCAATTACACAGAAATTTTTAACTTTATTTCTTTCTGTTATGCTATGTCTACACAGAGAGTTAAGTTCGAGTTACCTGTGCAAAGCTGAGTTCATTCATTTAACGAGAAATAAACTCTTGCGTTGCCAGTAGTACAAAAAATGTACGATTTAACTCAGCTTAACTCATTTTATAGTCTGAGTTTATTATGACTTAATGTAAAAAGTGCCTAAAAGTACACTACAAAATAATATAAATGTTTAGATTCAGTGGTATTTTTGATGAAAGAAACTTTTTTTATAAGATCTGTCAAAATAGAACAGCTGATTCGTAAATTATACAAATTATTTTGTCTACTATATGTTGTTTTTTTTTCTTTAAAAAATTAGTAGAAGAACTTCGAAAAAAAATTGTGCAATAGTGGCGAATGAAGTTGTCATGGGATGAAAATATATGGGATGAAAAAAGGCAGAGTTTTCGCATTGCAAGAAACAAAAGCATGTTTACTCAGAGACACCAGAAGCATTGTCGGCAAATTTGACTCAATTCTGCTACGGTGTAGACCTAGCATTAGTCAAGTTCATAAAATCTTTTTTTTTATACATTTTATAATATCTACATTTTTTTTCATTATATCCTTTATATGGCTCATAATAAATTTATATTTTAAAGCTTCACAAATTTTCGCCAAATTAATCGAAAATTGACGGTTTTATGTATACGCGTCTGTGTGTGTGTGGTAGAGAAGAATGCTTTGGTCACAAAAGTGTGACCGCTATCTGTTTCAAGCCGGACAATTGGCAGCCAAAAATTATGCTGTGCTTTTTTTTCCTTTAAAATATTTTTAATTCTGTCACACTTTATTGTTTAATACTCTACATTGTCTTTATTTTTTTTATTATATTTTTTTTTTTTTAATTTTTTTGTCTCAAACAAAGGCAGTCAGCGCCATGCATATGAGCCAGTCAGTATTCATAGTTTGCTGCATGTTGAGCTTTTGTATGCATTGATCTTGGCGCATTCTATTGTTTGACATCTACAGACATTGGTTGGCATCGTTTTGGTTGGTTTGGTTGGTGGCTGGTTGGTTGCCTCATTTATGGCTCTCAGCTCTATGTGCAAAAGGATGCCCAGTTCGGTGACATCCTTTTAACGCTGCTCATACAAGTTGGCATGCCACATAAATTTTGTACCATTTCCACTATGTATTTGTTATTTTGTTTTTTTTTTAAGATCTTCTACGGCTCTGCATGGCTTGTTCTGCATAACATACATTAAAGCATAGCGGTTGTTTTACCGACAACGTTTTATTGAACGAGAAACAAAAGGCTTTCAGCGCTTGTTTGTAGCAGTGAGTGTTGGTGACGTATGTGTGTTAAAGAGTGAGGGTAGCTGATATCTTTAAAAATAACGCTAACAATACGTTGGCTGTCATCATATTTTAACAATTGCCTTTATAATTAAAAACATTAAATTTTAACAAAGAATTTGTTAAAAAAACAAAATGAACGGCTCTATTTTAAGTTTTATGTCGTTGAATATATATATTTATATATTAATACATAAACATTGAAAATTGTCGTACGCTTTTTATTTATTAATAAATTCAAATAAATCACAAGGAATTTAATTTTTGATAAATTTTAAATTTTGGCGAGATCTTTTTAGTTGGTCGAATTTGCGATTTTGTTAAAAATTTTGACTTTTCATGTCAAACATGTCATGTTTTCAAAGATGAATTTTAATTTTTCTAAAGGCTCAAACAAGTTATGCGTATGCATACAAAAGTTTCAGAGAGAAGTCAATGAAATGTATACAACAGTTCAAAAACACACTTTTCCATACTTAATTAAAAACGAAGTAAGCATGAAAAAAAATTTCAATATAAATCGATTCGAATGAAATGACAAATAAAAAATAATTTGTTTTTGTCGAAAAAGATTGCCAACTAAAATTATAAAAAAATATTTTTTTTTAAGTTGGTATATTCATCCATGCTTTATGATTGAAAATAGCGGTCAATTTCAATACAAACCTCGCTTAATAAATAAATCCTGTCTAAAACATACATTTTTTACTGATTTTTAATAAAATTTCGATACATATGTAAGTGTTTAAAATCAAAATTTAAATTATTTATTAAACAGGTTGCAACCCTTTTCTGCTTAGCAATATACGGTGTCGAGCGCTCACACTCAAGTTTTGAAAAGTAAACGAAAATTGAGAAACTGAACGAAAAATTGCTTACGCACAACTTGGGCGACGCAATATATTGCTGAGCAAGTACGTTCTTTTGCTCTCTAGCTTTTGTATGCTTACGCATAACTTGGTTGAGCCTTTAAGCATGAAAAAAATTTCAATATAAATCGATACGAATGAAATGACAAATAAAAAATAATTTGTTTTTGTCGAAAAAGATTGCCAACTAAAATTATAAAAAAATATTTTCATGAAGTTTGTAAATTCATACATGCTTTATGATTGCACATAGCGGTCTATTTCAGTACGAACCTCACTTAATAAATTAATCCTATCTAAAACATATATTTTTTACTAATTTTAAATAATATTTCGGTACATAAGCGGTTAACATCAACATTTAAATAATTTATTAAACAGGTTGCAACCCTTTTCTGCTTAGCAATATACGGTATCGAGCGCTCACTCTCAAGTTTTGAAAAGTAAACGAAAATTGAGAAACTGAACGAAAAATTGCTTAAGCACAACTTGGGCGACGCAATATATTGCTGAGCAAGTACGTTCTTTTGCTTTTTAAAGGCTCAAACAAGTTATGCGTAAGCATACAAAAGTTTCAGAGAGAAGTCAACGAAAAGTATACAAAAGTTCAAAAACACACTTTTCCAAAATTAATTAAAAACTAAGTAAGCACGAAAAAAATTTCAATATAAATCGATTCGAATGAAATGACAAATAAAAAAGAATTTGTTTTTGTCAAAAAAGATTGCCAGCTAAAATTATAAAAAAATATTTTTTTTAAGTTGGTAAATTTATCCATTCTTTATGATTGAAAATAGGGGTCAATTTCAATACAAACCCCGCTTAATAAATAAATCCTGTCTAAAACATATATTTGTTACTGACTTTTAATAAAATTTCGATACATAAGTGTTTAAAATCAAAATTTAAATTATTTTTTAAATAGGTTGCAACCCTTTTCTGCTTAGCAATATACGGTGTCGAGCGCTCACACTCAAGTTTTGAAAAGTAAACGAAAATTGAGAAACTGAACGAAAAATTGCTTACGCACAACTTGGGCGACGCAATATATTGCTGAGCAAGTACGTTCTTTTGCTCTCTAGCTTTTGTATGCTTACGCATAACTTGGTTGAGCCTTTAAGCATGAAAAAAATTTCAATATAAATCGATACGAATGAAATGACAAATAAAAAATAATTTGTTTTTGTCGAAAAAGATTGCCAACTAAAATTATAAAAAAATATTTTTTTTTAAGTTGGTATATTCATCCATGCTTTATGATTGAAAATAGCGGTCAATTTCAATACAAACCTCGCTTAATAAATAAATCCTGTCTAAAACATATATTTGTTACTGACTTTTAATAAAATTTCGATACATAAGTGTTTAAAATCAAAATTTAAATTATTTTTTAAATAGGTTGCAACCCTTTTCTGCTTAGCAATATACGGTGTCGAGCGCTCACACTCAAGTTTTGAAAAGTAAACGAAAATTGAGAAACTGAACGAAAAATTGCTTACGCACAACTTGGGCGACGCAATATATTGCTGAGCAAGTACGTTCTTTTGCTCTCTAGCTTTTGTATGCTTACGCACAACTTGGTTGAGCCTTATATTGCTAAGCAGAAAAGGGTTGCAACCTGTTTAATAAATAATTTAAATTTTGATTTTAAACACTTATGTATCGAAATTTTATTAAAAATCAGTAAATAATGTATGTTTTAGACAGGATTTATTTATTAAGGAAGGTTTGTATTCAAATTTACCGCTTTTTTCAATCATAAAGCATGGATGAATTTACCAACTTCAAGAAAATATTTTTTTATAATTTTAGTTGGCAATCTTTTTCGACAAAAACAAATTATTTTTTATTTGTCATTTCATTCGAATCGATTTATATTGAAATTTTTTTTATGCTTACTTTGTTTTTAATTAAGTATGGAAAAGTGTGTTTTCGAACTTTTGTATACTTTTCGTTGACTTCTCTCTGAAACTTTTGTATGCTTACGCATAACTTGTTTGAGACTTCAAGTTTTGAAAAGTAAACGAAAATTGAGAAACTGAACGAAAAATTGCTTACGCACAACTTGGGCGACGCAATACATTGCTGAGCAAATACGTTCTTTTACTCTCTAGCTTTTGTATGCTTACGCATAACTTGGTTGAGCCTTAAAAGTTTGTAAATTTAACTTTCAAATGTATTAACAAGCATTTTGAAAGAATTGAATCTTAAGGGCGAGGTAGGGTTTTTTAATTTTTTTTTTACCAATTTTTATATGAATGCACATCATCTCAAGAATGTTGTGACCAAATTTGAAGTCGATTCGAGTAAAACTAACAGAGATATGAATTTTTAAGTAAGTGTACCTCGAACGTTGACAATCGTAGTTTGAAAACTTTAAAAGCGTTTTTCTCAAAACTATTTTCCAAAGTACGTGTTCACTGTCATTTAATAACTATTTAACCGATTTATTTCAAACTTGGTTTCTACATTTTCTACATATGAAATACCTCCCCCAAATGTTTAGATAAATTTTGTTTTTTTCATTAAGGGGGTTTTCTACTCACAAAATATCAGAATTTTTCGTGGAAAATATAAGTTAACTCTTTTGATGGCCACCAAAAATGTTTAAATGTAAAAATAAACAATTAAAGAACGTTGGGGGGAGAATTTGATGATAATTTGATAATTTTATAATGGTTTTTTGGTTTTAGATTATTTTTCGAACGAGATATAGTGAACACCGCAAACTGCTATTTAAGACGTTCTGGGAAAAAGGTATGTCACCGGCTTTTTGTTTTTCAATATTTCCACATAAAAAAAATTACAAAATATTGTTAAAAGTACACTTTATAATGTCCAAAAGATATTAATAAATTTTTTCAATCCATAACTCTTAAAAAAATCACAAAAAAAGTGTTTATTTTTACGCTAAAAACCATACCTCCTCCTTAATATTGTCTTTAGTTATTTAGCATATACTTCAACCAAATGCCGAGAGAGAGAAAACTTTTTCAAATTTATTGCTTAAAAAATTTTTAAAAATTTTACCGTTAGGATTTGTCTAACAAATATTTTTGTAGTGAAACTTCTTTAGCCGCGTATACAACATACGGCGAACGAAACGCGCAGTTAAATCTATGAAACGATTGAAACTGCGGCGAATTAAGGTCAATTTAGGTCAATTTAGGTGAATTTAGGTGAATTTGGTTGAAATTAGGTGTTCGAAACACTTTATAAATTCGAAGGGCTAAAATTATTGAACAATGGTTTGAGTCCAAACTAACAAATCAAAGTTCGGTTGAGCAAAAGCTATAAGGTAACGGTTTGAAAGTTTGTAAATGGAATTGAACAGCTGAAGAAAACATTAGAAAAAAAATAAGTTTCGAATAAGTTGAGTTTTGAAAAAATAAGTAATTTTTTAATTAATAAACAACATTTTAGTATTAAAAAGAATTTTGTATAGACCTAAGTTTGAGCGACTTGAAAATATTTTTCTAGCATAGCTGCGTTTAAATTTATATATGATGGTCATCATCAATTTATAAAGCAATCCATTAAGCGTAAAATTCTAATTTTTGTTACATGTACGTTTACTTACTCCGCTACTTTGATAGAATTTCAATTTTATTTTTTTTTTTTTTGTTTTTTTTTTTGTCATTCAACTACTTGAGTTTCAGCAAATATTTGCAGTTTTGTGTGCGTGTGTGTGTGTGTGTGTGCAGCAGAAAATGCAACCTACATGCCGCGCATTGCAATGCCGAAGCCAGCAAACAAGCAACCCAAGCAGGCAACCTTCAAGTACGAGTTGTTGGAATATTTGTTTGGGTTTTATGCATACGCCAGCGGCACAAAAATTCATTACGCAAACACAAACATGGCGCATCATGCGTCATTGAAGTTGCATGCATCCCATCCAATGAGAGTTTGCTTTTTAGTGTAGGCAGTTGAGTTGTCAGCAAGCAAGCAAGCTTGATGAAATGCACACACGTGGGCTTGATTTTGATAGATATAGTACATTTCTATGAATGGATTGAAACCCCCTGTAGTGCTGATTTCTAGTTAACATCCAGTGAAACTTATTGGCACGCATACTTAAAGCTAAGCAAAATATTAAGAAAATGCATTTTTACTGCAGTTATATTAAGCATAGATCTGGTGAAAATTTTGAAAATTTCTTAAATTTTCAATTTATCAAAATCGACACAAACAAAGAGAACGAAATAAAAATACCAATAAATTGTTAACAGCTAAGTTTAAGCTGAAATTATAATAAATATAGTAAGCAATTTTAATTTTTAATTAAGTTAAAAGTCTTCCCACAGGCAGTGTAACAGTTTAACAACAAAGCTCTGTAAATGCAAAAATTATGATTTTACTCTTTATTATTTTATGCATCAGAATAAAACAAAACAAAACAAAACAAAATATAACAAAAACATGTCAACAAACAAACGACTTTGATATAAAGTTCTTGACATAAAGTTCGACAGTCTTTTGCTGCCATGCTTCCATAAAATCGGTTGACAGCTAGCTCTACCCGATGATGCTGTTCATCACTTTGGCTGCACTTTGCCAGCAAAACTTTAATTGCTCTCATAAAACACACACAGATGCAATCCAAGCTGTTAGTGCTATTTTCCCCAGCATTTTTGATAGAAGCACAAAAACAAAAACAAAAACAACAACAAAAAGAAAAAACAATAATCCTTACTAAAGGAAAAGGAATTTATTTAACTTTATTTATTTTTAAATTTTGTCACGCGTTGATAATATAAAAGACAGAGACAATAGTTGAAATTGGCAAAATATATATAAAGGAAGGAAAGAGATGGCATCAAAATTGCTCATTCTCGGCTGTAAATTGAGCAAATGAGAGCTGCTATGCTACACAGCAAATTCTAACTGTATATATAAAGGATATGCTGTGCTGCTGTGTGTTTTATTTTCTTGTGATTTCGTGTGTTTTTCTCAATTAGTGTAGATTTTTTGAGAACAACCGGAGGCGCTGAACATAAAATCATTAAGTTAAATAAACTGACAAAATACTCAGGCAATTAATATTAGAATACTATTTATTAATATAACAGATGTAAAGAGATATAGATAGATAGGAACTAAAGCTAAATAGAAATTGATCTCTATACCTCTATAGAGAGAGATTGTTGGAATAATATTTCACGCACAGAAAAAAATACAAACACGTCCGATCGTTTTAATTGCTTTATTCAGAGTAAGCGTTTGAGTATAAGTATAAAAAGTTAAAAGGAATGAACAATGAAATACAATAGAAAGAAAAAGTAAAGAATGAATAACAGAGTTGCCATCTTTATGAGAATTCAACACTCCTCCTCAAATCTGGTATTCATTCATAACAATAACTAAAAGAAAAATTACTTTAATTCAATTCAAAAATGTAAATTCTTTTACATGTACACAAATGTTATTCTAAGCCTAACAACTTTACACATTTGTTATGATTCAACTTATTTAAATTCTTAGTAAATATATCTGCTACATTTTCCTGGCTTGAACAGTATTGTAAATCAATCAAATTTTTTTTATATACATCTCTTACGTGATGAAACTTTATTGCAATATGCTTACATCTCGAGTGATAGATAGGATTCTTTACCAGGTGTAATGCGCTTAAATTATCGCCATTTATTATGACCGTCTCAGGATAGTGTAGGTTGATTTCCTCGAAAAATTGTCTTAAAAAGACAGCTTCTTTGGTTGCGGTTGACAAAGCAATGTATTCTGCCTCGGTACTACTTAGCGCCACAGTTGACTGCTTCTTTGACTCCCACGAAACTACGCAACCAGCTAAAAGAAACGCATATCCAGTGTACGATTTCCGTTCAGATACATCTCCTCCCCAATCAGCATCAGAATAGCATTCGACTGCCCTCCCAGTTTTACTATAATGCAGTCCCAAGTCAATTGTAATACTTAAGTACCTTAGTACTCGTTTTGCTGCTGCCAAATGTTCGCTATGAGGGTCACTATTCTTCTGCGCGAGCTTGCATACCGAGTGCATGATATCGGGTCTGGTGCACAAAGCGAGATATAGCAACGAACCGATAATGGATTGATATTCTTGTTGTTCAGCTCTCTTACATTTAGGATCATCACAATGTACGTTATGTTTTGGATCCAACGGCGTCGCTATTGATCGACAATTCATCATATCATATTGCTGTAACAACTGCTTTATATGCCCTTTTTGATTTATTGATATTGCTCCTCTTTCACCATCTCTTGAAATCTCCATGCTTAAGAAAAATTGAACAGGACCCTTATCTACAACCTGCAAATAAATCGAAATTTCTTGTTTTATTAAATTTAACTCACTCTTATCTGAGATTGCTATGAGCAGATCGTCAACGTATACTGCGATTAAATTGATTTTCCCATCATGATGCTTCGTGTAAACGCATGGCTCAGTTTCACATCTCTTGAAGCCAATACTAATCAAAATTTCGTCTAATCTGGCATTCCACTGCCTTCCAGATTGTTTGAGTCCATACAGTGCCTTTTTTAATTTAAGCACTTTGTCAGGATGCTTGTCGTTCACGAACCCTTCAGGCTGCACCATGTATATTTCGTCGTCTAGTTTACTATTCAAAAACGCAGATGATACGTCAACATGATGCAAATACAACTCGTACTCTGCTGCTAATGCAATTATTATGCGAATCGTAGCATATCGCACAACAGGAGAAAATGTATCGGTATAATTAACCCCATACACTTGACTGCATGCTTTGGCCACCAGCCTCGCCTTAAACCGATCAACATCACCGTTCTTATTTTTCTTCACAGCAAACACCCATTTGCATTTTACGCTTTTCTGTTTTTCAGGTAGATCCGCTAGTTCCCATGTCTCATTTTTTAATAAAGCTTGATATTCTTCTTGCATTGCTCTTTTCCAGTTACTAGCATGCTGACTAGACAAAGCTTGTTTCACAGTTTCTGGAGTGTCAATACCACACAGCAAATTTAAAGTGTGATAAACCTTTTTCGGTCTTCCTGGTTTGCCAGAGCGTATTAATCTAGGACGACCAGGGCCAATACGATTTACTACAGATTGATCGACACTTTCTTCCAGCGCTGATTCATATTCGCTCTCTAACTCTTTGCCATCAACCTTGTCATTGCTTTGGTCTTGTTTGGATTCTAAAATTTCAATATTAACGTTAGCAGCTTCTCTATTAATCACTGGCTCAACAAAAGTCACATCACGGCTCACAATGGTGCTTCGTGTGGCCGGATTGAATAAACGATACCCCTTAGCCGTGTTGCTGTATCCAACCATGACATATTCTCTGCCTTTGGCTTGGAATTTACCTTTTGATCTCTTATCTAAAGCAAACGCCGTCGATCCAAACGTTCTTAAATGAGAAACATTTGGTTTTCTCTTATGCCAAACTTCATAAGGAGTCATTGCATCAAGCGCTTTTGTTGGTGACCTGTTACGCAGGTACGCCGCTGTATTAACTGCCTCTGCCCACAGTGATTCACTTAGATTTGCACCAACAAGCATACAACGCGCCATCTCCACTATTGTGCGGTTAAAGCGCTCCGCCACGCCGTTCTGTTGCGGCGTATATGGTATAGTAAGCTGATGCATTATCCCACACTCCTTCATATACTGTTGAAATGAGTTATTAACATACTCCGTACCGTTGTCGCTCCTTAACACCTTTAACGTGCACCCTGTTTAACGCTCAGTGAAAATTTTAAATTCTTTAAACTTCTCAAAAACTTCACTCTTATGTTTGAGAAAATATACGAATACATATCTTGATGCGTCGTCAACAAAAGTTAATATGTATCGTGATCTACCAACTGACAGCTTAACTGGCCCACAAACATCAGAATGCACAAGTGCTAGCAATTCAGTGGCTCTATTTTCACTGGTTGTGAATGGCTTTGTCGCGCATTTGCTTTTCATGCACACAGAGCAACTTAAATCTTTTGGCAACCCTCGCAATTGCAGTCCGCGCACTAGATCTTTGTTTACAAGTTCACGCATGCTTCCATAGTTCAAATGGCCGTAACGACTATGCCATTTTATTGCTTCAGCTGATTGCCCTGTGAAAAATAACATATTTTCTTTCATTATATATAAAAATATACCACCAATTTTTTCTCCACGCAAAATAATGCTGCCGGCGCTATCGTTGATGTATACAAATTTATTTGTAAATTTCACAATATGATTGCTGCCTACTGCTTTGGCGACAGAAATAAAATTGCATTGCAGAACGGGCACGTACAAAACTTCGTTCAGTTGAGCTTCTCTGCTTTCTGTTTTGAATCGAACTTTTCCCTTTCCTTTTGCTTCAATTCGCTTGTTGCCTGCAAGGACTATCGCCTCATCATACTCTTCGAATTCATCAAACATGTTGCGATCATAGCACATATGCGATGATGCGCCGCTGTCAATACACCAAGAATTTCGTTGCAACGCGTTTGACTCGAATGCTGAGAACAGTGAGAATGCCGTCGTTTTACTTTCATCTGGCTTCTGTTCCCTCTTTTTGCTTTCATCTGATTTCTGTTCCTTCTTTTTGTTTTTGCATTGTGCAGCAAAATTACCGTTTCTTACACAACTGTAGCATTTTAAATTTGCTCGACTTCTATGGAATTTGTTGTTGTTTGCGGACTTCGTGTTTTTCCCGTTTGACTCGCGTGCCATGAAAACTTGTGTGGTACAGTCAGCAATTGACGAATCGCACACTTTGCGTCGCTGCTCCTCTTCAAGTAATTTTACTTTTAATGCACACAGCTTTGGGAGCTCATCACGTGACTCCAATGCCACGACAAAGTTTTCAAAAGACTTAGGAAGGCTCGCAAGAAGCATTATTACAAAAAGCTCCTCTTGCAGGTCTACACCGATCTCTGCTAGCTTCTCAACAAGAGTAGAAAAACTACTTACAAAATGCTGCACTTGCTCACCTTCTCCCATGCGCATTCCCAGCAATTGCTTAAACAGTGAGACTTTTCTGGCCGGGCCTTTAGGTCTGTGTATTTCTGTTAAAACTTGCCATGCTTCCTTGGCTATTTTGCACTGCTTCACATAAGCGATTTGCATAGGCGTTATACTTAAAATGATTGTCGCCATGGAATTCTCATCAGCAGACTTCCATGCTTTCAGCTTACCTTCATCCTTTTCGTCGGGCTCCGGCTTCTTATGCGCGCCTGTCACCACATCCCAGAGTTCTTTATAAATCAGTACGCTTTTTACTTGAACGCACCAGGAATCGTAGTTGGACTCATCCAACTTTTCTACATTAAACATTGTCGTAGTCATTGTAATTATTATTTAATTTAGGAAATGGCCTGGGCCCATAACCTGTTGGAATAATATTTCACGCACAGAAAAAAATACAAACACGTCCGATCGTTTTAATTGCTTTATTCAGAGTAAGCGTTTGAGTATAAGTATAAAAAGTTAAAAGGAATGAACAATGAAATACAATAGAAAGAAAAAGTAAAGAATGAATAACAGAGTTGCCATCTTTATGAGAATTCAACAGAGATACATAAATTTATAAAGATATAGATGTAGAGAGATAAGAGATAAAGATAACTAGATAGATAAGGAAATAAAGAGACATGGATATATACAGAGATATCAAAATATATCTAGAAACCGACGTCGAGGTATAAAGAGACAAAAAAGCATAGAGATATATACATTCATATATATATATAAAAGAGATATATCATCGATCTTTTTCGAAGACGTCATCGACTTCATCAACATCTGCATTATGAGTGGTATAAATCTTTTGTAACGTTAGTAGGGCGTATCTAAGCTAAGGGAAATTTTTGGGGACAAAAAGTAAATATGGGACTATATCTAATTTTAGCTTTTTGGAAGTTTTTTTGCCGAAGTTAAAATACCCCCACGGCAGATTCTTAAAGGTAAAAAAATCTTAAATTGGAGAGCTTTTTGTATGAGATTTTGATATTAAATTAAATTAAATTAAATTAAATTATATTAAATTAAATTAAATTAAATTAAATTAAATTAAATTAAATTAAATTAAATTAAATTAAATTAAATTAAATTAAATTAACTTAAATTAAAATAAATTAAATTAAATTAAATTAAATTAAATTAAATTAAATGAAATTAAATTAAATTAAATTAAATTAAATTAATTTAAATTAAATTAAATTAAATTAAATTAAATTAAATTAAATTAAATTAAATTAAATTAAATTAAATTAAATTAAATAAAATTAAATTAATTTATATTAAATTAAATTAAATTAAATTAAATTAAATTAAATTAAATTAAATTAAATTAAATTAAATTAAATTAAATTAAATTAAATTAAATTAAATTAAATTAAATTAAATTAAATTAAATTAAATTAAATTAAATTAAATTAAATTAAATTAAATTAAATTAAATTAAATTAAATTAAATTAAATTAAATTAAATTAAATTAAATTAAATTAAATTAAATTAAATTAAATTAAATTAAATTAAAATAAATTAAATTAAATTAAATTAAATTAAATTAAATTAAATTAAATTAAATTAAATTAAATTAAATTAAATTAAATTAAATTAAATTAAATTAAATTAAATTAAATTAAATTAAATTAAATTAAATTAAATTAAATTAAATTAAATTAAAGTAAATTAAATTAAATTAAATTAAATTAAATTAAATTAAATTAAATTAAATTAAATTAAATTAAATTAAATTAAATTAAATTAAATTAAATTAAATTAAATTAAATTAAATTAAATTAAATTAAATTAAATAAAATTAAATTAAATTAAATTAAATTAAATTAAATTAAATTAAATTAAATTTTATTAAATTAAATTAAATTAAATTAAATTAGAATATAATCAATTAAATAAAATTAAAATAAATTTAATTAAATCAAATTAAATTAAATTAAATTAAATATAATTAAATTAGATTAAATTAAATTAAATTAAATTTAATGAAATTAAACTAAATTAAATTAAATTAAAAATTAAATTTAAATTAAATAAAATTAAATTAAATTTAATAAAATTAAATTAAATTAAATTAAATTAAATTAAATTAAATTAAATTAAATTAAATTAAGTTAAATTAAATTAAATAAAATTAAATTAAATTAAATTAAATTAAATTAAATTAAATTAAATTTAATTAAATTAAATAATTTAAAACAGTTTTTAAATCATAACTGTTTAATTATAATTTAAAATAAAACAGTTCCCAGTTGAATATTAAATTCGATTTCAGACCAAGCTGCCTTTTGTAACTTTTTGTAAAAAAAAAATCTCGAAAATAGATGCTGCAGTTGTCGCTCTGATTTCTCAATTTAAAATGTAAATTATTTTTTGTACAACAGCGTAGGTACTCACTCACTCAGTTCATACACCATTACTATTCAACAAAATCTTTTCTAAATAAAATCGCTCATTTCTATTCATAGCAACTTCTACACAACTGGCAGAACAATTAATTCCACTGATTGTGATTTGCTTTCAATTTAATTCTTTCTTTGAAAACTTAATTGATTTTAGAGCCGCGCCAAAATTAAGGGATGCCTTGTGTTTGATTTTCTCTCACTCAACCCTTCCTTCGCCTTTGCTCTCATTCAACACACTTTATCAATGCAAATTGTGTTTAATTATTTAAGTGCTCGTGCGTTGGTTGCTTTTTGCAGTTTTAAGTCTTGAAGTTCTTTCAAGTGAATTTTATTGTCTTGCCAGTTTGCAACGTTTAAATGATTGACAATTTAAGACAATACTTTGAAAGCGGCAACCGTTATTTAAACTGTTTTATGATGAGCTGTAGAATTTATGACATGCAGGCAAATTATATAGAGAAGCAGTTGACTTCATAATTGAAAAAAATCGAAGTTTTAAAATTTTGACTTTTAATTTCATCAGGTTAAAAGCAACATTTGTACATTCCATCTTTAACTGGCTGGAGAGTTTAAAATTTAAGCATACTTCAATTAGCAAATACATTGAGTACAATTAAAGCTTTATTAAAATGCCATTCATTATGTATGATTTCGAAAAATGCTTTACATGCACCTAAATTTTATGTTTTACTATTCATGCCAAACGATTAGGTACATCTATTGCAGTTTACTTCCATGTAGAATTTGTTAAATTTGTTAAATTATTTAAATTATTTAATCTTTTCAGAAATTACAATAACATAATATTTTATGCATATTTCTGCATCTTTAGCTTGTTCTTTAAAGGCATTTAAAGTGCAAATAAATGTGTGAAATATTTCATTTTTTTTTTCTTTGGTCGAAATTAGAAATTAAGAATGCATGCTTGAGCACATGTCTTGACAATTAATCCCAATTTAAATCAACTGCAAAAAGTATATAAGAAATAAATTAAAAATTTAAAACATGTTCATTCATGTACATGTCATCCAGATTAAATTTTAAAAGAAAAATTTTGATTTAACAAAAAAACTTAAAGACTAGTTTGCTGTCGATATGAATGTATTTCATATAAGTTCTGAGCTATTATTTAAATCATTTTTATCAGACAACTCTTACACAATCAGCAGGGTTTGGAGAACGATCAAAATACGATTATAATTACAACTAATCACCACTACAAATTTATTGCTTTCAATTTCTAATGAGTGCGAAAAATTATAAATTAAGTAAAATTACAATTAACAAATCAAGTTTTCAAAAATAACAAAAAAAAGTTTATGATTTTACCAGTTGTTTTTCACACAAAGCCACTTCGAAAAATTTATCACTCTATTTTACAGGTAACAAGCTTTCATCTTCATTTTTCAAACTTACCCATCGAACGCACAACAACATATTTTCAGAAAATAGCTAAATGGTTTCTTCTTCCTGCTCTTAGCTCATGAATTTTGAAAAAATATGCTCACGAACAATTAAAAATTCAATCTTCTCATGATAACCCATTTTGCGATTTTAATCTATCATGATAAAAACTGATGTGAGAGGAACCATGCAGTGATTTTATGAATACACTTTTTTCATGAGAGCACTTGCCAAAGCAATCCTTCGTATGTAGAACGCGGGAGCAAACAATTGAATGCATTTTGTCTCTCATGAGAGAACACGATGTCAATGTTTGGGTGAACGTTCGATTTCTTAAGTAGCATTTATCATTATAAAATACAATTGCAAAATGAGTCATCTCACTCAGGGGAAAAATGCTGTTATATCAAAGAAATCATGGGTTGAAATAACAAATTCCACTGTTAAATACCATTCACCAAATGAAACTTTCAAGTCAACAGTCGGTTAACTGTTGGTCTATAGAACACAAAGCCCATCTTAAAACGTATTTGTTGAAATTTTATCACTGTTTTAGAAATTCATGTTTTTCCCAATGTGCTGACGTGTGCGTCTAGCACTCGTGTTCACCGAAAAGACCAACAAAGCATGTTTTTCTTATTTAAAATAAATTTTTTTTTAATAAGTTGTACAATTTTTGAAGTAGAACTAGAATTTCAAATATTTATTTAAAATTTTGTTTACTTACACAGCTAGGATTCGAACCCCACGTCATCCTCATGGTACAGTCTAGCACACTTCCACTGAGCTATTGGCAACCATAAGATAGCAAAGCACATTTAAAAACTTTTTCTTAGAACAGACAGACATTTCAATAAAACCACAAAATTATTTCAACAGATGATTTTAACAGCACAAAAATACTTTGAAGCATTCATTCAGCAAAGAAACATTCAGCAACTAAACTATATCAAAGAATTCCCAATGATATCATGTACACGCTAAAAGATATTCGGGTTTAAAATTCACCGAAACTGGTAATTCGCTTATATCTCCGCTCCTCTTTGTCTTTTCAAAAGCGCATGAATCCCTTGAGGTTAAAAATTTGTTCCACTATAATGTACTTATCTTGCATTATTCTTAAAGGTTTGGGGTATTCCGACTTTAGACTTTCATTACTTGATTTAAATTTTTTTTAAATAAAAATTATTGAGTACCTTGGAGAGACAAATCGAAATTGATTTGTATCGTCTTCTATATTTGAGAATTTAAAAAGCCATGTTAAGACCACTTCTGTGAAAATAGTCCAACATTTTTGCTCAATTCGTCACCGCAGCAACAAAATTAAGTATAATATAAAATATTGACAAAAATTTGACAAGCCATGTAAATTAACTGCACAATTTTTTCTTTTTACCACAACATCGTCTGTCATAGAGTAATTTCGGGTTTTTTGATATGGTCGGGTAATGTGATATAGCTACATATTTTGTTAAATACACAATTTTCGATAAGAATCAACATGTAAACATTACGTGTTCGCTCTAATTGTTGTGAAATTGTTTTATCGGTGTAGTCGATATTTTTTTTTTTTAGTGCACTTTGCGTGTGAATTACAGTAGAAATAAATTCCACTGAAATAATAAAATTGTATCAACAACAACATTAATAACACTAAAACAAAATTTTTTCTTTTCCATAACATAGTTTTTTTTACGTAGAATTATGTCTTACAGTGCGGTTTATATGGGGTCGTTTTAACAGATTTTTTCAAGGTTATGAAACTTTTTTGACGAATACTTTAGGGTATACCTACAGCCCTTAATATACATCGTTCAAAGATAATATATGTACTAAAATATGAGATATATCCTGCGCTAAATGAATATCTAATTTTGGATTTCGCCACTATTATATTCAAGTCACAACATAGTAAAATATAAGAAGAAAAATTCATGTTTATATAAGAAAATCAATCATCAGCTGCTTATGCTGTGTCTAATGCTTTCTTTGTTTGTATTTCATTCTTTTTGCTTGTATTGTTTTTGTTTTGAACTAATTCGCAGGCTTCTTGATTGGGTTCTTGTATGTACTACTTCTTTGTTGGGTTCTTGTATGTACTACTTAAAAATAAGTGCTCTATTTTAACACAAGATGTCAATCACAACCTCTTTTCAACTCAGTCAATGAACTCAAACTGTCAAACTTAACGAAATGTGTCCGTGATCCGGTTAGATTTAACTCTTATGAGTTAAAAAACTCTTATGACGAAAGTGGCATTAATGGAAAGGACATGTGCTCAGAGTGAGATATAGTCACGATACGATTTTTTTTAAAAATCAGGGTCTTCATTTTATTTTGAAATTAGTAGTTAAGCTGACTTTAGCTCGAAAACTATATATCGGGCACAGACGTGCATTTGCTTCGCCTTCTTTTTAACTAAGTCAATGAACTCAACCTGTCAAACTTAACGAAATGTGTCCGTGATCCGGTTAGATTTAACTCTTATGAGTTGAAAAACTCATGACGAAAGTGGCATTAATGGAAAGGACATGTGCTCAGAGTGAGATATAGTCACGATACGATTTTTTTTAAAAATCAGGGTCTTCATTTTATTTTAAACTGACTTTAGCTCGAAAACTATATATCGGGCAGAGACGTGCATTTGCTTCGCCTTCTTTTTAACTAAGTCAATGAACTCAACCTGTCAAACTTAACGAAATAATAGAAAGAATTTGACATTTAGCTTGTTTCTTTTTGCTTGCTCATTTTATCATGATTACTTTTAACTTTTTCTTTGTTTTGGTCTCGATAAGAAGTCCATAATTTAGTGTTATTAATTTATAAAAATAAAAATTGTGGTGACCGTGGCATGCAGGTTAAGTGTGTGGCCTAGCATGTTTGGAGCCCGGGTTCGATCCCCAGCCGCGGCGAAAAGTTTTTTTTTTCAATAAAAAATTTTTCTGATCGGTCACCACCTCTCTGCAGACAATGGCAAACCTCAGAGAGTTAATAATGCCATGTAAAGCTTCTTGAGAACATGAACTTTAGCCGTTCGGAGTCGGCATAAAACATGTAGGTCCAGTTCTCGGTCAATTGTGTGCAAATATTTAATAACACATACAACACAATTGATCCTAAGAAGCTCGGTCAAAGTTTTTCAAGGGCTGAAATGGCCAATTTGTTTTTTTTTTTTTTGTTTTTTAATTTATAAAAATTATTAATTTATACAAAATACGTGCCAAATGGACAAAACAATCGGACCAAAGAGACAAAGTAGAAAAGGTTACAACTTAAACGGAATTCTACGTCTACACTTACGATATTATTGGAACTGTTTAATTTTTTTTTTATTTTGGTTGAAAAAACAATAGATACTGTTGTTGAACACTATTCGGGTATTGTGATATTTGTATAAATGGTATATCACATTATCTGAACGTGGTATATCACTTTACCCGCCAATTTCATTAAGAGGGAGTTACATTGTGTTGGAAAAGCTCCAAATTGAGTTACGCTATAGAGCTCCAAAGTTGTAAAACACTGAAAATTCATCAACAAATATCCTGTGTAATGCAGTATAAGCTATGAACGTTACTAGTAATTATAAATTTAAAAATACCTATATCACATTACCCGAAGTAAACACACAAACAAAAACAAAATTGGCCATTTCAGCACTTGAAAGGACTTTGACCGATCAATTATGATGAGTCTTATGATCAATTGTGTTGTATGTGTTATTAAATATTTGCACACAATTGACCGAGAACTGGACCTAAATGTTTTATGCCGACTGCGAACGGCTAAAGTTAATGTTCTCAAGAAGCTTTACATGGCATTATTAACTCTCTGAGGTTTGCCATTGTCTGCAGAGAGGTGGTGACCGATCAGAAAAATTTTTTATTGAAAAAAACTTTTCGCCGCGGCTGGGGATCGAACCCGGGCTCCAAGCATGCTAAGCCACACACTTAACCTGCATGCCACGGTCACCCGAAGTTACTCTGCAATAAAATGGCCAGCAAATTATATAGTCAGGTAATGATAATTTCATGAATTAAAAGACGATTAATAGCAACTTTGGAAAGAGCAGACAAAAATTCTTATGCAACTTGCTTTCACATATCTGAAAAATAGGATAAGAACTTTAGATTTGGAACTACTTTTGGAGTGTAGAAGTTTGAATTACATGCAAAAATCCCATAATTTTTTTGCATTTCGGCTAGAATTTCAGCACAAAAGCACGATTGATCAGAATTCGAACGTTGTGCTAATCGATGAACTTTCACAAAATGAATTTTTAAATAAAAATCCAGAGTAATAACTTCACATCTTCTGTCCTTGTTGACATTTTTTTCGAAAAAAATTTTCAAAATTATTATGAACGCATTTGGTGAAAAGACAAATCATGCCTTTAACGGGGGACAAGACTTGGCCGTTTTTTGAAATCGACTCTTTTTACAATTTTGTATTTTAGTAAATATTCTTTAGATTCTAAGAAAAAAAATTTCATCGAAAAATTCCTACGGGTTCAAAAGTAACAGCCGCATAAGAGAGAGTGCATTTTTAATTTTCTTGCATTTTTCTTTGCTCACAAACTTAGAACGCGTTTATCTTGAAACCATGTTTTTCGTACTGGTTGCGGCACTAACGGGTTCAGTTTTTGATAAAATTTTTTTTTTTTTGTATATTTTTAAACTTGATTCGCTATCGTATGACACGAGCTTTTATAATTTTTTATACCCTAAACCTGCAAGGTCAGGGTATATTAACTTTGTGCAAACGTTTGTAACGCATAGAACGAAGCGAGTCCGGTATAGAAAAGTATATATATTCTTGATCAGCGTCACCACGTGGGTCGAGCTATCCATGTCCGTCCATCCGTCCGTCCGTCTGTCCGTCTGTGTGTTGTCCGTATACACAGGATAAGAAGAAGAAGTTGAGATAATTGCATGAAACTTGGTACACATAGTCACATGGACACAAGGACCTGCACTATTGAATATTTTTGGAATCCGCCCACGGACACGCCTACCTTACATGCAACGCAAAAATTGAAAACTGCATAACTCAGCTCATAATTAGCCTACAACAATAAAATTTGATATGTATGTGTTTTATACAAACACAAAGATGTCTTCGAAAAATGGACGTCATCCGCTCACAGACACGCCTACCTCCCATACAACTCAAAAATTGAAAACACAATAAATAAGCCTCTGTTTAACCTGCAGAGCTAAAATTTGGCAAATATGTTTTTTATGACAAGACAAAAATGGTTTTGAAAAATGGACGTCATCCGCTCACGGACACGCCTACCTCGCATACAACCCAAAAAGTTTAAAACTAAATAAATAAGGTTATATTTGTCATAGAGAAATTAAATTTGGTATGTATGTATTTTATAGCAAAACTAAGGTGTGTTCAAAAATTGGGAGGAATCCGTCCATGAATTCGCCCACCTCCCATAGCGAAAGCACAATAAGGGCATTAACTGTGAGCTACAGGAATAAAACTTGGTATGTGTAAATTTTTCATCAACATTTAAATGCATATAAAATATAGGCTTCATCCGAAAAATTTTTTTTTTGAAAAGTAGGTTTAGGGTATTTCATAGTCAGCCTAGACCGACTTTAGACTTTCTTTACTTGTTTTTTCAGAATTTATTTTTAGTTATTTTTTTATGAATTTTAAAAGTCAATATTTTTTTCGAAAAAACACTTTCAAATTTGGAACATCACCAAGAATTGAAAAAAACTTGAAAAACAACCTCCTGTCATATGATAACCAATTTTGTTACGATTTAAAAAAGTAATTTTTTTTTAAATCGGACAATTTTTGCGACTCCCAGCGCTGCAACCACGAGGCTCCGTTTTTTTTCTCTGCTGCCAGTTTGGATCTCTAAAGAACCATGTTGGAGTGAAAAATTAATTTTTTTGAATTTTTTTTTTTGTAATTTGTTCAATTCTCTACAATAATAAAAACAAATTATGAATTTTTTAAAAAAAGGTCTGTTTTCTCTGCCGCGAATGTTATGTCCCTCCTTAAGAGTTAAGCCTAGTACTCTGCTCGTTTGCGTGAAACTTCACTCGCAACATTAATTTTTTTGTTGCGTGCAAATTTTGACATATATTTTGCTGCAAAGAAATTGAAAAATTTGAGAAAATCATGCTTTACTTTTCAAAATAGAGAAAAATAAATATACATATGTATATAAAAAAACAAAAAATTTTCACCAACTCTGAGTTTTCACTTCAAAATAAATGGGCAGTTCAAAGAAATTGTTCTGAAAAAATGTTGCAAGAGAAATGTTGCGAGTATTTTTCACAGAGGAACAGAGTACAACTTTAGCGAATTGTACTCTATTGTTTTTTGTATAGAAATTTGAGTGAAATTTTACATGATACTGAACAGGAGGAACATTACATTCGCGGCAGAGAAAACAGACCTGTTTTCAAAAATTCAAAAGTCAAAAACAAAAATTTTTCCAAATTTTTTTTTATTATTGTAGAGAATTGAACGAATAACTAGAAAAAAAATTCAAAAAAAATATATTTTGCACTCCAACATGGTTTTATAGAGCTCCAAACTGGTGGCAGAGAAACAGAGAACAGGTGTCGCAAAAATTGTCCGATCTGGAAAAAATTGACTTTTTTAAATTTTAACAAAATTGTTTATTGGATGATAGGCGATTTTTTTCAAAATTTTTTTTCAATATTTGGTGATGTTCCAAATTTGAAAGTGTGTTTTTTCGAAAAAAATATTGACTTTACAAATTCATAAAAAATCGTAAAAAAATTTAAAAAAAACTCGTGTTATACCATAGCGAATCAAGTTTAAAAAACTACAAAAAAAAAAAATATTTCGTCAAAAAATGAACCCTCTAGTGCCGCAACCAGTACGAAAAACATGCTTTACAAATTCATAAAAAATCGTAAAAAAATTTGAAAAAAACTCGTGTTATACGATATCGAATCAAATTTAAAAAAATACAAAAAAAAAATTTCGTCAAAAAATGAACACTCTAGTGCCGCAATCAGTACGAAAAAACATGGTTTCGAGATTAACACGTTCAAAGTTTGTGAACAAAGAAAAATGCAAGGAAAAATAAAAATGCGCTCTCACTAATCCGGCTGTAACTTTTGAACCCGTATGAATTTTTCCATGAAATTTATGGTTTTCAAATTTTAAGATTATTTGCTAAAATACAAAATTATGAAAAAAATTGGACGATTTCAAAAAACGTTCCCCTTAAGAAAGGATGATGTCTACGATCAAAAGTTTAATGCGTATTTTTTCAGTTATTATTAAAGTATATTGCGCTGATTTTGAAGCAAATTCTTTTCTGTTATTACATTTTTCAATAAATGACTTTTTCATTAGCTGACTGTATCACTTACAGGCCATTTTACGGCATAAAGAACAATTGATAGCAATTTTGTGAACAGTGCGAAGCCTTCCTTTTTTCTACTAGGTATCACATATCAAAAATTCAGGATAAGAACTTTTGTTTTGGCACTTTTTTTGGGCTATAGAAGTTTGTGTTTCATTCAAAAGTGACGTTGTTTTTTTTTTTGCATTTCGTATCAAATTTTACCACGAAGAACGTACTCAAACAATTTTGCTGGTGAAAAATCTACGATGTGGATTTTTAATTATATATTGTTTTTGACGTTATTAATAAGAAAAACTATTATATGAGACATGAGGGGGATGAAGGATGATTTATAACATTTTCAGATTTTTGTTGTTCTATTTATTGATGAAGGATCTTATGTGCATACAAACAATTTTAAAACTTAAAACAACCATATTTATGGCTATTTTAAAAAGTAACTAATTGACAAATAAAATAATATGATTTAATAAAAATTTCAGTACACATATATAACTTTGAATTCAATTTTCTCGAAACCACTTTTTCATATATATTTTCATGTTAGATGTTTCTGATAAATACCATCAATACACCATATAGTGCATGCCTCACATATTTTAGCAATCTTACTGATTGTAAGAGATAAAGTTGTCAGAAAAATGTTGCAAAATTGGCATTCAAATAAAAGTGCGTTCCACGTTATTGAAACAGACCCATAGGATAATACGATATTTTTACTTTATTATCGAAAGCAAAAAAAAAAATCAAATTGTAAATAAATTCCGTAAATTACATACATTCATGACTATTTAACTGCAGCACTTATAATTATAATTAACGACAGATAAAATGAAAAAAAAAAAACAAAAAAATAAAAAAAAAATATAACAAAAAATAAGGCTTAAAATTTGCCATCAAACATAAACATTTTATGTAAATCGTTAATTTTTATTGTTCAGGCTCAGGTCTTTTGCCAAATTGAATAAAAACAATTAAACGTTCAAGTGTCCTTCATGCGGTGAAATATCGTGTCGATTGGCAGCCGCATCAACATCATCATCATCATTATCATCATTGTCGTCAACAACAGCAGACCGGATGCGCGCAATAAAACCGGAAAGAGCTTTTAAATTACAGTGCGTGCCAGCACTTCCGTTCGGTAGAAAAATTGCAATTATGCAGTTAATGGAGTTGCATAAACTTGTTGGCTTAATTATGCACAAAAATAGCACACTTCGGTATTTGCAACAAACAAAATAAATTAACTTCGAGTAGATGCGAGTTAACGATGCTTTAACGATAAAAAAAGTAAACAACAATTGTAAGCATTTATAAAACAAAATATTACAAACATGCCAGTGAGTGAAAGAAAAAACCAAAAGATAATTTATAAAATATGTTAAACATGTTGATGTTAATGCAAAAAAAAAAAAACAAAAACATTAATTAAAATGAGGCTTGTTCTGAATCATATGATTATCATTGGTCAGAATTTTTTTCTTATAACCAAAAATGATGTACATAATTTCAACTGTGCAGCTGAACAACTATGTATACAATTGTTTAATGAAATTTTAACTTTAACCGCACTTGCACTACAGCTCTGCATGTTAAAGTGAAAAATGAACTCATAGCATACGTCAATTGCAACATTACTGCAGTACAGTTTAAGTAAATATGCAGACAAATGCACGGAGTACACATGGCAACTTCTTATCATTTCCTTTTTGTTCATTTTCTTAGAACTTCAACCGACTTCACATCATTTCTTTCTTTTCAAATCAATATTTATTTCCCAGCAAAGCGTACAATTTTTATGTTAAATCAAGCAAAAAATTGCTTTCAAAGTAAATTTTCTTGTGTTTCGAGAAAAAAAGAGATTTTATGTATAAATCAAACTTATAGACCGGAGTAAGTTTATTTTTATTAAAATTGCTTTTGGTCTTGCATGTTTTGCAATGCAATAGAAATTATTTGCATATTTTTTGCGTAGAGCACTAGTGGTGACGGAGCATTTTATCTCAAAAATATGTTTAATAAAGGTTATTCTGATGAAATGTATAAAAAAAATATATATATTAGATATATATATTAGAAAGAAAAAAATAAAACGAGACGTATTTGAGTCATTTATTTTCGGCCACATTCCAACATTTCCTGCGAGTTGTTAAGAAGTTCATATAAGGTTAGGGTAAAGTCAGAGAAGACCTAGTTTTTGATATTTGATATGTTAGCAGAACATACAGCCTGAGACATTCTGAGCCATTCTGAACCATTTCCTAAAGAAATCTTGCCAAAAAACCAACCAGATACAAATTACAAGAAATTTAAAAATCATCCTTTGGTGTTTGAAAAGTTCAACAAAAAAATTTTGTCTGAAGATGTGCCGATAACCGACAAAACTAATGATACACTTCGATTGATCCAAAAGGGGGCAACCAAAAGGGGGTTTTGGGGTCTAAGCCCCCCTCCCAAAAGTTATTGTAGTACCAAGCAAAATAGGATCCTATCAAAGTGATTTACAAAAAAAGTAAACACACGTCTTATCAATTTAGTGAAAACTCCATACGTATATTTAAATTCAATTTTCGTTGACTTATAATTTTTGGTTGTTGTTAAATGTTTGTTAAGTTCTGATTTTGTTCACTTTGGGTTATTGACAATACTTCGATTTGAGTTATCTTTTCAACTTTAAGCATAGAACCCAGTTAGGCGGCTGAAGTATTTGGGAAAAACTTAAGTTTTGTAATACAAAATAATAAAGCTTGAATTTGAGGACAATCGGTTAGTCACTCGCCACTGAAATAATTAAGCAAATTCCCTCTACAAATTTAATATTTCGTCCTGTTTCTGTCATAATTTGTTTTAAACGCAAACTTTCCAAAACTCGGCAGGAATTAAGTTTACTAGTATCGCCCGGGGTCGAAATTCGACCAATTTATTGATTACCTATTTATGCGAGATGGCTCAAATAAGTTCGAGGCTATAACTCTTACTTGATTGGAGATATAAAGCTATTTTCTTCAAAAAAATTATTTTGTTATTTTATTATTTTTTTACATTTTAAAAAAATGTAATTTTGTCAAAAAAATCATAGCCTTCATTTTTTGATGGCATGGACAGTTTATTAATTTAGTGTCAAGACAAAATAAATTCATTTAAAAACCAGTAAAGACTTTGAAAGAAAATTAAAAATGCAATTTTGAAATTTTTGAGTTTTTGTTTTTGTTATAACAATAATCATTTTTACCCCATATTTTAAGAAAAAATCAAATTTTGTGGTCTTTTTTTAAAATTAATAATTTAAATATAAACAATTAAAAAAACCCTCTTATTTTCAAAAGTTTTTTTAACTAATTAATAAGAATTAAATACAAAAAAGAAATAAATGAAATCTGTTGACAGATGGCGAAGATATTGGTTTCCCAATTTAGAACATTCATTTGAACAGTTAGAACAGTTTTTTTCCTCTCTCTTGGCATTTGGTTGAAATACACGCTTAATAACGAACGACAATATTAAGACAAATTCATTAAAAATACTTTTGGTTCGAACTTTGCTGTAATTTTTATCACATTTAAAAGAAAATTTAACAAACTTTCAGAAATAATTAGAAAAACTGCAAAACCGTAAAAATTCGATTAAGATATTGACATGGAAAGTAAAATTTTTGAATTCAAAAAACATTTTTCTACAAATTTTATAATTGACGAATGAATAAAACTACATTTTTTTAAGAAATTATTACTTTTTAAAAAAATTCAAATTCGACCAACTCAAGAACTCTCCCCCCCCAACCAAATTTCATATTAATCAAAGAGCAGATTTTTTCTCAAAAATTTAATTTCTCTCTTAGAAGGTTGGAAAACTGATGAAATATATGTATATCATTTATGTATACTTTCTGCACATCTGAGCAACCTAACCTTTCGAATGATATAAGTTTCATTTATTTTGAGTTTTAATTAATACCAAAAAAGCGTACGACAAACTTTAATGTTCACGTATTAATATATAAGATAGTGAAGTCATGTATGTGATTCAGTAAAAACATTATTCTAATTGACTTCCGAAACTAGAGAAAACAATTCACAATTTCATAATTTTGTATCATACTTTCCCGAATCTGCTTCATTAAAAATTTCTCTAAATTGCCAAATATTATCTGATATAAAGATTATTTATGCCTGATTTATGATATAAAGGCTTATAAGAAAAACATGTGTTGGCTTGATTTTTCATCTGTTGACCCCTTTTTTGTTTAGTGATATATTAAATTTATACCAATAAGAAGGAATACTGACTGCTGAAATGCTGAATTCCATATAAATAATTTTTTTTTAAGCATATGTCTATCCAAATAATGTTTATATGATATGAGTTCTATCGAAACAATATCTTTTTAAGGTCAGGCCTTCACGACACTTTTAAAAGAGGGATTTTATTGAAAAAGATTTTGAAAATGAAAAATTATGAATTATAAAATATTTTGCACCAGTTACGGAAGGCAATCGGAATTATTTTTATACTGAATCATGCGGCTTCACTGGTTACTTGATTCCCACAAATAATTTGGGTTAGACGTAAGCGTTCAAAAAATTACGACATAAAATAACGAGTTTGAAGGAAATTTCTTCGGTTATATAAGAGGTGAGGGACTCAACTCAAAATGTAAGAAACAAAACGTAAAACAGCAGTACAACGGCATGAGTTAAAAAATTTATTTTTTTTCGGGGAGAGATCAAATTTTGACAACGTACAAGATTGCGTTATTCCATATTGACTAAACGAATAATTTAAAAAACGAATATTTGCAGTAGTTAGTAAAATATTTATTTGAAAATGTACTTGTTGAAATCTAATTGAAACCACTTGCTTGGCTGTAACAGAGCGGTTTTCATTATTTTTGAAAAAGAACGGTTTAAACCACACAAAACTCTAAACAGCTCTAAAACTGTCTCTGGCTGCCTTTCAGACCAAATATGGCAATTTTGTTTGTTGACGTAACCACGTAACCATTGATCCAAAAATAAGCTTCGTCAGTGAAGACAATTTTTGAATAAAAAACTGGATCTTCATTCAATTTTTCTAAGGCCCATTCACCAAACAAACGACGTTGTGGTAAGTCACCCAGTTTAAGTTCTTGCACCAGTTGGACGCACTTTTGTATGGTTTCATACCGAGGTCCTTACGTAAAATTTTCGCGGTGGTCGAATAACACAAGCGCAATTGTTGAGAACGGCGGCGAATTGCAAATCGTAATCTTCATTGACACTGATCGAGCAGCAATATTCTCCCGGTACTCGGCAGTCTCTGCCTTTGGTTTGGTGGTTTAACGTCTAATAAAGTGAAGCTGGTGCTAAATTTGGACACGATACCTTGCATGACCTGTTCGGTGGTTCGATTATGACAGCCATTAAATTGCCGTTATGACCGAATTTCTCTCAAAGTACGACTTTTAATAATAAAATTAAATGATTTGCAGGAGCTTTTAGGCTATTGCTATTCATGATGAAATGGCAAACTTTACTGAGCATTTTTGGCTTTGCCAGCAATCACGCGTGAGATGTCAAAAAATTACACTGAAAAACAAATAGCAAAAAAATCACCCTTTATTAAGAAAACAAAATAAATAAAAATATTTGTTTGAACATTCTTGAAACTTATTGCTGTGATATGAAAAAAAGCTGTGAAGCATTTGAAAAAAATAAATATGTGGCTTGCCCTGCCCGAAGATTGAACAAGGAAACATTAGTACGAATATAGAATGCATTAAACAATACATCACATCCGTTATAATAACGTTAAATTGTTTTCATATATGAGCTCGATATTTGAAAAAACCCCCTACCCCCCAAAAAAAACTCCTGGTTGCGCCCCTGACAGTGATATTTTTATACCCTAAACCTGAAAGGGCAGGGCATATTAACTTTGTGCAAACGTTTGTAACGCATAGAAATCAACGAGTCCGGTACACGGAGGAAAATTTGAGCCGAAAATAATCACAAACTAATTAATTTTTGGATTGACTCTGAGCTAAGCCATAATGTTCTTGATATCAAGCCCTAAATTGATTGTTTATCAAAAAATTAACACGCCCATTTGTGCATAAAGTACGTGATTTTTGCATCATTTATCAAACAATTAATATGCTCATTTGTGCCCAATTTGTCATTTTGGTATTGTTTATGAAAAAAAAAAAAATACTCATTTGTGTCCAATGCATGCCAGTTATGGATTGATAGTACAAAAACAAGTCAATCAAATTATGTCAAATGTGAACTTTATTTTAAATTAAATAAAAAACATAAAACAAAAAAGAAAAAAACAGAGAAAAAACTATGATATGAAAAATAAAAATTATATTTTCATTGTCCAAATTAGATATGTTTCATGCAATTCGGACAGGAAAATATAATTTAGTAATTGGTTCTCTGCACTATTATACTAATAGGAACAACAACCATGGGTCACATGGACCCAAGGATCTGCACTATTCCACCACGGACACGCCCACCTCCCATACAACGTAAAAATTTAAAACTGCATAACTCAGCTCATAATTAGCCTACAACAATAAAATTTGGTTTTTATGTGTTTTGTATCAACACAAATATGTTTTCGAAAAATATCCGTGTAATCCGCTAACGAATACGCCCACCTCCCATAAAACCCAAAAATTTAAAACGCAATAAATAAGCCTCTGTTTAACCTACAGAGATAAAATTTGGCACGTATGTTATTTATGACAAAACAAAGACGGTTTTGAAAAATGCACGTCATCCTCCTTCGGACACGCCTACCTCCCTTACAGCCCAAAAAATTTAAAACTCAACAAATAAGGTTATGTTTGTCATAGAGAAATTAAATTTGGTATGTATGTATATTATACCAAAACTAAGGTGTGTTCAAAAATTGGGAGTAATCCGTCCATGAACACGCCCACCTCCCATAGCGAAAGCACAATAAAGGCATTAACTGTGAGCTACAGGAATAAAACTTGGTATGTGTAAATTTTTCATCAACATTTAAATGAATATAAAATGTAGGCTTCATCCGCCCACGGACAAGCCCATTTACAATAAAAATTTTTTTGTTTTTGAAAAGTGGGCTTAGGGTATTTCATAGTCGCCCTAGACCGACTTTAGACTTTCTTTACTTGTTTTTTTTTTTATTAAAAAAGTTACTATTTTTGATGAAGAAACAGTACTTTTTTAACCGACTTCAAAAAGGAGGAGGTTCTCAAGTTGGTTGGTTTCTCGGTTTTTTTTTTTTTTTGTGAATGTATGTACATCGATTACTCCTAAGGTACTTGCCCGATTGCCATATTTTTTGTCAACATATAGAGACTATCAACGCGGAGGTGCCTGTTTATGGAAGTGGGCGGTATTCAGCTAAGGGGCGTGTCTCTATATGAAAAACACTGTATCTCAGTAAATATTGACACTAGGGTAATAAAATTCACAATAAAATTACAAAGGCAGGCACAACTATTAAAAATGACGATCACTTTAGTGGGCGTAATTATAAAAAAAGGTGTGGCAATATTGTAAAAACTCTGTATCTCGAAGAAAATTAACACTAGAGTACTGAAATTAAGTACAGAGTTAGGCACAATTATTAAAAATTATTATTAAAAAAGTGGGCGTTGTTCGACAAAGGGGTGTGGTAATATAAGAGAATGACTGTGTCTCGAATAATATTGATACTAGGGTACAGAAATTTAGTACAACGGTAGGAAAAATTAAAAATAATTTTTGTATAAAAAAAATGGTCGTTGTTCGAGAAGGGGAGTGGCAATATTAAAAAAAAACACTGTATCTCGATTACTATTGCCACTACGATACTAAAATTTAGTACAAAGGTAGGTACAAATATAACAAATAACTGCCAGTAATTTGGGCGGCATTCTATAAAGGGGCATGTCACTATAAGAAAAACACTGTATCTCAGTAAATATTGACACTAGAATACAAGAGTCAATAAAATTCACAGCAAAAATGCAAGGGTAGGTACAATTATAAAAAAATACGGTCACTTAAGTGGGCGTTAGTTGACAAAGAGGAGTGGCAATATTAGAAAAACTCTGTATCTCGAATAATATTGACACTAGAGTACTAAAGTTTACTACAGAGGTAGGTTCAATTATAAAAAATTAATTTTAATAAAGTGGGCGTTGTTTGATATAGGGGTGTGGCAATATTTAAACCACAATGTATGTCGGATAATATTGACACTAGAGTACTGATATTTAGTACAGAGGTAGGCACACTTATAAAAAGTTTTTGTCAATAAAGTGGGCGTCATTCGACAAAGGGGTGTGGCAATATTAGAAAACACTGAATCGAATAATGACACTACTATCTGAAAAAGTACAGACGTAGGCACAATTATTACAAATTACTACTGAGGAATTGGGCGTTATTCGACTAAGGGGTGTGGCAGTGTGTAAAAAAACTGTATAATATTGACTTAAGGGTAATAAAATTCAATGTTAGAATGGGTAGAACTATTGAAAACACTATGGCAAAGAGTGAGATATTCTCGACAAAGAGGCGTGTCGCTATTATAAACACACTTTATTTCAGTCAATATTGACAATGGGGTAGTGATAAAAATACAAGGAAGGTACTGATAAACATACTGACAAAGACCAGAATAAGAAACGACAGAAAAGCATTTTCCATATTATGAGCATAAATAATTGGTGTTTAATTAATTTATACACTTTTTAAAATATATCATTTTCTCTAAAAAGAAAGATATAAAAACTTTTTAACAAAAAAAAAAACCTACTTCAAAATCTTTTTAAATTACTTTTACTATTTATTTCTTGGCCAAATTTGATAATTTATTTATATTCATTATTATATTGGAAATCTTATGATATCAATTATTCTGAATTTTTTTTTTATTTTTATCATATATATATTAATGTTTTTATGATAATAAAAGTTTCGAAGTCGGCGCTAATATAATCAGACTTTTTGTGCAGCTGCAACACACATATAGCATTTTAATTAAGATTTAAGAAAAATTAAGATTACAAATTAATACAGCGTCACCTAAGCGGGATATTCACAAATAAAAAAGTCTTAAATAGAGTAGGGATGGCAAAAATATCATGATTTTATGTCAATGATTAGCGCTGACTAGAAGCTTTTATTATCACAAAAAATTAATATATTTATGATAAAAATAAAAAACTTCAGAATAATTGATATCATAAGATTTCCAATATAATAATGAATATAAATATTGATAATTTATTTATATTCATTATTCATTTGACCAAGAAATAAATAGTAAAATTAATTGAAAATTATTTTTTACTTTGTAGTGATTTTGAAGTAGGTTTTTTTTTTGTTAAAAAGTTTTTTATAATAAAGCGAATGTGTTTTTGAAAAATGGGCGCCATTCACCAATGGACACGCCTACCTCCCATACAACCCATAAAATTGAAAACTCCATAAATAACTTTATATTTGTCCTACAGAGATAAAATTTGTTATGTATGTATTTTATATCAAAACTACGATGTGTTCAAAAATTCAGCGTAATCCATCCACGAACGGCCACCTCCCTAACAACCCACAATAGCAAAAGCACAATAAAGGCATTAACTGTGAGCTAAGGGAATAAAACTTAGTATATGTAAATTTTTCATCAAAATTGCAATGTATATAAAATATGGGCTTCATCTGCCAACGACTACATATTTTCAATAATATTATTATATTTCGAAAAATTTGGTTTAGATTTTAGACTTTCTTTACTTGTTTATCACCAATTTTGGTACAAGGTAGATAGATGTGTTTTCATTTGTAGTGAGTGTTTTTTTATTACAAAATTAAATAGTATTGATGTAGAAATAGTAATTTTTTTAAATATTATTTTTAAATTTTGAAGGTAATTTTAAACAACAAAATAATGGTTATTTATAAAAAATATTTTTTTTTTTTTTACTATTTAAAATAGCATAAAATCGGCAGAATAAGATTTGAGTTTCTTGTTAAGATAAACTTTAATAAGAAAGTTGAGTAAATTCAGATACGGGTAAATAAATCCGTAAATGACTTTTGAAATTGAACCTGTTTGGCATCAATAAATTATTTGGAATCAAGCTCTAAGAATAATTCTAAAAAAATATGGTTTCTAAGATTTATAAACTAAAAATAAATCCACACATTTTTGAATTTTTGTACGATAAAGCAGTGAACAAATGAAATTAATTGTTTGTACACTGAGAGAAAAATGTGTTAAAATTAAATGAAATTGTGTTCACATCTAAAGAATATGTTTTTGAAATAGAGCTTGAAACAAATTCATTAAAATTAAACACAACTGTATTTAAATTTAAATTCAAAACAAAAGTTTTGTTTTTAAAACAATGTTTTTGTTATGAAAAACAAATTTAAAACAAAAATTTTAAAATTTAAAGCAAATATTTTAAAGCATATTTTCGATGCCATTTTTTTAGCTTTACCGAGTTTTTAACATCAGATGCACAGACAGCTACCCTCGGGACCTCCGAATGTTAACTCCATTCGATGAATTTTACATTTGATATATTTTAATATTTAATTAATTAGTTCTTATTTTATGGTATGTTCGATATTTTTCAAACCAATTCAAAAAATTCAAAAATTTTCATTATAATCAAATTTTTGTTTGTTTTTTCAAAGAAATAATGAGAGAAAATAAAAAAAAAGAAAGTAGTTTATAGGTAGCTGAAAATTAAACATACTTGTTTTAATTTTTGTTTTGTAGAAACGCAATGGCGTTAAATTTCTATTTCAAAATTTTTTGTTTAATTTTAAAGTATGTTTTTTTTCTCAGTGTATGAATAAGAAATATTTCATTTTATCAGATTTCTAAAGCCGACTTCTCACATTCCGTCGGTTTTCGCACACAGCTTTGATTGAAGCGATACACAGAAAGAAAGAAGAACTTAATACCTTTCCAACAATAACAATTCCACGTAAATCTAAAAAAAATATGTTTTTTAAAAGCGGTTTTAAAAAAATGTCTTTTTAAAAATATCAAAAAAATTAAATTTTTGGTGGTCAATAAGAGTTATTATAATGGAACACAATTTTTAAATTTTTTGAATATCAGAATATTGGTATAAGTAAGAAATTTCATATTTTAAAAAGTTACAAGCAAAAAACATGTTTTTTTACTAAAAAGGACCTTCAGGAGAATCAAAATTGCTTCGGCGGTTTTTCTCCGATTTGAAAAAAAAGTATGCAGAAATCATTTTAATGAGTTCCTCTAACTTTTGAGACCCCGACCGGTGAAATCTAAATTTCGATCCGGTCTATTATACAGCTAGGGTTCGAACCCACGTCCCCCGCATGACAGTCTAGTGCACTTCCACTGAGCTGTTGGCAACGATAATATAAACATAGCAAAACACATTTAAAAACTTTTGCTTGGAAAAAATACACAATTCAACACAAGCACAAAAAATATTTCAACAGATGATTTTAACAGCCCAAAAATACTTTGAAACGTTCATTCAACAAAGAAAATTGTTTACTTAAACGCAAATCATTCAATCGAACAGTGTTTTGAAATAACAGTGGCCGACTGTAAATATAACAGTTGATATTTTTTTGGGTGTACTGGACTTATGGTGGAGAGGTTTGAACCCCAAAAATGAACCCCCTTGACTACAGGCCTGTCTTAATATGTGCAAAATTGATTGAAAACTGCAATAAAATCCCACACAAAGTGACTTTTAAAAATTTAAAAATAAAAAAACAGCAATATAGCAACAATTTCTTTTATCACTTCTTTTATCAGCCAAAAGGTTTTATCCAGAAAAAAAGTATTGTTTTTTTATCGGTTTGAAAATCAAATGTTACCGTAACTTATGCTTAACAATATAATTTGAAAAGTTTTAGAAAATCAACAACAATGCAGATATTTTTATACCATCATCAAATCAAATTTCAAACATCAATCAAAGTCATGTGCTTTTTTTACAATGCAATCACATAAACTTGCTCACTAACGCACCCAAGCAACAAATACAGATATTATCTATGTGTTCAAATGAAAAAAAAAAACAGTCTTCTTATGATGAAAATAGAATTCAACTCTATGTTCGCAAACCAGTTCGTATTACTTGTATTGCCATGACAACTAAATGGCTAAATAGGGGCCATATAAAAAAAAAAGAAAAAACAAAACAAATTCCAATTTATGCATTACAAAAAACAAGTTAAAGAATTCAAAACAACCTGAACACAGCGCCTACATTCCAACACATACCAACAACTAACAACCAATACGTTGAGCCTGAATTTATGTATTTATTTAACTTGATATTGTAAACAAAGAAGAACATAACAACAACAAAAACAGAAACTCATTTATTCTAATATATTGTCTGGGTCAATAAACTGCCATTTGTCATTCTTGTTAAAGGCAAAAAAAACTAAAAAAAAAATTAAGTAAAGAAAACCTGGCGACAACGAAAGCCTGCTAGCCGAATTGAAAAAAAATTCGCATAAAAAAAATGTCAAAATAAATTCATCTCATCTATTTAATGAATGGTTCTTAAGTTTTTTGCATTATTTAATTTTGGTAGATGAAAATTTTGAGATGAAAAAAAACGATATAGTTGAAAATTTAAAGTGAGAAGTATTTCAATTAATATTGAATTATTTATATCAAAAAATTTCCGACAAGAAAGAATCTAAAAACTGCATTAATACAGCAGCAACAGAGTGTTGTGTATTTAAAAGGTAAAGGTAAAAAGATAAAGGTATTTACTAAATGCGTGAAAACTTTGAAAAACGACTTTTCCCAGAGATGAGACCAAGCCAGATCGATTTTTCAACCCCCCTAACCTATATTGTAAATTTCATCGAAATCGTTAGAGCCGTTTTCGAGAACGCAGTTGCAAATCTAAATAATATATAAAATCAAATCTTTGTCTGTCTGTCTGTCTGTTACGTATAGGCTCGCGCACCGTTTATCCGATTGAGCTGAAATTTGGACACCGAGTACGTTTGACAGAGAGAAAGAACATAGGATATGTAAAAAAGTGGGCGAAAGTATGTAGGCGTGGCACTCTATAATAACTTCTAAACGCCTAGACCGATTTCAATGAAATTTGGTACGAGAGTTCAACTGCTCTCAAAGTAAAACATAGGCTATAAAAAATTTCAAAGACTTCCGCAAGAGGGCGCTTTAAGTAGTGCGTTTTAAAGACATAATAACTCCTAAATGCCTGTACTGATTTCAATAAAATAGGTTCAACTGCGCCCAATATAAAGCATAGGTAAAAATGTGGGCGGAAGTATATGGGCGTGGCACGCTATAATAACTCCTAAACACCTGGACCGATTTCATTGAAATTTGGTATGAAGGTTCGGCTGCGCCCAAGATAACATAGAATATAAAAAATTGCAAAGACTTCCGTAAGAGGGCGCTTTAAGTGCTCGTTTTAAAGACATAATAACTCCTAAATGCCTGTACCGATTTCAATCAAATTTGGTATGAACGTTCAACTGAACCTAAGAAAAAACATAAAATATAAAAAAATCCAACGACTTTCGCAAGAGGGCGCTTTAAGTAGTGTATTGTTAAGACTCAATAACTCCTAAATGACTTGACCGATTTTACTCAAATTTGGTACGTAAAATAACTTGACCCTACAACAGAATTCAGGCTATTAAAATTTCAGAAAACTTCCGTGAGAGGGCAATTTATTCAATAAACTATATTTGACTCATTCGCGTCAAAACGGATGAACCAATTTTGATGAAACTTGGTAGGAATTTGTATCTGTTACTCAAATAGATCCTATGTTTTTAGAAGTTCCTTTCGACAAAAACCAAGGAATGAGCCGAAAGCAAACATAGTCAAGAACTAAAGAGTAACAAAAAAAAAATTTAACGAATACGAGCAGAAGCTATATAGAGATGAATAGAAATTAACCGAACAGTATCGACCAACACCGAAGTTGAACGAAGATAATCCAAAAATCGAATCGATAAAGAATTTTTAAAAATTTGATTTTTTTTTGAGATAAGAAAAACTTTCAACGCATTTTTCTCGAAATGAATTTTTTCAAACTGGGTGACCAATTCCTCAGAAACTAGGCATCAGATCGAGACGTTGAAGATGCCTTTTTTTAGTAATCATGTTCGGTAGGTACAGTTTTATGGAAATTTGACTTAACACTTTTGACGGAGGGAGGGGGCAAACTCCAAAAAACGATTATTTAAAAAATTTAAATATATAATTGATAATTAAAAAAAATGTTTGAATGAGAGTAGTTTTAAAAATCGTCCTTTTTCTGTGTTCGAGGCACAAGCCCGGGTAACACCGGGTTACGTCCGCTAGTATATATATATATGGCTCGTTTAGTCAAATAAGATAAGTAATTAAAGATGTTTTATATATTCATTAGTGGATCGAAACTTAAGTAATCAGAAAACAATAAAACTTAAGAAAATATTCATAAGACCGGATCGAAATTAAGTTTCCGCCGATCGTGGTCTCAAAAGTTGAGGAGCTCATTAAAATGATTTCCGCATACTTTTTTTCAAGTCGGAGATTAACCACCGAAGCAATTTTGATTCTCCTGCAGGTCCGTTTTTTCTTGCAACATTTTATTTTTCACAGAACCCATTCCCACATCTGCTAAAATATTAAATTTCTTACTTATGCCAAGATTTTAACAAAAACCAATTTTTTAAATTATGTTTGATTATAACTCTTATTGACCGCCAAAAATTAACAAAAAATTATTTGTTCAACTTAAAGTTTAATTTAATTTTAACTAACATTCTTAGCATCTCTTCAAATCAACTTTTTATAATCAACTCTGAAGCTTTAAACTCAAATATTTAAAAAAAAAACAATTTTTCGATTCTTCACAATCCCTTTAAATAAATGTAAAACAGAAAATGACACAAAGAAAAATTGACGATTTGAAGGTTCTGTCAAATTAACAAAATTTTGAGCAAGATTTCAAACATTGAAGTTGCAAACACGCATGCGTAAGCATTTCGATTTCCCTGAAGTTGTGGCCGTTTTTATAACTTAATTTTTTGTAAGATTTTATTGAACGTTTTTGTTTTTAAAGTATAATAAAATTTTAAATAATATAAAAAATTATTATTATTATAACGGCATGCACGTTAACGTTAATTTAAACGATAACTAAATATTTTTTTAGTTCGTTGAAACGAAATCAAAAAATAACGTTAATTCAAAAAACGAAAAATATTTATTTCGTTTCGGAGAAAACGATATAAATTTTTTTTTCGTTTTTGTGCCCAATCAACCGTTGAAAATAACGTTGATTTCAACAAAAAAATTTGGTTTTTTTTTGTATCAGAAGAAATTTTTTTTAGCATAGGAGAAAATAATAGAAAATTTATCGTTTTTCAACGAAACGAAATTTGATTTGATAAATTTTTAACGTTATTTAATAAACGAAATAATTTTGATAATTTATTTTTCTGCCTCAACAAAACAAAAAAAAATTTTGTAATTCGTTATGCATGTCTGATTAACCCATTTTAGTCCGCTGGTAGATTTCCCGACCATTGACTTTAAAACTAATTTCTGAAAAAAATATTAATATTTTCAAATTCTTTCTGCAAAGACTTAATTTGGTTTAATGGAAATTCAGAAAATAATATAAATTTCCAAATTTTCCATTTTACATGAACATGTTATATTTTTTAATATTTTTTCCATAAATAAATTTTAACGTTAGTGGTCGAAAAATCGACCAGCTGACTAAAATGGGTTAAATTAAAAACAAATATACTGAAACCAACTAAAATCACTTAAAACCGAAGAAAATAAAATAAGAAATGTACTACAAATAAACTTACAAAAAAATTATGATTAGTGGACTCAGTATTATTATTACTATAACATAAATCCGTAAATGGAGTGCGGAACGCTTGATTATATTATTTAGGCATTGTTTTGTTTTGTGATTTATTGAAACTTGTTGGCAATTCTAAATTTTGTAAACCACATGTGCACAGAGAGCTCCGCCGAACCTGAACCCACCCTGCATCAGATGAACCGCACCTGGACAAAATCCAGGCACACCGTGAAACGCTCCTGTTCATAAACATGCAGCTGTGCGTCCTGCAATCAAACAATAACAAAACATACAGCAAGCCAGTGGCATGATCACAGTAGCACAACAACAAAACAACATAACGAAGTCGCATAAAACAAATTCGCGCAAAACACACAAACAACATGCATTTTATGCACCAAATAATAATAATACAAAATGACAATAAAAAAAAATTCATAGGGTTCAAACAGCGACTATGACAACAATAACATGCAGGGCAAAAGGTTGCCACTAGTTTTAGGTTGCGTTTATGGTGAACGCCGATTCAGACAGGCAGGCAGACAGGCAACGTGAATAAGCGAGATAGATAGCTATTTGCATCTCGTTTTTTAACACAAATTTCAGCTTGCCTGTCTGACTTGGCGTTCACTATAAACGCAACCTTAGGCAAGCGAGATTCAAGGTCGAGAATAGATAGAAATTTTTACTATAATGCTTGTGATTTCAATCTATTGAATAAAATTTTTAATGGCATTGATTGGTTTAATAAGTTTCGTCCTTTTAGTGCTTTTGATTGTTTTTTGATCTTTAAATTAATTATAACTGATATATGTTGTAAGTATGTTCCTGGGAAACACATTAAAAATAATTATAAGCTGCCTTGGTACACACCTGGCTTACTGAAATTAAAAAATCTAAGAAATAAATTTTATAAAAAATGGGCTGCGGCTAACAATACAGACTTTTTAAATAAATATAGGTATTATATGAAGGAGTTCAATTTTTTAAATAAGTATCTTAATAACCAGTATGTTCAGAACTTCGAAACGAACATTAAAACTAATCCAAAAGCATTTTGGAGTTACATAAAGTCAAAAAAGAAGCGCTCTGATTTCCCTGCTAGTATGTTTTACAGGGAAAAAATGTCTAAAAATGCTCTTGAAACTGCAAATCTTTTTGCTGATTTTTTTGAGTCTAATTTTGAACCATCAACTATATGCTCTGATGATATTCCTAGTGATATTACACCATTAGTTGATATCGGAACGCTGTTTATCTCTGAAATTGACGTTATGGAAGGAATTTTGAATCTAAAAACTACAACTACATCTGATTCGGATGGTCTTTCGGGTATTTTATTAAAAAATTGTTGCAAATCAATAGCAAAACCTCTTCAGCTGATTTTTAATAAGTCCTTATCTACTGGAGTTTTTCTTTCTGACTGGAAAGTTTCATTTATATCCCCAGTTTTCAAATCTGGAAATAAAAATAATATTGAAAACTATAGACCAATATCTAAACTAACGTCGGTATCAAAACTCTTCGAAATTATAGTAAAAAGAAAAGTTTATTTTGCTGTAAAACGCTTTTTATCTCCATTTCAACATGGTTTTGTTCCTGGCCGTTCGACGGTAACGAATCTTACAATTTTTTCCGAATATTGTATTTCAGCTTTTCAACAGGGTTATCAAGTTGATTCCATCTACACATTTTTTTCGAAAGCCTTCGACAAAGTCTCTCACAATATATTGTTGAAAAAATTAGCGAAAATTGGGTTTCACTCTAATTTATTAGAATGGTTTGGATCATATCTTAGTAATAGGGTATGTCATGTTTATGTTGAAAATGAAATCTTAAGACCATTTGTTGCCTCTTCGGGTGTTCCATAGGGTAGCATTTTGGGTCCGTTACTTTTCATACTATTTATCAATGATATTACATTAAAAATAAAAAATTAACAATGTCTGTTATACGCGGATGATTTAAAAATATTTCGGAAAATAAAAAATTTATCTGATACCTCGGTACTGCAATCAGATTTAAATTCATTATATGACTGGAGTTTGCAAAATGGTCCTTATTTTAATCTCGAAAAATGTATGTTTACTACTTTCACAAAATCATCGTGTCCATTAAAAATAACCTACTCTTTAGATAATTTCCCTTTGAAATGTGTTTATGAAATTAAAGATCTAGGTGTTGTTTTTGATTCAAAATTTACTTTCATTTGCCATCTTAATTATCTTATTCCAAAAGCTTATTCTCTCCTTGCTGAAGTACGGCGAAATGGTTCGAATTTTAGGGACCCTACTACATTAAAAATACTTTATACTTCTATTGTTCGTTCGAAGTTGGAATATGCTTCATTTATATGGAATCCGTTTTATGCGTCTCATACAATACGCCTGGAACGAATTCAGAAAGCTTTTACTAGATTTGTTTTTAAAGTAAATTATCCAAGTAATCCTCTGCCTTCTTATAATGATCGATGTAGTCTTATAAATTTGAAAACTCTTCAGAATAGAATAACCATTTTATCTCTGTTATTCATTTTTGATATTGTAGTCGGGACGATTGATTGCCCTGAACTACTTGAACTAATAAATTTCAATGTTCCTTGTAGAACATAACGTCATTTTGATGTGTTTTATCTAGGAAGATGCAGAACCAACTATGCCATTAACTCACCAATGTATAGAGCAATGCTAGAGTTCAACAACTGTATGCTTTACTGTAATATAGATTTTTCTAATTCCAAACAATCATTAAAGAATGTGTTAAATTACCATTATTAAATTATTTAAACTATTATTGAAAAATATTTAATTATACAAATTATCATAGTCTGTAAGAACGATTGTTCATTGACTTGAAGTAAATAAGTGAACAAGTACAACATCCTAGTGGTATCACGAAAGCTGTTTTTTCTGTCGACCCGAGTGTTTGTTCTTTTTGCTCTAAAAGCATCCAAGTGATTGCATTTTTGTTCAACACAAGCTAAATAGACGAAATCTACGATCAAATTTTAAATCTGGCCCGAATGGTTCTATACCGGACGGCCCATCGTAATTTCAAGTACACCGTGGGCAGGCGAACGGACTATAGATTTCACGGAACCTACTTTGAAGGACTTCGAGGGAAATTGAGAAAGATGTGAAAATCATCAAGGAAATGTGAATTTTGTGAAAAAAGGAACAAAATAAAAAGATTCTAAGAGTGAATTTAAAAGAAACTATTTTGTTATTTTTTAATTAACACCAGGAAATATTTTTGTACGAACCCTGGCTTTCCGATGAGCTAACCCCGGCTAGAAAGTTCGTTACAAACTTCAAAAACTTATATATATTTTTCATTTTTAAATTTTCAGTTTTTGTTTTACAGAATTGTTTTAACTTATTTCGTCGTACCTACTATAGTTTCCATTTTTACTTTAAGACATTTTATAAATATTTGGTACTAAAAATTGACCATCGCTTATTTCTAATTCAGCTAAAAGAATATTAATATTTCATGTTTTTTCTGTATTAAAACCGGGCCAACATTTTGAACTGGAAAGAACTAGTATTTTAATAAAACCAATTTTTATAACTGTGAAAAAGTGTTCTCCCCCTTCCCTCCCTCTTTCGATAGTTCAGTCTATGCGCCACAATTAATCATTTTATTATTAATGTTTCTTTAAAAAATTTTTTATGCGATATTCGCTATTTTAGTACACAGATTGCATGTTTTTGCAAAAAAAAAAAAAACATGCAAAAAAATTAAAAATGACTGTTTCTTTAAGATAAGGTTTGCATTATGTGCGGGTCAGGGCAGCATAATTTTAGTCTTCATTTTAAATATAAATAGATGGTATTTAAGAAAGCAGCCTCAGTTCTTTGAAGTATATCTTGTCGAATAGTTTTGAAAATTATAGGAAATTCTTTTAAATAAAATATTAAATATTATAATTAAATTGCCTTACTTCACATATACAATATGAAAGTGTTAATTTTTATAATATTTTCGATATATTGTGCATTAGTTAATAGTTTTGAAATGCTGTCGGAAATATATAAAGGTTTATATAAAATATACTTAATTCAGCAAAATAAAATATTATTTTTTTTTATAAGAATTAAAAAAAAAAAACTCGCGTGTAGCAACGTACACGTGGCAGAAGTGAAACTTCTTTAACAGTAAGAAATAAGAGAGATTTCAGTGTGAAATAGAGAGAGAAAGTATCTGAAAAGAAATTCAATCAATACGAAATGGAATAATAATTTGTTGATTCAATATTTGCATCCAGGGACCGTACCGAATATGGTTTTTGTCGAAAGTGTTACATATTAACTTTTATCTCTTAATATTTATTTTTTCCGACAAAAATAACAGTTTTGTGTGCCTTATAGTTTTTTTGGGCAAAAATAACAGTTATTTTCTGCCGTTTCGGTCAAAAATATCAGGTAATTTATATTTGTTCAAGTCATTTTACCGATCAAAAAATTTTGATATTATTATTTTCATCTCATCGGTGAGACATTTTACACATGGTGTCAACAGTTCAATCTGTTAAGCGGCCTTTAAGAAACCAAAAATTGCTTGATATTTTTGACCGAAAAAATTAAAGTCACAAAATAACTGCTATTTTTGACCGATAAAATAAAAGTCAAAAGAAACCTTTATTTTTCCTCGAAATATACTAGGCAAGAAATTAACTTTTAAAGAATCAGTTTCAAATTTAAAAGTGACTTAATATTCGTGAGGCTGAGGACATTTGTAACATAATGGTATATTTGAAAAAGTCTTTTGACAATGTTTTTCATTTAAAAATTGTAAAATAACAGTTATTTTCGGTACTTGTTTTAGTTCAGTTGGTGTTTTAGTTGCTTTCGAATGTCTTCTCAACATTGTTACTTTATGAATGCTGGATTGCATTTGCATAGTACTCGTTTAAGGAGCCTCCGAAAGCAGAGACAAATCTTGTTGATTATTGTGTTTTGCTTTCTGGTCATAATAATTGCTATGTTGAGTGAGGGCCACATAAAGCAGCGAACGTTGATTGTTGAGTGCATCAACTTGGTTGGCTTTAAAATTTTGTTGAGATGCATCAGTAAGTTTTTTGGGGATTGGTTCTTTGTAGATTCACCAAAATACACTGATGTTTCGTAAAAATGCATTTTGAAACTCAGCCGTTGTTGCAATCACCTTACCTTCATCATAAGTTGCAGACCCAGCTGCGGCTGTATTCTTAAGAGCTCTAATTCGCTCTCTATATTCACGAACTCGTTCTGCTCCTGTTTTAGCTATTTTTCTATTTATTTTCCGTGCATACTTGTAGGATGAAAATTAATGTTACGGTTATGTTAATAATGTAATGTCAATATTTATGTAATGTTAATGTTAATTTTTTATTTTCAGTATGTTACGCGTCAGTTTTAATTACACTTTGTTTAGATATATGTCATGTGCCTACGTGGCGTAAAGATATAGATTCCGGCTCATAAGCAACGATGTTCGGGGTTCAATTCTCGGCAGCGGCAGTAGTTTTTTTTAAATTTTCATATGAATTGAAAACGTTAGCCTAGCGTCACGAAAAATGACCTTGAAATTTCACTCGCCGCCAAAGAAGTTTCACTTCAAAAAAACAAACCTATGCCATAAAGGATACGACACTCCTGAAACTCGAAATTTATTTTTTTTTAATTCAATTTAAAAGCCTATTCAATACTCGATTTAAATATGTTACAATATCAACTGAAAATTATCTTCATCTTCAATCTTCGAGTTTAATTTTATTTTGAAATCTCTTCAGATTTTCCGAACAACTGTAGCGAGATAGATATGAAACCATTTATTCGAATTGGGCAGAAGTATTATTTAATTGGGACCAACAAAAAAGTTTGTGTACAATACATTTATACTTGAAAGTAAGTGAACTAAATATAATTTATGTTTTGAACTTTTTTGAAAAATTAGTTAAACTGGTTTGGCGCTGCACATTTCTGTCGCACCATGAATGCTAATTTGGCCACCATTGAGTCAGCCAAAGAAATGGAAGCTATTTCTAATTATTTAGTTGCACGGGGATATAATTACGAAGACAGATTTTGGACATCAGGAAATGATCTTGAAACCGAAGGCAAATTTGAATGGTTAAGTACGGGAAAACCTATGGTCTACACGAAATGGTCCAAAGGCGACCCCAATAACAATGGTGGCAACGAGAACTGTGTGCATTTATGGCGTTCCGCAGATGAATTTTATATGAACGATGTGAAGTGTGATCCGATCCAGTTTTATATCTGTGAGGCAAGCACTCCTATGACAATTTCCATAACTTTATTGTAGAAGAAAGAAATAAACAAATATAAAACAATTAAAAGAACAAAATTATATCAGTCACATATATTATATATAGTAATTTGAAATAAATTTAAAGTAATAAATTATTCAATTTGTTAAAAAGATCATTTGTGTGAATTGTAAGTTGTTTACTTAATTGAAATAAAAAAAAACAGAAAAATCAAATGTTTACTAAAGATTTGACGATATTCAGTGGCATATCTCCATAGGTGCAAGACGGTACAGAGCACAGGAGCCCTTGAGCGATAGGTGCTCTCTTCGCTGACACTACAAATATCAAATGGTAACGAATCTGATATAATAAAAAATGCGACAACTTTCAATCAAAATAAATAGGTACTGTGAAATAGTAGCCCAAAATTTTGCTCAACAATTCATTAGTAAAGGGTGATTTTTTAAGAGCTTGATAACTTTTTTTTTAAAAAAAACGCATAAAATTTGCAAAATCTCATCGGTTCTTTATTTGAAACGTTAGATTGGTCCATGACATTTACTTTTTGAAGATAATTTCATTTAAATGTTGACCGCGGCTGCGTCTTAGGTGGTCCATTCGGAAAGTTCAATTTTGGGCAACTTTTTCGAGCATTTCGGCCGGAATAGCCCGAATTTCTTCGGAAATGTTGTCTTCCAAAGCTGGAATAGTTGCTGGCTTATTTCTGTAGACTTTAGACTTGACGTAGCCCCACAATAGTCTAAAGGCGTCAAATCGCATGATCTTGGTGGCCAACTTACCGGTCCATTTCTTGAGATTAATTGTTCTCCGAAGTTTTCCCTCAAAATGGCCATAGAATCGCGAGCTGTGTGGCATGTAGCGCCATCTTGTTGAAACCACATGTCAACCAAGTTCAGTTCTTCCATTTTTGGCAACAAAAAGTTTGTTAGCATCGAACGATAGCGATCGCCATTCACCGTAACGTTGCGTCCAACAGCAACGAAAAATACGGTCCAATGATTCCACCAGCGTACAAACCACACCAAACAGTGCATTTTTCGGGATGCATGGCCAGTTCTTGAACGGCTTCTGGTTGCTCTTCACTCCAAATGCGGCAATTTTGCTTATTTACGTAGCCATTCAACCAGAAATGAGCCTCATCGCTGAACAAAATTTGTCGGTGAAAAAGTTGCCCAAAATTGGACTTTCCGAATGGACCACCTAAGACGCAGCCGCGGTCAACATTTAAATGAAATTATCTTCAAAAAGTAAATCTCATGGAGCAATCTAACGTTTCAAATAAAGAGCCGATGAGATATTGCAAATTTTATGCGTTTTTTTAAAAAAAAAAGTTATCAAGCTCTTAAAAAATCACTCTTTATTTACAAGTTGGTTGAATTGGACACCGTTAATCAATATGAGATATCATTGACACTTGCCGATATATTTTTGAACCGATTCAAGGATTGGTCCAAAGGTATTTAAAAAAAAAAACAAAAAAACAAATTGGCCATTTCAGCTCTTGAAAGGACTTTGACCGAACTTCTTATGATCAATTGTGTTGTGTGTGTTATTAAATGTTTGGCACACAATTGACCGAGAACTGGACCTACATGTTTTATGCCGACTCCGAACGGCTAAAGTTCATGTTCTCAAGAAGCTTTACATGGCATTGTTTACTCTCTGAGGTTTGCCATTGTCTGCAGAGAGGTGGTGACCGATCAGAAAAATTTTTTTATTGAAAAAACTTTTCGCCGCGGCTGGGGATCGAACCCGGGCTCCGAACATGCTAGGCCGCACACTGTACCTGCATGCCACGGTCACCACGGTATCTAGCCGGTGTCAATTTAACCCTGTCAATGACAACGCCATGTTAAAGGGACCGGTTAATTTCATATGTTGGTGGCAGAATTGGGACCGGTTACTATTACTTTGGAATCTATCACGTGATAGGTTCTGAACCGGTTCTTTTGTCCGTTGAGTACCTTTGGACCTGATCTGTCTATTTATAGAATACGGAACACACGTTGTTAATGAAATTGAATCAATGTTTTGGAAATTCATGTTTAGCCGAGCTTGCTAACGTTAACGTTAAGCACTCGCCTAACTTAGGTTCAATACCTGGCAAAACCAAAAACAAAAATTTTTTTTTATTTAAAAATATTTTTTTTTTTTTTAAATAAAAAATGAAATTTTAAATTTTTCAAAGTGCAAATTTGTTTTGTAGGTTATTTTTGATTAAGCAGTTACTGAAACGGAATTAGAATATAAATTATTAAATCAAAATTGTTTGGGTACGAACCCACGTCCACCGCGTGACAGTATAGCGCACTTCCACTGAGCTACTGGTAACGATAAGATAAATATAGCAAAACACATTTAAAAACTATCGGTCATGTTGTGAGTTATATCGAACCTGTCCTGTGATAGGTTAAATAGGAACTGTCACAGGACCGGTCACTTTAGGGCAATTGACCCTGCTGTTGCCGTAGAGAAACAACTAAACAAACAAAAACAAAACAAATTGACCATTTCAGCCCATGAAAGGACTTTAACCGAGCTTCTTATGATCAATTGTGTTGTGTGTGTTATTAAATGTTTGGCACACAATTGACCGAGAACTGGACCTACATGTTTTATGCCGACTCCGAACGGCTAAAGTTCATGTTCTCAAGAAGCTTTACATGGCATTGTTTACTCTCTGAGGTTTGCCATTGTCTGCAGAGAGGTGGTGACCGATCAGAAAAATTTTTTTATTGAAAAAAACTTTCACCGCGATTGGAAATCGATGTCGGGCTCAGAGCATGACAAGCCACACACTTAACCTGTATGCCACGGTCACCACAGCTGGAAACAACTATCTGTCAAAAAATATAACAAAGAAGAGAGCGCTCACAATCCACCATTGCATAGATACAATTAATTTTCATTGGTCACATTCAGCATACTCAACACTAGGCAACTGTTAAGTCAAATTTGGGGCACATAAATATGATGTTGAGCATTAAAATGCATTTAAAAGTAGAAAATTTTTTATTTGTCGGTAAAATGTCCATTGGTATTTGATACAAAGCTTGACATTTCATCAACTTGAAAACTTTTCTGACACTTCAATACCGATAACAGCGCTCCCTGATGTGTTGTTATCACAATAGTTGACACAGCTGAATGTGGCCAACGCATATAACAATGAACAGCTGTTTTTGACAGGGACTCGTTTACTTGTAGATGAAAAAATCGACACTTGTCAATGCCAACTGTATTTTTGTAGCATGACAAACCGAGAGTAAAGGCTCAACCATAAGACACTCGAGCTGGCTGCAGCCAATGTCAAATTTTCTACGAACGCATAGAAATTGTACGTAGCAGCCATAATAGCTCCAGCCAGCTTTTCCTCAAGTTTCGTTAAATTGAGCTGGCTGCAGAGAGAGCAATTCAAAGCGCATGTTGTTTAAGTTTATATCAAACAACAATGAATAAAATTTTGTTTGTGAATATTATTTCGTAACTTGTAACCGAGCAAGTCCAATTACATATGTTTCAACACGTCTAGAGCAAGTATAGCGCAAAGCTCTCTTTCAGACTCTCTAAAAGCCCACATGGAGAAAAAACAAATTAATTATTTTGCCATTTGGCACAATGACTAGTTTTTAATAGAATACAATACTTTGCAGAAAAAAAAAACAGCTTTCTATAAAAAAAATCTGTCCATTGGGTCAAGGAAAATTGTATCAACTTATATGTGTCAAAACAATCTTATATATTAATACGTGAACATTAAAGTTTGTCGTACGCTTTTTTCGTATTAATTAAAACTCAAAATAAATAAAAATTATATCATTCGAAAGGTTATGTTGCCCAGATGTGCAGAATGTATATATAAATGACTAGCAGGCCACAGTCGTCCGAGGCTACGCCACGGACATTTTCTCTTTATCAATAATACCTTTGTATATTTGAAAAATTTTAATAATTAGAAAAGTTAAAATATTATTTGTATTTGAAAGCAAATTATATTAAATAGTATAATGATAATAAAGTGAAGATATTTTAATTTAAGTTATTTAATACTTCAGCATAAACAAAGTTTTTTGATTCATTGGCATTACCAGGAATAAGAAAAATCTGCTTTTCTGCTGTACCGACTGGTTTACCATAATCTACTTCTACGTTTTTCAAAGTTTTTTATTAAATATTTATTATACTCCACCCGCAAAGCGTAGCGGGCACAATAATTTTATCACGAAATTTTTTTCACGACCATGAGTCGATTAAGCCATGTCCGTCTGTCTATCTGTTCATTCGTTTGTCCACACGATTACAGCCGTCTCTTTATTGCAAATCTCTTTAAAGTCCATAATGAAATAATTTTCATGATTTGAGATTTGTCGTACAGTGGTGCTCCAGTTTAACGAAAGATATAATGTCCAGGGTCGTTCGGTAAATCGAAAAGTTCATTAAATCGGAATACTTTTTTCGCGTTTTTTATCATATAACAAAACTAATAAATTTGTCAACTTGAAACAAATATCCTTACATTTTTTTGTTTTAATTATGCACTCCAATAAAGTTGAATTTTTGAACTTGTTTTAGGTATTATTAAATGTTTAGAAAGCTGCTGATTAAAATCTGTTCACACTACAAATGAAAAATCCAAGATTATGTCAATACATTCCTATAATGTTTTTTTAAAAAGGACACCCTTCAATATGTATATTAGCCCGAAGGGACTATTTGAGAATAAGATAAGTAAATACATATTAATGTTATTACAAATTCAAAAACAAACGAAGCACTCTCAGAGAAGCAAATGTTGTTAAATAGAATACCTACAATTTTAAATGTTCGCAATATAGAGTCAACAACATTAAATAAGGGTTCGTTATATTGGAAGTTCAAAACCTTCATAATTTATACAAAAATTAATGTGTTCAATTGAAAGATAATACATAAGTCTTGTTTTCTTGTTAAATAAAACGTACTCTGAGTTTGAAATATGAAAAATTGGAAAAAAATATAAGACTTCGGGCAAGTCGAAGATAATTTTTTAATGGTTTTATTTTTTATTTGTCTTTTATTCATCATTAAAGTGATGAATTAAAGTATATTCCTATGTATATATTCCTCACTTTATATTCCATAAAGTTTTTTAAAAAAGCTTTTGTACTTCAAATATTCATCTTAAAAAGTGTTCAAACATGTTAGTTTAGTAGATATTTCATCCAATATCCCAGCAAAATTTTTTGTTAGGTCTTGTTTTTTAATCGATTCTAAAATGCATTACATTAATGCTAATGCAAGAACTTAAATTTAATCCGTAATAAATTCACGGCAATGCATTCACATCAACTTGAAAGTTGTTTTTCAAGTATTAATTTCGTGAAATCAATTATAAACCAACCGTTTTAAGCGCTTAATCTTTTCAAGTGACAGGCTTTCGATTACCTCTAATGACATGGATATATAAAAATAATGGGTTCAGTAAGCGAGAGGGTAAGCGATGAATGAAATTTTCTGGATTACTTTTTCGATTATATGTAAGCGAAGATTTTGCTGGGATGTTCTCCAGCAATACATTTCTCCAGAGCTTTTTAGAAAAACGTGCTCGTGTCATTAATGTCAGGAATAAAAATATACTTTATAATTTTGTGATTACTAAGTTCTAAGACTATACATCGACAAACAAACCTTATATGCAGCTCATAACCTGCTAGAACACAATTTTTAATAGTAATATGTTTTTCGGTGTCCTGTTACATAAAACAATTTAAAAGCTCAATTTATTACTTACTTCAAAATTTCTAAACAAAAATTAAATTGATTAAAATTCATTACATTTTTTATTTAAATTAAATAAATGGCGTTTTATAACAATTTATGGCGTTCTGATGTTTTTTCAATTTATTTTGAAAATGTCTATTTAAAACTCTAAGATGGTTTCCTAACTCCTTTTATTTACTAAAATACATAATAATTATTCTGTTCAAATCAACTAACAAAAACTGTCAAAAATACAGTTTTTAAGAAAAAAGCATTTTAAAAATTGTTCTAATTTTCATGACTCTTGACCTTATTCTCCCAGGGCAAGTTTGCTTTGGGAATTATGTAGATAATGACTATGAAACAAATTACTGATATTAATTTGGTATCACTGTGATATTGTGATATTTATGGTCGAGAATAAGGTAGTCAAATGTTACAGACCTCAGTCTTGTCTATTAAAGTCGAAGCTAAAATGTATAAAGAGTACTATAAAGAAATTTATAAATATTAGAAAAAAAATTTTTAAATTAATTTTAATATTTTTTTCTAATTTTCACTTAACTTTTATATAGAAGACGTGGATTGATTTCGAAAAAATATTTAAATTGATAATTATTCAGGGTCACTGAGGGAATATTTGTTAACGTTTTACTTCCCGGTCCTATTTTTTCCTCAATTATGCAAAATTATTCAAAATAGATCTTTGGGAATTTACTCACTATTGCTAATCAAAATTTTGCGTAAACAAAACATTTTTGAAAAATTCCTTGATTGCGGAAAATTTTTCAGTTTTGTATCAGGTACCAAATTAATTTTCAAATGATATCAAATATATTATATCGATGAGATTAATTTTGTTAATTGTTACCTACTTTTATAAATAATACAATGAATTAAAATATATCTGTTTACTCAGTTGCACTTTAACAAAATAATCATAACAGCAAACTATTATTTAAAAAAATTATATTAATTTCGTAGTACTTTTTAAGCATTGCTTTTATGAGGTTAAGTATAACCTTCTTAAAGGGTGCACAATTTAGTTTCCGGCCCGGGTGCCAGCAACCCTAGCTACGCCACTGCCTCACTCCGATTGCAGTCGTGAAAGCAAATAATTGCATGCTAAATTTACCAACAATTTTCTGTTTGAGTCGCTGCTCTTGCTCTCCTAGCGCGGAGCATCGCTCTTGCATTTTCTGTTAAACTTGTCAAACTTGTTTTACGTCGAGGCATTTATTTGTAGTTTAAGGGAAATACGAACACTTCATTTTTCAAATTTTTAATTTATCTTTAGTCTATACAAAATATGCTATCACACTTGTGAATGCCACATTTCGATATATTAAAATATTTTTCTTTCTCAAGTGTAAATTAAAAATTTGGAAAACTACAATAAAAATATATGTAAAGAAATTGTATGCGGCGAAACAAATATGCACACATTGGTTTGCAGCTCATCATTCCACAGCAATAACAGCACAGCAAGGTTTATTTAACTTGTATTCTCATCACGTCAAAGAGCGCCAACTGCTTTTGGTTACTCTTCGAATGAGTTGGAGAGCGAGATCAATAAACTTGAAAGAGAAGGGTTGATAGCAACATGTAGTTTAAACTCTCGTAACACAGACGCGTGAAAAGCAAGCGACCAAGCAATGCTTAGCATCGGTGGTAATTTCCTAAAAAACTTAACAACTTAATTAAATATATTTATTGTTAAATTTTCTTAAATAAACCCCACCTATGGCATTCTGTAGCACAAATATGATATTTTAAAATTTTTTTCATAAAAATCGGTCCAGTAATTTTGGAGTCATTGTTGCACTTAATATTTCCACTTCAATTTTATATAATAGTATAGATATAGATATATCTGATAAAGGGGGTTCCCAACCTTTTAAGAGAGAAATTAAATTTTTGAGACAAAAACCCGCTCTTTGATTAATATGAAACTTGGTCGGGGGAGAGTTTTTGAGTTGGTCGAATTTGAATTTTTTTTAAAAGTAACAATTTCTTAAAAAAATTTTGTTTTATCCATTCGTCAATTGTAAAATTTGTAAAAAAATGTGTTTTGAATTCAAAAATTTGACTTTCCATGTCAATATCTTGGTTGAATTTTAACGGTTTTTCAATTTTTCTAATTTTTTCTGAAAGTTTTTTAAATTTTCTTTCAAGTGTGATAAAAACTACAGCTTAATACTTAATATTGTCGTTAGTTATTTAGCGTGTGTTTCAACCAAATGCCAAGAGAGAGAAAAAACTGTCTCAAATTGAATGTTCTAAATTGGGAAGCCAATGGCCCATATCCATAAAAGAAGTAAACACTAGAGTTCGTAGAGAACACTTGATTTCTCATTATTGATATGCATAAAAAGAAAACACTATATAGTGTTCACTTCTTTTATTGACTAGACTATTTTCGAAACACTACTTGCTAAATATGCATAAAAGGGAGTGTTCACTACTTAAAAAGAAGTAAACACTATTATATATTGTAGTGTGGTTCTGATTAGACTGCTTTGAAATAATTCGTAACGAAATGGCAATGTTTTTTCATTTTAATCGTAGAAATAGAACTAAATGTTATAAAAAAAGAAGCTTTGCCACGAAGAAAGTTTTCGATTTCTTTATAGATTGTCCTGTGAGAATGTTGAATTGTTAGCAACATATTTATTGCCTGAAAATGAAGAAACTAGAGATATTATGTTAAGTAATTTTACTTAAATGCAATGTATTTTTTGGAAACGTTTGCCCAAGCGAAACACTCCAGTTCGGTTTCTCCTGCAATTACCTTCTTTTACGGTCCATATTTCTATATCTTCATATAGTTCTTTTTTTTTTGCTAACATTAATTAATGTAAGTTAATAATTCTTAAAAAAACATTATTTTTAATAATTATATTGTGAGCTTCATGCCAAATTTTCGTAACTTTATTTTTATTACATTCAATTTTCAAATTGAATTTTTGATTTATGACAAGAATTTTTGACGTTATAGTTTCATATTTTCGTTGTTGATGAAATTTTGAAAGCAAAGTCTCTGCAACGCAGTTTCATCGTGTAATTTAAAGATGAAGCTTGAAAAGAAAATTTCAGAAAATCTCATGCGACGAGTTTCATTGTATAAACCCCTTCTATAAAAGTAGTGAACACTTAAGTTCGAAATTCGAAAATAGAGCTCGCTTAAAAATGTTTATTCATACCAAAAGTATTGTTCACTACAAAACTTTCACTACTTGATAGCTAACACTACTCTGAAGCGTTCACTATATTTTATGCATACGGGCCAATATCTCCGCCATCTGTGAATAAATGTCATTTATTTCTTTTTTGTATTTAAGTCTTATCAGTTAACTTAATAAAAATTTTAAAAATAATACTGTTTTTTGTTTGTTTATATTAAAATTATTCCTTTTAAAAAAGGAAGAACCATAAAATTTGATTTATTCTTAAAATATGGAGTAAAAAGTATTTTGTTGTAAAAAAACAATAACTCAAAATTGCATTTTTGATTTTCTTTCAAAGTCTATACCGGATTTTAGGTGAATTTATTTTGCCTTGACACTAAATAAATAAACTGTCCGTGCCATCAAAAAATCTAGGTATCAATCAAATCATACCCCCTATGATTTCATTGACAAAATTAAATGTTTTTAAAATGTTGTTTTTCTGTTTTTGAAAAAAATAAATTAATAAAAAAATAATTTTTTTGAAGAAAATAGCTTCATACCTCCAATCAGTTAAAAGTTATGGCCTCGAACTTATATCAATCATCTCGCATATAATTATAATAGGCAATGAAATAATTGGTCGAATTTCGACCTCAGGCGATACTAGTTTATATAAAACAACAAACTTTTAACTTTTAAGTTTATAAATTTAGTGATTGAAGATATGTCATAAAGATATTATTTTGTATTTTGATTGTTTCAAAAATTTCATGAAAAATCATATTCCCCGCAAATATCAGATAAAATATTTAATTCCCAAATATGAGCTCATTCCTCGATTTCCCGATCAACTTGAAATTCCCCGCATATTGGGGAATTCCCCACCAGTTGGCATCCCTGATTAAGATGCATCATGTGTTGAAATTTATTACATACTCTTTATCCGCGTTTATAGCTAACGCTGCTGAAAACGAAACAGAAAATGAATACTGTGTGAACAAGCGATATAAATTGATCAGATAAATTCCTTTGTTTACAATGAATCAAGTCAAGCTGTTTCCTATCTCATTTCTTTAAACAGTTTTTTTTTCATTCTAAGCTCCGACTTGAGCTTTAACGTTCACTTAAAACACGGTCTTAGAAATTGTATTTATTAAGATGATTTTTAAAATAATGAAAAATATCTTTTGTTATTAAAAACTGAGTTTATAAGGCAAGTTATTAAAAACTTATTTTTTTATATTTCTTCATAGAAGAAAACTATGGAAAATGATGTCAAAATTTCGTGAAGTAAAATTGTTACAAAGAACATTTTCACCCTCAACGTCCACTATCGTGGGTATTTTTCAAATTTGTTTGTTTTGTTTTTTCAAAAAGCTCAAAATGAGCACATACAAACACTTGGCTTAATAATAAAAATATAAATTTTTTAAATAACAAAAATATTTTACTGCACCAAGTCGGGGAACACTAAAAACTTTCTCAAGCAAACATAGTATTAACGTTTTTTTTAAACACTTTATTTTTGTAAATTACTAAATAGTTAACAGGCTTATATAATTTTGTTCTATTGATTGACTTATGCAATCTTAGAAGTCTTTCTTCTACCAAATAGTTATGGACATTGTCTTTGGCGTATTTGCCTCGCAGATGTAGTGAGCCTTCAGATGACACTGCCAATCATTCATATAAAATTCAGCTGCATGACGCCATAAATGTACACAGTTCTCATGGCCACCATTGTTATCAGGTTGGCCAGCGGACCATTTTGTATAGGTCATAGGTTTTCCCGTACTTAACCATTCGAACTTGCCTTCGGTTGTTAGATCATTGCCTGATAACCAAAACCAATGAGCAGTCGTATAGCCCAGGGCGACTAAATGCTGAGATATAGCATGCATTTCATCTGCTGACTCAATGGTGGCCAAACTAGCATCCTTGGTGCGACACAAATGTGCAGCGCCAAACCAGCTTAGCTAAATGTTTAAAAATTTCTATATTATTTTACAAATTTTTCAATATTAAACAGCTGAAACAAACCTTTTCGCTGGCCTCAATGAAATAGTACTTCTGACCAATTCGTACAAATGGTTTCATATCGATTTCTTCGCTACATTTGTTTGGAAAATCTAAAAATATTTAAAAAATAATATCGCAAATATTATATATATTTTATATATGTATTCATTGAATTCATGCTGTTATTTAATTCAATAATAAGCTTGTTTATTATTTACCTTCATAAGTTGCAGACTGAATATGAAAACTATTAACCGTAGCACAAAAACAACATATAGCAAATATTGTAAAAATTATCGTTTTCATGGCGAACAAAATAATTTGAAGTTTTTTAAAAAAAAAAATATCAACAGCTCAAGCAATTGTGAACAACGAGATTTATTTGCAGCAACTGAGGCTGTCTTCTTAAAACCATTTATTTATATTCTTACTGCCACAAATGTGTGCGCCGTCATGACATACATGCATTATAAACCTTATCTTAAAAAGCGCTGATAAGACTAGCGAAAAAATTTTATTTTACATTTTGCTAAAAAATCCCCTCTGAGAGCGGGATTTTACGTTTTGTGAAGATTCGTTCGTATTAAAAGAGCGAATATGTTAAAAATTAAAAAGAAAGCGATAAGACGACTCACACTTGATGATGTCATATAATTGATAAAGCTTTTTGTTTTGTTTTATATAAAAATGTTATGTGATACGCCCACATTTCGCATTTGTTGGTCAAATATGTGTTCTCTATCTACATGAAACGAAATTTTTTAAATGTTGGTTTTTGCAAACAAAAGCGTAGAGCTTGAGCTTTAATATGAGTTATCGGTATCGTTAGTATCATGTTTTTTTTTATGTAGAATTACGTCTGACAGCTCGGTTTGTAATGGGGTCGTTTTAACAGATTTTTTCAAGGCCATGAAACTATTTTGACGAATACTTTAGGGCATAACTACAGCGTTTAATACTCATCGTTCAAAGATAATATATATACTAAAATATCAGACATATCCTGCGCTGAATGAATATTTAATTTTGGATTTCTTCACTATTATATTAAAGTCACAATATAGTAAAATAAAAGTAGAAAAATGCATGTATTTATATACGAAAATCAATCATCAGCTGCTTATGCTGTGCCTGCTGCTTTCTTTGTTTTTGTTTCGATGTTTTTGCTTGTATTGTTTTTTTTTTTAAGCGAACTTATTCCCAGGTTTCTTCATTGGTGTGTTCTTGTGTGTAGTACTTCTTCCTTATTGGAAGAAGAACCCTTATTGGGTTCTTGGAACACAAGATGTCAATCACAACCTCTTTTCAACTCAGTCAATAAACTCAAACTGTCAAACTTAACGAAATGGGTTTGTGATCCGCTTAGATTTAACTCTTATGAAAAGACAAGATGGATCAAATATCGTTTTATACTTTTACCCAATAGATGGCGTAGAACTTTAATTTTTGTATTTAATGCAAATTAATTTTGTTGCGTAGAAATTACGTCATGATTTACTTCTCAAAATAGAGAAAAATAAATATATAAAAACCATAGGTGTTAAATAATGATTAATAGTCGTATTCATTAGTAATTAGATTATTTTTATTAAAAATTTTAAATTATTGATTAAATACGATTCTTTTCTGTTTGGCTCAGTAATCAGATTATATTCACGATTACTTGAAATTACGAAAATAATCAAAAATAATTGAAAGTAATCCACAAAAAAAAGTTCGATTATTTTTAAAGATAACTTTTGATTCTTCTTGATTATATTAAGAATTTTCGGTTCTTAGGCTCAAATTTTTAAAATAATCAAAAAGAATCAAAAATAATCTTTTAAAGTAATCTGATTATTTTTAGTGATTACATTTGATTCTTTTTGATTATATTCGTAATATAAAGAATTCGTGATTATAATTTATTATTTGTAACCGTAATCAATTACTAATCAAAAACTTTTTATCTAAAGATTATATAATGATTATAATTCTTTTTGAAAAATAATCTTATTGATAACTAATCGTAATCGAAATTTAACAGCTTTGATAAAAACAAATAATTTACGACAACTGTCACTTTTCACATCAAAATAAATAGGCAGTTCAGTTGAATAGTCGTGAAAAAATGTTGCAAGAGAAATGTTGCGAGTATATTTCAACAGAGTACTACTTTGTCTAACATGTTGTGAAAATTTTCACGCGTATTTCACAGCGATCGTTTTTAATATGAAAATTCAAATGAAATTTCACATGAAATTGAAAAGAGTACTAAGCTTAAGTTTTAACCTCAGAAACGCTCATTAAGTTGGAAATTTGAAAAAATTTAATTAAAACCGCGCCTATCTTGCATTCAAAGTCAGACCATCAAAAAGAAATACCTATGAAAAATCCATCTAAGGATAAGAAAAATTTCACATAATTTAATTTATTTTAAAATATTTTCGCTTTAATTTGTTTGCATGCTGAGTTATAAATTCGGCAAAATATAAGTTGATCTCCAACTGCTTCTCATATGAAGTGACGTTAGCAAAATATCAAACCTTCGTAAATTCCAAACAGAAATGTATACATTGACTTCATAACTTCCACATAAGTCCCCCACATAAGTAATTGTTGTTTCTTTAAAATTGATAAAAAATGAAACAAAATTAATAAAAAGTAATTATTGTTTCATTTTTGGTAAAATTGAATGAAAATTACAGCTATTTTAATAAGAAAGTGATGTTGTAGAGATATTTGATTTTAAATAACTCCGAATATATTTCAATACAGCTCACAATCCATAATCCATACTCACAATCGACTTCCATACTGACATGGGACACAAATAGAAGAAGTGTTTCTATGATAATGAAATTTGTAAACTAAGTTTTTGTATGCTTGAACCGAATTTTTAAAATTAGTCAGTCTCTAGGTGTACCTTGGACCTATAATCATTATACCCGAAACCTGAAAGGTCAGGGTATATTAACTTTGTGCAAACGTTTGTAACGCATAGAACGAAGCGAGTCCGGTATAGAAAAGTATATATATTCTTGATCAGCGTCACCACGTGAGTCGAGCTATCCATGTCCGTCCGTCCGTCCGTCCGTCCGTCCGTCTGTGTGTTGTCCGTATACACAGGATAAGAAGAAGGAGTCGAGATAATTGAATGAAACTTGGTACACAAAGTCAGATGAACCCAAGGATCTGCACTATTGAATATTTTTGGAATCCGCCAACGGACACGCCTACCTCCAATACAACGCAAAAATTGAAAACTGCATAACTCAGCTCGTAATTAACCTACAACAATAAAATTTGGTATGTATATTTTTTGTATCAACACAAAGATTTCTTAGGAAAATGGACGTCATCCACTCACGGACACGCCCACCTCCCATACAACCCAAAAATTGCAAACGCAATAAATAAGCATCTGTTTACCCTACAGAGCTAAAATTTGACACATAAATTTTTTTTAACAAAACAAAGATGGTTTTGAAAAATGGACATCATCCGCTCACGGACACGCCTACCTGCCATACAACGCGAAAATTGAAAACTGCATAACTCAGCTCATATTTAGCCTACAACAATAAAATTTGATATGTATGTGTTTTATACCAACACAAAGATGTCTTCGAAAAATGGACGTCATCCACTCACAGACACGCCCACCTCCCATACAACCAAAAAATTGAAAACGCAATAAATAAGGTTATGTTTGTTATAGAGAAATTAAATTTGGTATGTATGTATTTTATACCAAAACTAAGGTGTGTTCAAAAATTGGGAGTTCCCGTCCATGAACACGCCCACCTCCCATAGCGAAAGCACAATAAAGGCATTAACTGTGAGCTACCGGAATAAAACTTGGTATGTGTACATTTTTCATCACCATTTAAATGCAATTAAAATATAGGCTTCATCCGCCCACGGAGACGCCCATTTACAATAAAAATTTTTTTATTTTTGAAAAGTGGGTTTAGGGTATTTAATAGTCGGCCTAGACCGACTTTAGACTTTCTTTACTTGTTTTTTAAAATGATTCTGGTAAAGCCCGTTCATACAAAAGTTTTCCGTTCTTAATGAAACTCGGTCAGAAGACTTCAAATAATAGAGTAATAGATGTGTACTGAAAAAATTAGTCTCAAGGCACCTCATTTTGGACTTCTATTAAGTGTTTATATATATTTTTGTGAGAGTTACATAGAAAAGTTAGCCGATCTTAATGAATCTCAGTCAGGAGGCTACGTAAGTAGTGACAAAGATTTGTACTTGACAAAAAATTTAAATTGATTTGATCCTAGGGGTACCTCCCTTGGGAGATTTATACAATTATATTAGTCGATGTTAACGAAACTTGGCCAGTAGGCTAGACAAATAGAGTTGAAGATGTATACTGTAAATTGTTAAAATCAAATAGAAGTAAGTAATGGGTACCCTTAATGTGGATACCCTTGGACTTGACTTGGACCCTTGATTAAGTTTTGACATAATTTTGCATGGAAGGTACACAAAAAAGTTAGCCTATCTTAAAGAAACTTGGTCAGAAAACTATACAAATAGAGTAATAGATGATACTGAGAATGTCGAAACGGCTAGACCATAGGGGTATCTCTCTTGGACTTATATTAATTTTTTCGTCGATCTGAACGAAACTTGGTGTAAAGGGTTATGCAAATAGAGCTTTATTGATGTGAATTGTAAAAAGTCGGATTCGATTAGACCCTTTTTTGTCATAACTTTGCATGAGAGGTACACAAAAAATATGTCTATCTTATAGAAACTCGATCAGAACGCTCATTTTCAATACTATTATTGTATTTTCAAAAAGCAGGTCTAGGGTATTTCATAGTCGGACTAGACCGACTTTAGACTTTCCTTGCTTGTTTGATCAATAAGTTGATACAAAATATTTTTTTCACAATGTAGAAATAATGCGTTAAAATCTATTTCTACATTTTCTATTTTTTTTTTTTTTTTGTCAATCCAGTACACAGTCCCTGCACTAGACCTGATCGGCAAAAAAGATGACGTGTCGGTGTCCAAAATAAGAGTTTTGTTCGGGAATTTAAAAAAAAATTATTTCTATTTTTACAGTGTACTCGTTAGCAAGAATGTTTTTAAGCTCTGGTCAAAAAAAAAAATTTATGAGATTTAGAAAAGAGTGCAGTTGTGAGTATTTTAACAAGATATTATTTTTTATTTAACTAAAAAGTCATTAATAACTTTTAGTATATTTTTTATTTCAAAAAAAATATTTAACAAAATAATTTGGAACAACCTGTCGAATAAAAAAAAATTATTATTAAAATTAAAATTTTGATACAATAATCAGAACTGAGTACTTTTAATGGGATTTTCATTGAGTTTTTTTCGATCAGGTCTTAAAGCATTCTTGCTAACAGGGAGTACCTACACTGTGCAAAAAATATTTTTTTATTTCCTCGACCTAAATGCTAATTTCAAATATCATTACATCAATTATTTTTTTCAAGAAAAACGTTTTCACATCCAAGCTTGAAAGTTTTTGAGATGTAAAAAAAAAAAAAAAAACAAATTGGCCATTTCAGCCCTTGAAAGGACTTTGACCGAGCTTCTTATGATCAATTGTGTTGTGTATGTTATTAAATGTTTGCACACAATTGACCAAGAACTGGACCTGCATGTTTTATGCCGACTCCGAACGGCTAAAGTTCATGTTCTCAAGAAGCTTTACATGGCATTATTTACTCTCTGAGGTTTGCCATTGTCTGCAGAGAGGTGGTGAACGATCTGAAAAATTTTTTATTGAAAAAAAACTTTTCGCCGCGGCTAGGGATCGAACCCGGGCTGCGAGCATGCTAGGCCACACACTTAACCTGCATGCCACGGTCACCATGGTTTTTGAGATGTAGCTAGGGTTATATGCAGTACTTCTTGGAGGTCTTATGCCAAGTTTTCATGTAAGATCAAATGATATACTCAAAAGTTATTTTCCACAAAAAAATAATATAAGTTATTTTTTGTCTTTAATCGACTTAACCTACTTGTTTTGACCGCTTTAAGTTTTTCCATTAATTTTAATTCAAAGAAAATCAGAGCAAAAAATTATTAAAAGTATTGCAAAAGTATAAAACGCATTGAATGACCCTATTTTTTTTTCTTCAAAACTGTATATAAAAATGAACTTACTTCAGCTCATTAAGACCGGTTTTGGGTTGGTTTTAAGACAAGGTTTTCAGATAGAAAAATTGACGAAACAACTTAAAACTTTCTGGAACTGAAGAAAATTTATTGAAAAATAAATTTTTTTTTAAAGACGGTGCCGAGAAAACGTCGGGTTGGAGTTTTTATTTTGTATGTTAGTAAATATTCTTAAGATTCTAAAAAAACCATTTCATAATTTCTAAAAAAACTTCCTACGGATTCAAAAATAACAGCAGGACTAGTGAGAGCGCATTTTTCTTTTTTAACCTTTTTTTTTTCTTTGTTCACAAACGTTGAACTCGTTTATCTCGAAATCATGTTTTTCGTACTGGTTGCGGAACTAGCGGCTTCATTTTTTGACGAATGTTTTTTTTTGTGTATTTTTTTTAAACTTGATTTGTATGAGACGAGTCTTTTTAACATTTTTTTCGATTTTGTAAGAACTTTTAAAGTCAATATTTTTTTCGAAAAAATACACTTTCAAATTTGGAACATCACCAAAAATTGAAAAAAAAAATTTAAGAAAAGCTCCTGTCATACGATAACCAATTTTGTTAAGATTTAAAAAAGTAATTTTTTTTAAGATCGGACAATTTTTGCGACTCCCAGCGCTGCAACAACGAAGACCCCTTCTTTTCTCTGCCTTTTTTTCTTGCAATTTGTTCAATTCTCTACAATAACAAAAAAAAAATGTTGGAAACATGTTTATTTTTGACTAAGTTATGAATTTTTCTTTCTCTAAGAAATTGTCTGTTCTCTCTGCCGTGAATGTTATGTGCCTCTTTTTATTAAAATTTTACCTCCTCCATAGTCAAGAAAATTACTTAAAAAATAATACAATTTTTTCCTTGGCATGTTTCAGATGATCCTGGTTTGGCTCCAGAGAGTTTAAAATTGTTACCAAACTTAGGTATTTCTTATTTTAAAAGGACCCACCGCCTTAATTACTCATTTATAACGTAGTTTTTTTCTAAAAAAAGACGTAGTTTTTGAAAGTTTTTCATAAAAATTATAATTTTGGATACTTTTGAGAACTCACGTATAATGAAAAAAAAAAAAATGACACAATAACTATTAACTTTAAAATTATCACCATGAAACGCATTCATGAATTTTAGATCAGTAACCAATGCCAAGAGTCACATGAACTATTCATGATATGAATGTACAAAATACACAAAAAAACAAAACCCGAGAGCATGCATATTTCATAAGTCTTGTATTAAAAGTTCATAAAATATGTGAACAAGATAATTGTTCAATCCAACCAAAAATTTCCTGAATGCCAGCAAGGATCGATATCTGTTCAAAATCCAACGACACAAAATAAGCTATGCATCATTCTTATATCCTTAAAATTGCACACTGCTAATAATTTAATACATCAAACACTGACGCCAAGCATATTTTTCATTTAATTAAGCCAAACCATCTGCCTGAAATTAGCGCCAACCGTTTTGTAACTTTGTTAAAAACTAGAGCATCTTTTAATTTCCTTTGGAATCACCGATGAACCTATAATTAATTGAGTTAAGAAACTTAATAAGCTGAAGCGTGAATTATGTGTCGGCAAGGAAATGTCAATTTAAATCTAACATGCAATTATAAAGTTGGTACCAAATATCCGGGAACAATGAGTGCAGGAAGTTAGTTGTTGTTGGAACTTTGATTGGAAAATAAGGAAATCATTTTTAGGTAAAAATAGATATGCAGATGTAAGTGTGCGTAAATATAATAATAATGACAGTTGTTTTTGTTTATTTTTGAGCTTACCTTTGGCTTATAATAAATTTTTATATAATTTATTTGTTTGATTGCTTTATTTGTTGAAAAATTCATTAGTTTATAGATTATAAATGTTTTGTATCGTCAATCGTTTAAAAAAATTAATACAAAATTATTAAGCATTTTGTTAGTTTTCTTAATAAGCAAGTAATGCTGTTTAAACTCCACACTTCCAGCACAGGTCGAGTAGTTGTTCATGTGAACGTCTCTCACAAAGTGCACACGTACAATCCCCTGCCATCACATGGTTTTTTTTTTTAATCATAAATTTGAAACAACAATGTTTGATAAACTAGCTAATTTTTCAACAAAATAGCTAAATTTTTTTAAAATTTTTACCGCAAAAAAATTAAATTTTTTTGACACAATATACAAAAAAAAAATTCTCTTGAAATGACAAGCACATGACTGATTTTATTTCGTTTAATGTATCTTTATAACTTTCAACCGCAGCACATAATAATCTGTAATGGTCGCAGCGGTAATGCCAGCTAAATATCAACTAATTATTCGGTTTGACATGCTCTGCAATAATTTATATCGATTTGCATAAAATAAAATGCATGAGTTTAAATGCAAATACATTGAACAAAGTGCCGGTTATGGTGGTCAATTAACCTTTACATTCGAAATTATTTGACTGAGAAATAAAATTTCAATCATGCGCACCAAAGTGGTGACAGACTGATTTAAGCATGCTATTTGGAGATGAATGAGGTAAAATAATTTATTAATGTTACAGTTGAAATTCTTTCGAAATATGATTTTTTTTTTATTTTGACTATGAAAATAAAAATCAAAATCAAAATCAAAATCAAAATCAAAATCAAAATCAAAATCAAAATCAAAATCAAAATCAAAATCAAAATCAAAATCAAAATCAAAATCAAAATCAAAATCAAAATCAAAATCAAAATCAAAATCAAAATCAAAATCAAAATCAAAATCAAAATCAAAATCAAAATCAAAATCAAAATCAAAATCAAAATCAAAATCAAAATCAAAATCAAAATCAAAATCAAAATCAAAATCAAAATCAAAATCAAAATCAAAATCAAAATCAAAATCAAAATCAAAATCAAAATCAAAATCAAAATCAAAATCAAAATCAAAATCAAAATCAAAATCAAAATCAAAATCAAAATCAAAATCAAAATCAAAATCAAAATCAAAATCAAAATCAAAATCAAAATCAAAATCAAAATCAAAATCAAAATCAAAATCAAAATCAAAATCAAAATCAAAATCAAAATCAAAATCAAAATCAAAATCAAAATCAAAATCAAAATCAAAATCAAAATCAAAATCAAAATCAAAATCAAAATCAAAATCAAAATCAAAATCAAAATCAAAATCAAAATCAAAATCAAAATCAAAATCAAAATCAAAATCAAAATCAAAATCAAAATCAAAATCAAAATCAAAATCAAAATCAAAATCAAAATCAAAATCAAAATCAAAATCAAAATCAAAATCAAAATCAAAATCAAAATCAAAATCAAAATCAAAATCAAAATCAAAATCAAAATCAAAATCAAAATCAAAATCAAAATCAAAATCAAAATCAAAATCAAAATCAAAATCAAAATCAAAATCAAAATCAAAATCAAAATCAAAATCAAAATCAAAATCAAAATCAAAATCAAAATCAAAATCAAAATCAAAATCAAAATCAAAATCAAAATCAAAATCAAAATCAAAATCAAAATCAAAATCAAAATCAAAATCAAAATCAAAATCAAAATCAAAATCAAAATCAAAATCAAAATCAAAATCAAAATCAAAATCAAAATCAAAATCAAAATCAAAATCAAAATCAAAATCAAAATCAAAATCAAAATCAAAATCAAAATCAAAATCAAAATCAAAATCAAAATCAAAATCAAAATCAAAATCAAAATCAAAATCAAAATCAAAATCAAAATCAAAATCAAAATCAAAATCAAAATCAAAATCAAAATCAAAATCAAAATCAAAATCAAAATCAAAATCAAAATCAAAATCAAAATCAAAATCAAAATCAAAATCAAAATCAAAATCAAAATCAAAATCAAAATCAAAATCAAAATCAAAATCAAAATCAAAATCAAAATCAAAATCAAAATCAAAATCAAAATCAAAATCAAAATCAAAATCAAAATCAAAATCAAAATCAAAATCAAAATCAAAATCAAAATCAAAATCAAAATCAAAATCAAAATCAAAATCAAAATCAAAATCAAAATCAAAATCAAAATCAAAATCAAAATCAAAATCAAAATCAAAATCAAAATCAAAATCAAAATCAAAATCAAAATCAAAATCAAAATCAAAATCAAAATCAAAATCAAAATCAAAATCAAAATCAAAATCAAAATCAAAATCAAAATCAAAATCAAAATCAAAATCAAAATCAAAATCAAAATCAAAATCAAAATCAAAATCAAAATCAAAATCAAAATCAAAATCAAAATCAAAATCAAAATCAAAATCAAAATCAAAATCAAAATCAAAATCAAAATCAAAATCAAAATCAAAATCAAAATCAAAATCAAAATCAAAATCAAAATCAAAATCAAAATCAAAATCAAAATCAAAATCAAAATCAAAATCAAAATCAAAATCAAAATCAAAATCAAAATCAAAATCAAAATCAAAATCAAAATCAAAATCAAAATCAAAATCAAAATCAAAATCAAAATCAAAATCATGTCATATGTCATGTCATATGTCATGTCATATGTCATGTCATATGTCATGTCATATGTCATGTCATATGTCATGTCATATGTCATGTCATATGACATCTTGATTTTTAGTTGTGCTCTTCCTTAGCCTTATCGAAAAGTGTTTTTGGGATGCATTCTCAAAAATCCCTCCTTCCATGGCATGGTTTGTGCAAAGCAATGTTTATATATTTTCTTAGAAACCTTTTGTCTTATGTCTTCTGTATCATGCCTGAAAAATGCCTTCTTAAAGTTTTCCTGGAGAATACCAACTAGAATTTTTTTATTGAAAGCCTTAAAAAAATCTTCGATTGAAAAAGTCTAGAAACACTTCATAGGAATCTCAATGAAATGCATTAAAAGAATATGTTTTGGTTACGAAAGTAGAAGGAATAAAACTCACGACTTTCTCATCTACTTTACCTTCTTTTGGAAGCACTGTTTTTGCTGGGAGCACTTCGTTGCATGGAACCAGAGTATCTTGAGTTGAATCGCTATTTAAGTTTGCATGTGAAAAGTTTAGAAAAATCATAACATTGCTCAGATTGCAAAATTTCTATGAAAGAAATTTTCAGAGAATTTTTTGAATTGCCGAAATATTTTTTACCATTTTTATTTCTATTTTGTTTTATTATTGTTTTTGCTAGTATATCGGGCAATATTGACCAATAGCATTACAATTTGTTATAAACCAAAACCCAATAAAAAGCCTATTCAAACATGTTTGTTGTATATTTGTTTAATTTTTGGATAATTTATTGCCTGCTGCACCTGAGCCATAAAATTTTACTGAAGCACAGTTCAATTCAGTTCAGTTCAGTTGAGTTTGGTTTAGTTCAGTTCGGTTCAGTTGAAATGGACATGCAACAGAGAAAATATTATAATAGCAACAGTTTTTTGTTGTTATTGCTGTTGTTGTTGTTGTTGTTGGTACTGTTGGCATTTTGGATGTTATGTTTGCAAACACAGAGTAAAAGCAAATATGTGCACACTTGATGTTTGTACTAAAGGTTGCATTGAGTGTATGTGTGTGTGGCTTGCACGTAAGGCGTATGTCATTTGGAATGTAAACGAAGGTTTTGTGTTTGTATATGTGCTTTTGAGTTTGTTATTGTATGAAAGTATGTATAACGTAATGTATTGCAAGCAAGAACAATTGTTGTGAAAAGCAATATGTTGCTGCATTGATGTAACAATAATATTGCCTGAGATTCATCACAACTAGTGTCCGACCGATTATTCGGCTTCGGCTTCGGTAATCGGCATAATCGGCCTTTATTTTGATCTTCGGCTTCGGCTTCTGCTTCGGCCGAAATAGCCGATTATTTTTGCCGAATATTATTGCTTTGCTCAACAATTTTTTTATAAGTTTTTTGAATTTTTTGAATTATTCAGTGAACTCCGTTAAAAATTCCACATTTGAAACATTTTCATTGTTCACTTTGTGTTTCTCTCCTTTTCTGTTCTCTCATGAGTTGGTGTTCATTCCTTGAAAATTTTATTCAAATGATAAATGCAGCGAGTCCGACTGCTACGTTTTTGCTTTTGTTATGGACTGAAATATAAACGCTAGAAATTTTCTGCCAGATTTCAGTTAGTATTACATTTCTGTAGCTTTTCTCGACTGGATCGAAAATATATTCAATTTTCTTCTACTTTATCCTGACGTCAATAATTCGATTACAGAAATATCCGAATATTGCAAAAAAACTCTTACGTTTAACTCGAATTCAAGGGGACATTCAAAAAAGTTTATTTTAATGTTTTAAAATGCCTTTAAGTTGAATAAAAAACAAGATATCATTTTGAAAAATTATATATAAAAAAAAAAAAAAAATCATGTAGTAAAAAAATCACACAAAAAAAAATTGATTTAATTTTTTGATTTTTTTATCTACAAATATGGCTACTGGAATTATTTTAAAAAAGCATCAAAAAAACCATAACGGGCATGATTACAACTCATTGGAACATCGGAAAAAACAAAGAACGGGGTTTTTATCAGCATCAAAACCGCCATGGAATGAACTAGAAGAAACAAGTTTGGTCAAAAAATAACAAAATGGCGGCGTTTTTTCAAAAATTGACAAGTTTTTATGGACAATATTGGCCAAAAACTCAAAAACTATAGAACCGATTTTTCTGTCCGTAGTTCATGCCGTGCATCAACAAGTGTAAAACAAAATATTTAAATTTCAATTTAAGTAAATGATTCTTTAAACAAATTCCTGTAGCAATACATCTGATTAAAATAATAAAAAAAAAATTTTTTTGAGTTGTTTCTAAAAAAAAAAAATATATTTTTAATTTTTCAAAACGATATCTTATTTTCTATTCAACTTATACGCATTTTAAAACATTAAAATAAAAAAATGTTTGAATGTGTTACGTACCCTTAATGATTTCAGTAAGTTTTTTGTACTGAAATGAATATTAAAGGTGGTTAAATTTTAAGGGCCGATGCTGATTTTGACAAAACACAAATTATTCAGAAAATTACTGTCATTTCTTTTTATTATGATAATATTGGTATGGTTCAATTATGTATTAAACAAAATATCGGCCAAATGGCTGCCGTGACCTCGGCGGCACACCTCCATCCGATGGTACAAATTTTCGATGACGCTGAGGCATAATTGAGGTTCTATGCCGCTAATGTGCCGAATTATCTCATCCTTTAGCTCTTGAATTGTTGCTGGCTCATCGACGTACTCCTTTTCTTTCAAATAACCTCAAAGAAAGAAGTCCAACAGTGTCAAATCACATGATCTTGGCGGCCAATTGACATCTCCACCACGTGAGATAACACGGCCATTGAATTTGTCGCGCAAAAGAGTCATTGTTTCGTTAGCGGTGTGGCAAGTGGTACCATCCTGTTGAAACCACATATTGTCCACATTTATATCCACTAATACGGGCCTTAAAAAGTTCGTTACCATCTCACGATAGCGAACAACATTCACAGTAACTGCCTGACCGGCCTCATTTTGGAATAAATACGGCCTGATGATGCCGCCAGCCCATAAACCGAACTAAACAGTCACCCTTTATGGGTGCAATGGTTTTTCGACAATCACTCTTGGATTATCATTCGCCCAAATGCGGCAATTCTGCTTATTGACGAATCCACTGAGGTGAAACTGTGCCTCATCACTGAAGATGATTTTCTTCGAAAATGATCATCCACTGTTGCCATTTTTTGAATAACTTTAACGCGTGGCTCGATTATGTATCTTTCCATGGATCAAATTGAGTTAGTCTGAAATGGAGAAATGCCAAATGAAATGCAGAAAAAACTTGACGTTTAGGTGTGGTTCACATTCAACATCGGCCCTTAACAAAAGCAAAGAATAACTTTATAGTTTTTTACTTGAAAACATTTGTTTCTTCTTCGGCTTCGGCTTCGGCCTTCGGCCGACTATTTCCATTTTGCCGAAGAATCGGCTTCGGCTTCGGCTTCGGCTAAAATTCACGTTCGGTCGGACACTAATCACAACCAAGCGTGTACAACATGGCGTATGAGTGACTTTATTTCAAAAGTATTTCAATAACTTCACTTTCAGCTCGTTGATTTGTTGGCAGTTAACGAAAGATATGCGCTGATATATCTTATCATATCTTTTATATAAATTTTTATTTTTAAGATATTTAAACGCATTAACTACATAAGAAATTTCAATATCAGTGTGTCGGAATGTCTGACAAAAAATTTGCCCACATTTACATGAAGTCACCCACTTTATAATTTAACCTCAATTTGATTAATTTTAGCGTTATATTAAAAAACAGTGTGCATTCTAATGATATTTGCCCCAAACCACAGCCACCATTATGTATTAAAAGCAATTTCGAGCCAAACAATTTGAAACGTGCTACCTTCAAACGTTTTACAAACAAATCGTTTACATACATCACCAACCATTTAACCTAGTATCCAACATATATATATATATATGGGCTCTTCTTCATCTTGATACGTTTTGCCACATGAACAAAATCGATAAATTTTTTTGCAAATTCCATTGGAAATAATTAAGAAACTAATTGACTTGGTTTATTTCAAGGAATTCACAATAAATCTTGTCTTAAACTTCTGCACGAACAGGATGTGCTGGTATTGTTGTTTTTGCTAGCTGTATTTGTGGTAGCTGCACAAGCTGTTGTGCCAAATTCTCACACATACCGCTGCCAAGATGCCGATAAACCGTGCAAAACCACAAAATCGAGATCCTGTTGGTGAAGCAGCAGAAAGAAGTGGATAGAAGACAAGCGTAAAGTAGATAAAATGGCACACAGAGCCAACAATGAGAGAGAAAATAAAAAAGCATGATGGGTAAAAAAATTTTTTTGGTACTGTTTGCAATTTCGGCACCTTTATTTTAAATGAAACTATTTTAAAAATTTCACTTGAACTCGATTAAAAGAAAATTCGTTGAAAATAAAAGAAACAGTAGAGAAGGATCTAATTTAAGCTAGAAAAAATATGTTTTGCTTAGCAGTTAATTAAATGAGGACATAAAAAATCGGCTGACTTAAATTGCACCATTTGCTTGCAAAATTTTATATATATTGGCTTTATTTATCTTTGAGTTTGTCTGTAGAGGAAATAAGTATTGAATTTTTTAAAGTATACAAAAAATTGTTCCGCGATAGTTCGATAGAATGAAAGATTTTCATACCAAAGCAAAAAAATAAACAATTGTCTTATACAATGTAATAAAAAAAAAAAAATGAATTCATTCTGAACCAGATTAAAAGAGCTGCTTATTCACTTCTACTTTGAATGAACTAGTATATATACATGAAAGCTCTGAAGAAATATTTTAAGGTGAAAAAAAATTATTAAGTTTATACCTGAATAAAATTTCATGACCTTATGTGTATTTGTTTTATGATAAATAAAAACCTTGGTTCATGTTGCACTAGATGAAGTTCTCCATTTGTCACATCACAGGAATTTTTCATATTTTTAGGATTTTTCTTATACATCTAAGACTTACCAGTATGCAAAATTGCAGTGTCATAAGAGTCTTTCTTCTATTATTTTTAACAAATATATGTTCTGTATACCTGTAGCACTGTGTGGTCTTCTGTAGTTATGCTTAATAACTGTGCAATTCTGTGGAAATAAATAAAAATTAGTTGCTGTAAAATAACCACCAAATAAATAAATCTTAATCATTACAATTAATTTTCTATAAACTTCAAGCAATTACTATCAGACTTAATACCTGAACAACAAACCATCATTAAGGTTTCTATTTGAAATATATGGCAACTCTAAAAAACCAAAAAAATTTCGAACTAAATCATGTTGTTATTTTTCTTATTAATGAAGACATGAGTTGGTAGTTAGGTAATAAATAACAATTGCCTTGTTTCATCAACAACTGTCTGTTCACACATTTACAACAAACAAGATTTGTAAACATAACACATTAAGGCATGTTTGTCCGAGGCAGACGATGAATTTCTTATTAAGGTCATAAATATCCGAGTTTAACATTTTGCTTATTGATATTTAGTAAGCACATGTAATGCATCATGTGCCTCACACATATCTCAAATGTATGGGTATTATTTAGATAAGGACTAAATTAAGACATAAGACAATGCCATGTTCTAAATTTGTAATAATGATGAGCATCCCACTTTATCAAAAAAAAAATATAAAAACTAAGTTTAATTTAAAACTTTTTTTTTATGCCAGCTTTTTAAGTAATCCTGACTTAGTATCGTATTTATGCCAATTGACTGATTTAGTACTGCTTAACTTAGCTTTTAAAGAGCTGAGTAGATACGACTTTTATTTATATGACATAATATACTCTAAAGCAGCCTAATTTGAACTTTTCAATGTTCCACATAAATCTTAAAGCATACGTGCATAAATGACAATTTGAAATAACAATAAAATTCATAATAAAAAGAATATATCTGAAAACTCCATAAAATGTCACTTTCCGCAAAAATGTTGCAGGCATCCGAATGTAAATTGAAATCAAGCAAAAGAATCAAGCAAAGATTTCCGGCGTATTCAAGCAAAGCATTTCCAATGAAATCGTTTACATATGAACACAACAAAGTATTCCGAAGGGTAAATTTGGGAGTTGTGCACCCAAAAATTAATATTAAAAATAATACTATCGTTTAAGTCAATGCAAAAAAATTTCATAATTATTTAAATATTTTATTATTGAAATACTAGCGTTGCTCTATCGAATAGCAGTTTTTAGGGGGAAAAAAAATTGCATTAGATTAAGATAAAAACTAAAATCTATATCAACATTAAGCTCAAAATTAAGACCAAGATTCAGATAATTATGAAGATCCAGATGAAGATGAAGACAAAATCAAGATCAAAATCAAAATTCATATCAAGATTAGACAAGACTAAAATCAAGATTTAAATCAAGATAAGACAAGATCAAGACATAACAAAATCAAGACAAAACAATATAAAAATCAGCACTAATATCAAAATCAAGATCAAGATCAAGATTCAAAATCAAGATCAAAATAAAGATTCATGTCACGATAACAAAAAATTAAAATCAAGGTCCATCCATATCAAGTTAAGACAAAAGAAAATTAATAACTATCAAAATCAAAACCAAAATCAAAATCAATATCAAGATCAAGACCAAGATCAAGATCAAGATCAAGATCAAGATCAAGATCAAGATCAAGATCAAGATCAAGATCAAGATCAAGATCAAGATCAA